>JABSTQ010010272.1:0-438794 GCA_013358835.2 Ixodes persulcatus
CCTCTCATGACTGGCAGACCTTTTTAGGTACAGTTAATAACACTGATCTATACTCAAGCTTTGTCCAAGTTTTTCGCTCGCTTACTGCTGCTGCCAGTAGAACTGTCCCAGGCAGCACACAGTATTGGGCCAACATTGGATTTGATGTGGCAAAGAATGGCCCAACAATGGCCCAACTGAGCCATATGTTTCCCAATATTAGAATCACATTGGACAATATTGGACTATCAAAGCCCATGGTTTTCCAATATTGGTGATACGTTGGCATAGGCTGGTCAACATTGGACTGTCAAAGCCAATAGCTTTCCAATATTGGATATACGCCGGCATAACCTGTACAATATTGGACCGTCAGAGCCAATGGCTTTCCGATATTGAATCTACGTTGGCTTAAGCTGGTTAACTTTAAATTGTCAAAGCCAAGACATCACCAATATTGGTGATGTCTTGGTATAGGCTGGTCAATATTATACTGCCATTGCCGATGGCTTATCGAAATTTGTGTCGCCTAGGCTATAAACCCGCGACCTTCTTTTTTGCTTTGCAGAGGTAGGAAAGTGAAAAAGAGTCATTCACGCGCTCGCTCGGGGCGAGAATTTCATTTAGCCAACTTCATGTGGCGTACGTCGCCGGTGCTTTGAGACCGCGATCACAAATACATCCTTAGCTGCCTATAGACTATTGCAGTTTTTTTGCCGGCTGCTCTACCTTCGCATTGCCTTAACTCGGCGTTGACAACTTAATTCCGTGTTTATATTTAATTATTTTGCCTTTTCCAGTGTATTTTGTATGTATATGCATTACGTAGCGTTGTCTTCTACTTTGCCCGTGCCGCTGCCATGTTAGTAGTTCTTTCTGCGTGCTCAATTTTTTATTTTAATGTTTCTGTGCATATTTCGTCATTGTCGACGCAGGTGTCAACAAACATAAAGCCGCCGCTTACGCCGCAACTGAAGTCACTTCTACTCTCAGTTTTACGAGAGTCTATAGCGCTATAAAGTCGTCTTTTGGACTCGAATGAAGTCTCGAGAGGGCTGATTCGACTGCCAGTGCAGATATCATCAGTGTAGGCAGAGCAACGACGTAGCAATCTTGACGCGAGAGCATACTGCACCTCGAGCTGGCCAGCCGCGCTGGCTCTGCGGAAATGTGAGCGTGGGACTCTCAAGCCCCGTTAGCTTACTGAAGTTGCAAGACGCTACTTTGTCGTCGCGAATCCTCTGCCCTTCGAACGGTCGTGAAGCCGTTGCGCCCGGCGTATACCCTACGCAGCATCTTTCAGAAACCGTCCGCGCAGCATCGCAACCTTCTGTCTGCGAGCGTCGGCGACTCATCGTGTGTTGAAAGTCGGACGATGTGCTGTCCGTAGTGTCTTTTATGTGTAACTCTTTCGTGAAAAAGTTTGAAGTTTAAAAACGCGAACCTAACAGTGTACAAATAATTTTAAATTTATTGATAAAAAAAATATATATATATATTTATATTTATTTATTTATTTATTTGTGAACATCGTGCGCAAAAAATAGTCCCGTAAGTTCTTCATTCTAAATAATAGTGTGGTTTGTACGACGTAAAACATAGTGTTTTCAAACTGCCCCGTTTAGAATCAAAGAGCTGTCCTCTTCAATCGGTATTGACAGCAGGATAGACGCTATGCGTGTTATAGGCCAATCGTGTCTCCGGTTAGGGTCACGTGACTACAGTCTCTAAGCTGGTGATAAGGCAAAGCACGGAACCTGCCAGCCCAAGGCCGCGCATAACATAAACTGCACTATCAACCTTGGGTACAAGTGACAAATCCTTTCGCTGCGTTCATTGTTGAGATGCCCCTGAAGATTAGCCTTTGTAAGCGCACCCCCGTTCTGGCCAGCTTCCTTTCCACTCCTTCTCTCGTTTTCTCTCTCTCCATAAGCTGAAGGCGTGGTAGACGGTGCGTACTCGCCGTACCAATGAACCGCGTAGTTTTTATCGCTTGAATCCGCTCTCTGTGCGCGGGAAACGGCAGAAGCGTGATCACGTGGTTTGACGGATGACGCATTAGCGGTTGACAAACGCAGAATGCCTTCGAAGCCGGACCTAGTTTCGCGTGCGATGCGGCTTGCGGGCCTGCTGTGGATTTCGCTTCTGTGGTAAATGGTATCTCGTTCGAAAAGTCGTACCCGTATCGATTTCTTCAAAGAAGCGCAAGACATTTTTGTGAATCGTTTAGTGTTCGGTTCGGCAAACGGCAGCGTGTGCTACATCGTGTTGAATCTTCATGGATCACTTCCTTCAAGTTTGTGTGGTTGGTCTGCAGTGCCCGTGTCGACATCAACCTCGGATTACATCTTTCAAGTCCGGTATTTTCAACGTAAGAGCGCTGCAACCTACTTGGTGATCATTGTCCGTTCTTCTACGGGCATACTCTTCCGGATAACCTCTAGAACTAGGCAGTGCCTATCTCCTGGCAGCCGGGAGAATAATTTTCCTGCACTCTTACCGACAGTCGCCTGCCATAATGTCTGAAATAATGTCACAACTGCAGGTAGAATGCTGACTTTCTTATTCACCCTGTGTTTCGCGAAAACACGTTTCGTGGCCACCTTTTTGTGAATACACGTTGCGTCGACATTCACGTTTCATCGACATTTGTTATGCGAATTGCACGCTGTAGGGGCATTTTGTCGGGCGTGTATTCCTGAGGCGCGTGCTCACTGAACCAGCCCACCCTTTCACGCCGCTTCATAGTAAGTCTGCGACAATTCTTTGCAAAAGAAAAAAAATGCTATAGACCATATGCAAAAAGAAGCGCCATCTAGTGTATTCATGATCAATGATCAGATTTCCTCCATATTGGGGGGTTCCCGTACCGACGATTTCGCCCGAAAAACAATAGTCCCGGCAAAGTGTAAGTCGTAGAACTAAAATATGATCACCTGCTGCAAGTCCAGTACGAACCCTTCACAGGACGTCTTCGAGAAATACCGTTCATTGACCTGGATGGCCCAGTTCACTGCTTGAGTGACAATCTCACTCGTTCCAACCGTGAGCTTTTCTGGATGTCGAGGAACAAGGAAAAAGAAAGCCATTATAAGTATATCCGGGTAAAACATGCAGACATCTATGCAAGAAAGAGTGAAGGCTCACCTGTCCTACGGATCAACTCCGTAGGGGATATTGCGAAAATCGTTTAAGCTATGAGAGCCACCTTTTCCCAGTGTAATAAGTTTTCGTCTTTTCAAACATTGCTAGATAAACAAAAAGGTGCGACTTTTACATGTTTGCATGTTAATATCCGGAGCCTTCGAATATATTGGGATCATTTTCTCATAATGGTACAAAATATTACGTTTCATGTCGATGCATTTATACTTACGGAAATTAATGTATCGGACTCTATGCTTTATCAATTCACTCTGAAAGACTACAACAACTTTTGTTTCACGCGTTCAAATCGTAGTGGCGGAGGCATAGCGGTTTTTGTACATCAAATGTGGCAAGTTTCTCCCCTTAATCTAGATTTTTATCACGTTGAAAATTTATCTATCAAACTTGACAATTCCACCTTCTCACTTTCTCTGTTATGTTTCTACAGGCCTCCTTCAGAAAATGTTCGAATGTTTCTAAATGAGCTGCAGGCAACTCTCTCCACATTATCTTCCATACAGCAACTTTGTTTGGTGGGCGACTTTAATATAGACACAATGAACGCAGCCAATTCCATCGTATGCGACTATCTTAACATTTTGTCGAACGTTGGCTTAGAATGCGTTGTTGATGCTCCAACCCGAGAAGAAATTTTAGGAACAAAGTTAGTCACTTCCTGCATTGACCATATTTTAATACGAGCACCAGGTACCTCTGTGGAATCTGCTGTGATTCAGGAAAAATGAGCAGATCACTACTTCGTGGGGTGTCAACTAACACACACAGTGGCGTCAAACTCTAAATGCGAAAGTTCAAGACAAGCCCAAATTATTGATAATGTTGTTTTCGACAAGTCAGTTGCCTCTCATGACTGGCAGACCTTTTTAGGTACAGTTAATAACACTGATCTATACTCAAGCTTTGTCCAAGTTTTTCGCTCGCTTACTGCTGCTGCCAGTAGAACTGTTACTTTGAAAAAGCGGAGACCTCACCATGAATGGTTAAACAATAATATATTTAAGATGATTAAAGAGAAAGAGGTCCTGTGGAGTCGGTGTCGCCGATCTCCACACAACACAGATTTACAAAATGAATTCAAACAGTTAAGAAATAAAGTAAACGCTGTCATTCGTTCTGCAAAGAGACAGTTTTTAAAATCACAATTCGAAAAATTCAGATTTAGTTCAGCCAAAACATGGTCACTTATTAATCAATTCCGAGGCACTGGTTCTGGAAATTCTATTGACCAAACCCTCGAACGAAATTTCGGGTCACTTACCTCAAAATTAGCAAACGACTTTAACGACTTCTTTGCAAAATACTCTGGCGTGCCAAGAACCACTGCTGTTAACTCATGCACACTAAAGAATGAAGTTTTGGCGTCAGCTTTCCTTCCTTGCTTGGACGAGAAGGATCTGCACTCCCTTTTATTTAGTTTCAAAGCCGGCAAATCTCCCGGTATTGATGGTATTCGAGCGTATGATCTTCCGAGAAATTTCAGATATATTAAGAACGTTCTACTCGCTATGCTGAACGGCTTCATTACGTCTGGCAGCATACCTGATGAGCTCAAGGCTGCTATTGTGCGGCCACTTTTCAAAAGAGGAGAACGATCCAATGTTGCAAATTATCGCCCTATTTCGATTCTACCTATTTTAGGACAAATTCTCGAGAAGCACCTCTTTCTGACGATGAGCAGTTTTTTAGATAAGAACGAAATCTTTTCATCTACTCAATACGGATTCATTACTGGGAAAGGCACGCAACCGGCCTTTGATGATTTTTCTGATTACATATATTCAACATTCGGAAGTAATATGTTTGCATGTGCTCTTTTTATTGATGTGTCCAAGGCTTTCGACACTGTCAGCCATCAGTTGCTCCTAGCAAAATTATATCGCTTTGGTTTTCGCGGCCCATTTTATTCTTTACTGGAAAACATTCTTTCTAAAAGGTCCGAGTTTGTCCTAATTGGAAACTTTAAAAGTTCTCGGCTTTCTTTACTGGCGGGAGTGCCTCAGAGTTCTGTTCTTTCTGCTCTACTTTTCAATATTTTTGTGAACGACATGGCCCAGGTCATCAACGGGTGTAAAATGTACCAATATGCCGATGACACCCTCCTTGTGTCACGTCATATTAATTTCTCTGACTCACTCCACACACTCGAAATAAACGCCTCTCATATAATGGATTGGTTCGGCGATAACCTCCTAGACATAAACCGCTCTAAAACAAAGCTGGCATGTTTTCACAACCCTCTTAAAAGACGCCAGGCTCAAGTAAAGTTTTTGCTTCACCCTTCAAGTTGTGCTCAATGCAACTGTGTATCAATCGAGTCTGTCGATCACGTGAAATACTTAGGTGTACATTTCGATTTTGATATGTCTTGGAACACCCATATGTCATATATTTGTAGCAAATTACGAATCGTGTCTTGTATGCTTTATAATACTAAATTTTTTATGCCAGTCGGTATCAGAATAATAATTGTCCATGCGCTTGCTTACAGTATCCTTCGATACGGTGTTACGGTGTTTGGCAACTGTTGCGGTCGATGGCAGTCCAAAGTTAATTCTTTATTGAAAGGAATCCTGACAAGCGTTGCATATAATTCTAATTTTTCCAGCAACAGTGATATTTTTCGAAGTCTTCAATTGCCTAATCTGCGTTCTCTTTTTATACAAACAGTAGTGCTCCGTAGCTTTTGGAAAAATGAGTTTAAAACACCATTTCAGTCTCCCCGAATACTTCGTCGCGTTCCTCGCTTTGTAGTGCCAATTTGTTCGACCAGATACGGTAAATACACTCGGGATTACTACGTTCCGTGTTTGTTCAACGCCCTTCCTGACACTTTCATTGACATTACATCATTAAAACGACTGAAGAAGGAACTCAAGTGCACCAACTTTGATTCCATCTAGCATCTCTTTGCTGTGCCTGCATGCTTCGAGCTTGAACTGTAATTAGCTAAGTTAATTTTAACTTAGTTTCGCCTTTTTTATTTTTTCCCTTTTGCTTTGTTTTCGCTTAACGCTTTTCGTGTTGCTTTTTTCCTACGTGTTTTTTTTTCTTGTTTTTTTTTTGCTTTGTGCTTTTTGTGTTTTATAGTTCGACTTTCTGTCTTACATTGTGGAATCACGATAAAGGTCTTTTGATTTTTTTTATGGGCGTCATCATACAAGCCCTTTGCAGGCTTTGATATGCCCGTATCTAATACTTGAATTCCAATGTGTGTGAAAATAAAAAAAATTATTATTATTATTATTATTATTATTATTATTATTATTATTATTATTATTATTTGACAACAAAAACAAAGTTTATCTGCTTCAGAAAACCACTAAAGAGGGTGGACCATGAGTTGTCGTTTCCTTTACACAGGTCAGGGTGTGTCGTTCGCGCATGCACTATGTTAGAGTATGTTGATAGTGCAAAGTATTTGGGAGTGTTTTTTTTTACTCCAACATGTCGTGGAATTCACATTTATTTTACGTGTGTGGGAAACGTTGAAGCGTTATTAGCTGTATTATTTTTAATATTAGAACCTATATCCAGTTTGCTATAAGAAAATCTGTTGCGCACATCCTTGGCTACAGCATGCATAGGTATGGAACTACGATATTTGCAAACTGCGCCGAGCTGTGGCACATTAGAGTTGATTGTATTTTGACGGGTTTATTATAAGGTGTTGGGTACGACTCGGTGACCTCATCTGAAAGGGATATCTTCACATCTTTACGATTGCCGAATTTCTCTTCCCGTTTTGTGCAAACTGTTGTATTCCACCATTTTTGGTCTAACAAATTTAAGCGCCCTTCCATCCTTTGCAGATGTGGTCGTCACGCTGCGCGATTTGTCACACGCCAATGTTTTACGCGCTATGGAAAAAGAGTGCGCTCACATTATATTCGCTTAATTTTCAACAATCTTCCCGAAAACATCTTCAATGAAAACACGAGAAGAAAGATGAAAAAAAAATGTTGACAAATATATCACCGTAGTACCACCGTATCGGTTTCTTTGACATTTATACTAGTATTGGTGTTTCGGCTACCTTTTTAACCTTTTCTTTCCTCTTCTTTTTTTTCCTGCGCCGCGCGATTTGCCAGGCCTTCCCCTACAAGCCTCACTTCGCTTGGGCATATCAATATCTTGTATTGTGTTTCGAATGTTTGTGGAAATAAAAATTAGTATTAATATTTTTTATTTTTATTATTACTGTTATTATACATCAACGACGGACGTCATCTCCAGTGGTTGGAAGAACTCGTAAAATATATCGCATAAAAAAGTACAGGCACAAAACACACACACTCACACACACGCACGCGCGCGCAATTACACGGACAACGGCGCATATACGTATGGAGACCACGTTAAGATTATGAGGCTTCAGTAATGCCACAGAGAATATGCTTGAGTTGTTTTAATGAGTTCACACCAAAACAATCATCTGGCAAATCGTTGAAAGAAGGCAACACAATAAGAACAATAACAATAACAAGAAGAACAATAATAAAGCGCTACAATAGCTACATGAAACAAAAACGGCCTATAGAGAAACACTTTTCATTAATATCTAAAAAAATTGTATATTTAATCAATTTTCCAGTTTGGCTCAAAGTGTGTCCCGTATCGACCGATTCAGTTTAAATGTCTGGATTCCACTGAGTCGATTTAATTTCCGGCATACACAGTACGTTTACAATATTGGTGCGATAATTCACTTTAAAAATAAAATATCGAACGTTATACCGGTTTAATGATCATGATAAGCACCCTCTCGGCACAATCGCCCTCTGCATTTGAGGGACACTTTTCGAACTACAGGATTTAAAAAAAAAAAAAATTAAGTTTATATTTTGTGGGAAAACAAAGCACAGCCCAAACAACCCGTGAAGCTTCCTTTGAAACGGTTCAATCTTAAAAGCCACGAGCCTGCAAAAAATGGTTTATATGACGCCTTTGAATAAATTAGAATAATCTCAGCGTTCACTTTTGTCGCGAGGTGTTGGAAAGCTTTGAATGTTGCTCCCGCATATCTTTATCGCGTCTCTCTCGTTGATGGTTTCGAATAGCAGTCTTACTCGAGAATCCATATATACTTTTGCACCTACGCGGCGTTTGCATATTCCACTGCGCCGAGAAACTGATAAACTGATAGAGAGCATGAGACGAAAGTGCGCGGGTTCGTCAGTACGCTGAGCTCGTTGGAATGATCAGTGGCCAGACCTAAAGCTAGTTGCCTTTGTATCCAGTGCACTCGTCGAATGAATTCGAATGCAAGAGCCGAACCTCGGACGTCGGTGCTCCGGGTTCTAACGCGTTCGACGAGGGCAGTGGAGACAAAAGCAGCTAGCTTAAGGTTTACCACTAATCATTCCTATCAACTCGGCGGTCGGATTTCCCCTCGCGCTTTGGCCTACTGGTCTCCCTCGGTTTCCAAGCGGATGGAAAGTCTGGTAAGGAAGCCGCAAATAAAGTACACACAAAACCCTTTTCATTTGCACTCGTTGTTATAACAAAGCAAAATAAAAGCGTAATACTTTTGCAGCCGTTTACTAATATTGGGTACAAATTTAGGTGGATGCATCTAGGTTTCTAGTCCTATTGATATAAGGCATGGCTTCTCGACCTCTTCCGCTTTAAACGTTCGAACCGTTTTCTTGTTTCCAGGGAACAATTCAAGTACTCGTGGTAGAAATTCTTGAAGCATGCAACCTACGGGATATAACAACGTGTGCTTTTGTTTCTTTATTTTAGTTTTTTGCTCGGATGCTTACGAACACGAAAAATACCCCGGAGGCCATCCAGTGAATCTGCGTATAAACACCACTTTCAGTTCGGCGACAGATATAGACCCCTTTCGAAATACTGCCCTCTATTGGCAGCTATGAAATCACTGCACAATGGTGGACTAAACCGCAACGTCACGGTACACTTTATGCGTTTCGTTGGATTAGAAGAAAAAACACACCCACAGAAAAAGGGGATGAGCGCAGTGACTTTGCACTTTTGACGCTGTTGGATTGGCTCTCCGACGCTCCCTATCTCATGGAATGACTTGCACGTTCCACGATGTCAGTTGCTCCGCCATTGTGCAGAAGTTCCTGACCTCCTAATAGTCGGCTCGCGAATTTCGAATGGGGTCTATAACCGGCGTTGGATAAGCGCATATCCTGGCATACTTCCAAACATATTTGCGGACCACCGATACTATATACGTCGATTGACATTAAGTCTGAACGCAGCCAAAGGTACGTACCGATGTACACAATCAAGCAGAGCGAGCGAAAAGTACATAATCACGGCGCTCGTCGTCTTTTCGTGTTTGCGAATACCCGTTGAACCAATCGCACACAGTTCATGCGTCGTCATCTTGCGTTTTTTTTCAAATCTATGCGTGAATTGTTTAGTCATAGGCCCCTCTCTACTCAGAAAGCCTGGGAGTTGGACGATGAAGTTATAAAGTGGCCGCTCGCAGAATTGGAGCGCGAGGGTCTGGTAGCACAAAGCGTCAAATAGCCATTTCTCGGGGAACCTGATTGTCAGCGCAGAGCTTTTGCAGCGGCGAGGACACGAAACACACTTGTTCGCTCGGGAGAAGTGTGTCTCGGCGTCTCGCCGCAGCAGGGCGCCAGTCACGTGGCTCTCCTTTTCATCTGTTGTCTGCCACTCCACCTTTTCCATTCCGGCGGCCGCCTCTCGTTGCGATCTGCCAGGCTTTCTCAGTACATATGAGGCTATGGTTTATGGTTTAGTCGATAATAGCAAAAGCTCAGAGACGAGAAGCGCCATGACAATGCATTTTCGGCGCTGCACGATTTGTTCCATCGCATCGTGTCGTTTGCTGCGGTGAGACGTTATGCGAAACGCATAGACCATCTCAATTCTCTGACGTCACGCCGCGGCGGTGGCGCTGCTGTCGGCACTGCGCATGCGCAGATGCTTCGCCTTGGGCGAAGCTGGATTTTCCGTGCGCGTATAGTGCCCAGACGTGGTGTGGGAAAATGCAAGCTTATATGTCAACAGTGCTTTGGTCCATAGGCCAACGCGTTGTTTCCAAACAAGCCCCCCCCTTTCCACGAGGTGTGGGCAAACGCGGAGTTTACACATGAGGTGCGGCCACTGCGCCTGCGCAGGAGCCAAACTCGCGTGAAGTGAAGGAGTCGTTGAAGGCATAGCCTGGAGACTTCGAACCAATGTTATTAATCACTAAATGTACTATCGTTTCAATGCGCTATTATTCGCAACGCATTAAAAGACAACAAAACTCTCGCATGGAAAAAGAAAGAAAAAAAAGCGGACAGCGACAGTTAATTCTAAAGTTGTGGAATGCATGGAATGCAGTATTTAGGACGCGACTGTTTACATTTGTTATGTAGGCATTCAACTGTCGGGAAGTGAAGGAAACACTATTGTTTATTTCTTTTCCCCCATAAATTATTTAGGACAAGTTAAGCCCAGTGACGTTAGATAACGTGACATTAATTTCCTCATTAAATTTAGCGGGTAAACTGAAAGGACCTTTCGCTAAATTCCCCGAGCATCAAAGAGAATGCTAGGAACGTATACTCCGTTTCATACTTAGCGTGCAACGCTGTCAAAGCTACTGGCGCGAGCGCGTGGCTTCATCTATGGTTTTGTTTGCGCGAGAACTCGTGCAAATGATCAACAAGATCAAGCCCCATGCTCGCGCCAGTAGCTCTGACAGCGTTGCACGCTAAGTATGAAACGGAGTATAGGTACTCGCGCTGCACGCGCTCGCGTTCTTTATACCAAAGATTCGAAGTAAATGACCAAACTAAAGCGTTTGTTGAACGCGCGTGCGAAGTGTCATTTGTTTTACATTTTTTTGCTTTCCCACTGTTGCAGCTGCAGACGCCCGCACGCCAGCGCGTATATCTACGTTCCCGCCATTCTCTTTGATGCTTGGCTAGTTAGGGAAAAGGTGTATTGGCGTATAAATCACGATAGGTCACGTTAGACACTCAATTCCGCGGGACAACTAGATTTGCTGTGGAGTACACGTGATGTCAATGTCCCCCGCTAGATTCAGCGAAGAAACTGAATTGCCATACAGGTAACATGTCGTCGGGTCCTGTGACGTAAATTTCACAGCTAAATTTAGCGGGAATCTTTTTTGTGTATATATCTACGTCAGGTCACGTGAAGTCAATTTACCCGCTAAATTTAGTTGGGAAATGGATTGAAGGATGGAGAGAGACGTTCGCGGACGGAAAAGTTTCAGGGATTAGGGAGTTCCGTTAATAAACAGTCTATGCTTCAGCACAGCAGATGTCAAACTGCGGCTTTTCTGGGTTCAAGTGCGGCTCACGGCTCCCTTGACTACTTTACTATGTAAAATGCATCCTACTACCCGTTAATATGTCGATGGCATCAGCCACCGACATATTTTCTGAATCGGCGCCTCTCATCGCCGCGATAGCCATGGACACATCGCAGCTGAGCGAAATTCAATGGGATATGTTGAGCGACAGCATGGGACTAGTCCCATACGCCGGTAAGCCTGTGGGGAGTGCGACGAGTCTTCCGACGAAGACTCCAGTTCTTCATCGGTATCGGACGACAAGGAGTGTCGACTCCAAAGTGCGGAATGGTAGGTTATGTTTCGGCCGTATATTCAGATGTACCAAAGTAACAGAGATTTAAATTGTTTCGTTTCTCTGAAGGTGCACTTCAAAGAGCTCACCGTGGTCCTTTCACGCTTGGCGACTTTCTCCTGTTCGGGGGGCGACGGTAGCCGAAGCGTCGGAATCGTACCGGGTTTCAGACGGAGGCCTTTAGGAACCTGCCCGCATTCGCAGAGAGCACTGTGAATGTGGCTGTAATCACGCTCGGTGTCAAATGTTCCGAGCATACACGAATGACCTTAGTCCCGGGGTCCCTCAAACCGATGAGCCTGCACCAAGTGCTTCGACGTGGTTCATCGAGTGGCAAGCGGTGAAACTGCAACTGTTTCTTCTTAACCATCGGACCGCAGAAACTGTAATTCGGGCACTTTGGTACACTGCAGCCTTTTGGAATAGCAACCGAGCAATCGATCACAAACAATGTAAACACTACTCAAGCAGCCAGAAAACGAAAGTTTGTTCAGCGAAGAAAGCGCGACCAGGAGTAAACCCGTTCAGCAGACGTCGCTCTTGGGTTGATTGCGTAGACGCAGTCGGGTCTTTTTCTTGCTTCGTTTACCACACGATGGATGGCGCTTGGCTCTGAGCATGATCAAATTCGGAAATTTTCGTCACATCTCTAATTATTGTACAAAATGTGGATCTGAATATTATTTACCAAAACGTTTAGGAAACATTCGCCGGCTATTTATTGTTGATGATCGCGGTGCTTGTGAGGTAGGCTCGTAACCAATAGGCGACGTGGATTTAACTGACGTGCTGCGGTTCCGCGGTTGCATCGCAGTGAAAAGGAAGAGAGCTTTCGAAGGAAAGAAGGTGCAAAAGAGTCCGGTTTCCTTTTAAAAGTTCAATAGCTTAAGTTTTTTTTTTTGGCTCTCTATTTTCGTGTTTTTGTGTTTATTTTCACAATTTTTATGACGTGCGAGGGATGAAACTCGATTTCAAAATCGTTTCATGATCCCTTTAACCGAACTTAAAACGGTTTGTTTCAGGAATGGGACGCACAACGAAAAATATATTGAACAATCCTTTTATGAGTGGAATTCGGTGACTGTGGCCAACAAATCTAGAATAAAAAGAAGTGTCACGATCCCTTTTAAGTGCGACTCTTCACTTAAAATGGTTATTTGTATTACTCTCCTCATGGGTCCGCCTGGCCACCCTTGCTTTAACAAATAAATTACAACAAACTCGATACAATATTGATAAAATTTAGTTTTTTTTGTGAGGATGATTCGAGGCGCGTTTCCCAACTTAATCGTATCTGTTGCCAATAAGGGTTAGTTGTCTTTACGTAAATCGAACTCAGTTTATCTCAAAGTTATTGACAAAATTATGATTTATTTGTAAATGTCTGCGCTGGGTTCAGACTTGAAATACGTGCGAATACAGTCGAATATTGTGGAAAAGAACAGCTGTGGTCAAAAAAGAACATATTAAAATCATTCTAGGTACGTGCATGAATCGAACCCGTAAATGGACGTCACAGCTACAAACAAACCGTTGCTAGGGGCGTTGTTATAAATGAATACATGGGACTGGATTTTTGACGAAAACTGCCGGTTCTTGAGACGACTCGAGGCGCCTGACGCAGACTACGAACGCATGACGAACGCAGAGGGAATGACTGAAGTTTGGCACCTGTAACAGATTGAATCGTTTGCACAATGATACGGTATTCCTTTTCTATATACTTGGAACATGGAACGCCTAATAAAACACATAAGGCTTATGAAAACGAATTGTGTTCGCGCGCGACACGGGATACTTTCTGACGAAAATCATCACACGCATTGAGATCTGATAAAATGCAGCGAGAATAGCATCAGTTCAGAACATGATATAAAAGAAGCGTCGGGCATCTTTTTGATTTTTCATTAGACGTGCATTGCGATGAAGTAACAATTATTTTGAATCTTAACATGAGCAGTTCTAGACCCAAAACTTTGTTTTACAGACTCGCAATATGGGTGTGTGAAACATCTGTTATGACCAGTCTGCTTGATCCCACAAATGTGCACTGAAGCAAATGTGCTATCGAAAATCTTTAAAACGCATGCTGGCCTGCACTCTGATTTTGATACATTTCGCGTCGTCGCCGTACATGATTCGGTTTGATAGTGTTCTCACTTTGTCAAATATCCCGAAAGCGAGCTCCACGGGAAGGCGTTCGCGCGCTCGCACACCTCGAGCGTCGATGAAAGCAGTGTACGGGCATCTTTCGCTTTCAAAATCCCACAGAAAGTTGACCCCGAGAATAGAAGTTTCCTCGTTCGTCACCAACTTTATTCAACGCAGTCGAGTACTCCCCTAGAAAGAACCAATGAGCCCGCGAAGTCATCGTTTCGTCTGCTAGCAAGGCAAAACCGAGTGTAAATCTTTATTACGGGGTTTTGCCATCGTTTTATGGTATGGAGATGGTAGAAAATGTCTTCATATTAGACATGAAAAAGGCATGATGCTTACAAAAAATTCACTTTTTCATGAGACAATTTCTAACCTCACGTCGAGACCCCATGAATTTGTTCGTAACAACGGCCCTAGCAATGCTTGGTTTGAAGCAGAGCACCATGTTGTGAGGTCATCACTTACGGGGTCAATTACCAGGCTTTATCCGGAAAAAAACAGGCATAATATTTTAAGTTAGACGAAACACCACAACGAATTCAAGGATGAAGTTCACATAGTCTTATCAAACAGTGTGAATAGGAGCTTAGAGAGTTATGCAGCCTAAGGACGGAGTGTGGTTGTGCGGCAAAACTTGTTCACGGCGTAAGATAGAAGGTTAGCCAGTTCAGTAAGATTGTCATCATGGGGTCTAGAGTGTACTTCCTCAAGTGGTGATACACGATCGCACGCCGCTAGCATATTCATTATGATTACTAACAAGGCGGGGATGGGGATTGAGGTCAGTATCAATAGGTGGTGCAGAGTAATCTTTCCGTTCATATCACACTTGCCTAACGAATTCCTCCCCTCACCCCCCCCCCCCCCCCCCCGAAGTTTTTACACGGGCAGTTACAGAAGTATATAAGAGAAGGTCGCATTCAGCTTCGTGAAGTGTGAAACCTGTTGCATGTTATGAGAGCCCGATCGTTTGAACGGCACGGGTTCGAAATGTCTTCGAAGGATGATAATTTAGAACAGTTTGCCTTTTAAAGCTGGAGCTGTGGTGACCTGAACTCGCTCGACTCTCCCATAGTAGTTCAAAAAGCCGTCAGTGCATTAACACCTACCACTAAAGCTTAACTTATGCGTCTACGTTACGAGATACTTGGATTCAAACTTTTCACTATAATCTCGTTCCAGGGTGCATATGCATGTCCGTCTTTCTCAGGGCGAACACATCCCTTGTTGTACCTAGTGGGCCAAGGCGTGACTTGCAGGCGCACTCAGTGCGTGACTTGTGCTGTAAAATGGTGTCTGAGCGTTAGCTGAGGCTCCGCACTCGAGTTGAATTACACCCGAAAACGTGCAGTTAAAAAAAAAAGAAAACTCTGGGCCGACGAATAATTGAGATGTCACTACTGAAACAAAAGCGCGTGTCTGTGTGAAGACATTCTATCTTGTTCAAAACTGGAGGCCACCCTTTCACTAAAAAGCAAATAATCTTTGACTGCAAATACTGGGACAATTTCAATTTTCACAGATCTACTTACGGAACACATGCAGAAAAAAAAATAAAACATAAAAGACAGGCGTAAAGAAATCTGTTATTTCAAAACAAACCAAGAAAATTTGTATAAATATTTTTTTTTAAGAACATGTAATATTTTATGTATAGTTCTTGAATGCATGTAGTTTGTTTTTTCTTTACATTCAGTATATTCAGTGTTGAACTTACGTTCACCAGAAAGGTCTGATTTAAAATAGTTCGGTGACATGATGGTTGTAGTAAAATGCTAAATATGTCGCACGGCAGAGTTGTCCAACTAAAGAGGTATGTTAAAAAAAACACAATTGGATTTTTTTTTTTAGAACGGTGTACAACTTAATTACTTTATCACTCAATGACTCCAATTGTATAGAATTCCAGAATTGCCAGTTTGGAGCCGCTTTAAGCTGAGGAAAGAGAAGTTGCTGAACATGCGACCTTCAACGGCAGAAATAAGCAGCCTTAACTTCGGCCGCTTCAATGATCGACCGCTTGGTAAGAAACAAATCCCCAAACATGCGGTTAGCAGCCCCCTTTCATTTTCAGAATGCACCTCATAGATAATTTTCCTCGCTAATCCGAAACTGTCGACAGAAAAATTGAGCCTCAGTAAACATCAAAACAAGTAGGGTGGTATTTATTAGTTTTTTTTTTTTTTTTAAATTTAAATGCGCGTTTATGAAAATTTGATTTAATCGCGGATAATATTCGACTTCCAGTTCTTCGAGATATCTGCGCCATTACCTATTTCACAGGGGTGCAAACTCTATTTATACCCACTCCCTCATGCATGTCGCTGACAGGGCAATCGTTGCCGGCCGAGGCAATCGGCACCTCATACATCCGTTGAAATTTGTGCTCCTGCTCTATACTTTGTCACCCCAAAGTCGAAGCGACGCCGACGTTACGAGCCGAGGTACCGATCGAGCAACCCCAAAAAAGCAACCACATCGCGAAGTTCGTCGACTTTTCGTGGCCGCTCGTTTCCCGTCCCATGCAATCAGGCGCAAAGCGCGGGCCGTCACATTCCGCGCCTTGTCTGTGCGCATGCCTTGTGTGTCTTCTATGCTCCGTTTCCCGCCAACTCTAGGAGAACGCGACACAACAATTCGATGGTAACAATCAAGCGGTACCAAAACAGCATCGTCGCTATAACGCGCGTTGTCTTTGTGCGTTCGCTGCCACAGACTGAACCTTTCGCGCACAGTGTATGTTCCCTGATCCCGTGCCTTTTCTTTGTGTAGGATTTGCTTTTCCAGTGTTAGTGAAGGCACAAGAGACGACGAGCATGCTGACGACGCACTATTGGCTCTGCCTTATTAACTTCATTGAACTGTAGCGTCGGCAGCGCTCGGACTTGGTGCGAAACGGAGTATTGACTTTGACCGCGCCCCGGCACAAGTGGTAACAAAGTGTAAGGGCTTTGTTTGGCGCTGCCGCCAAACGCCTCACACACTGTGGCGGATTGCCACCAGAGTTTGCATAGATGGATGGAGCACGAATCTACGACGGCCCAAAAATCCTCCAAAGGAAGTGCGGTCTCCTCTGTACGGGCCATCGCACGTGAAAAGACCGAGAGAAAGAAAGAGAGAGCTCAACCCGTAATATGAAACCCTTTGTCATGCAATAAAATGGAGGAAAAAAAATAATTGAATCGTGGCCTGCCACCATCGATTTTTCGGGCGGGTGCGAACGGAATGAGGCTGCCTTTGTTGACTATTGCGGGGAGTTTCCCGCCCAACCGGGTTTGTTTCTTCGCCGCTTTCTGCGTTTCAGAATGTCGGCATTGGTGTTAGCAAAGGCGGCATCCACGCGTTCTGCTCAATCTAATCACTTTAAGTTGATCTGCTTCAAGTTTTAATATAAACGAAGACGTTTCAAAAGGGTTGTGACACGATAGTTAAAAAGGCTCAAAAGTGAAGTTCGAGACTGACGTTTTACAACGCTAACTTTGCCTAAGAACCCTAATCTCCATGTATAACAGGTAGGCGCGGCCTACCTGTTAATTAAAAAACGACCAAACATTTTCGGGTGTCCCTTTTTTCTAGCTATCCCAGAAAGTCAAGACCCAAAATCATCTGTGACATTTTTGTTTCATTTAAAACCGACTGATCTTCGAAACTCGAGCTTCTTATCTAAGGTATATTTAAAAAGGTTTATATAGCGACGATTGTTGCCTAATAAGGATAAATGTTACGCATGCTTTTAATTTAGGATTTTTGTTTGCTTACGGCACATAAGTTGAGTTCGCTCTGTAAAGAGACAATCTAAAAAAAATCTTAGTGTACATTCAATCATTTTTTTATAATAAAAATATTTAATTAAATGGTTTATCCCAACAATACATCCCATGATTTTCGGGAATATATTATTCTGCGACAATTTTGTAAACTGCTAAGGCATGGTGTGGTCAGCTTACCCCCTCTTCAAGCATTTGCAATGCTTTATCCCGTGTCGTTTTTTTACATTCTTAAAGCACAAGACGGAGGCTAAAATGAGGGGACAAACACTATACATCTTGTGTTTGTCCCCTCTTTGTAGTCTCCGTCTCTGATTTTAGAAATGTATGACTTTAACCAGCTCGCCTGCCTTATTACGTTGTCCTTTCTTTTTCTTTTTTTTTTTTCGGCGACCAATTCTACTTAAGCTTTGTGCATCCGGTAGATCGTTTTCTATTGAGAAATGGGGTTAAGAAAAAGCTCACCCGCCTTTTTCAGCTAGCCGGACGAAAGCTCACCAGCCAAAATGTATAAAATAAACGAAACATCAAGCATATATGTTTTATATTTTGCAGGTTTGTGCGTGTATTGGGTCCCTAAGACAGGTAAAAGTGAGACGACTTCATTATTAAACTGTGTGGGACGCTCGATAGTCTGGCATCCCTCCTTCCCACTTGCTTCCCGAAGGACTGAACCAGATCAGGCGAAAGGCTAGCATTAATGTCAATGAACTGTTGGATTACTTAGTGTATATATGTCAACGACCTGTATTATATCTAGGGGAACACCGGCAGCGAACGCACCAGTAACCGGGATGATGCGCCCAGGACGGCCAGAGTTTTTCCCTAAAGAGCGCAATATGCCCGAGGACACACTGCGAAGAAGGACCAGGAGAACAGCGCTTGCGAAGGCCGGAGCTTAGCTCACATTAGTATTTTTACAAGTATATTCAAGCATCTGAAGGCTGAGTGAGTACTTTTGGGAAGATGAGGCACTAGTTGCCACAGCGTTGATTTGAGTACAGAGAGGTGAGCTCCCAGTAAAGCGGGTTCGACAAACAACAAAGCGCTTTCATAACCGCCTTGAGGCTAATTTCTGATCACTTCCCGCTGCCCAGTGGTCTTCCAAGGTTCCCATGACTGTGCACCTGCATCCGTTTTCTTCACTCTCAATGTCTGCACTGCACAGGATCAGTCAATTGTCCACGCACCTAAAGATGGCTTCGATACTGGCATCGTTCAAAAATCGTCAAGCGAAGTGTTGCCAAGACGGCACTCGTATCGGCGCTGCTCAAGTCATGCCACCATCAAGCTGACGCTAGCTTTCAGAAACAGATTGCCCAGCTTCCTGAGAGTGGGTATCCAGATGTCCTCCTTGGAGCCGCATGTGAGAATATATGCAGGACATTTTCTCGAAGATCACCAATTACTGAGCGACAAAGACAGACTCCGCAAAAGAACCTCGCGGTAGTCCCCGACATCCATGGTGTCACACACCGACTCAAAAAGATCGCTGGAAGACAGAATTTCTGGGTCTTGTGCTCGGCACCGAACAAAGAGAACTCTATGTACCATAGGGTAAATCGGGCCAAGAACCACCAGCCAACCTGCAACAGTGCGCACAGGACTAAATACGACACATGCCAGACTGGTGTTGTGTACCAGATCCCAATGTCATGCGGGAGCAGCTACACTGGGCAGACGGGACGCCGCATTAATGACAGAGGCAGGGAGCACGCGGCTTCGGTGCACGGCATGGGGGCTGGGCACCTTTCAGCCCATTGCCACACGTGCGGGTGCGGGTGCAGGCCAAGTTTCAGCAGCATTTCTATTCATAAAAGACACGGAAATGTCTTTGCGCGCGAGATTCTTGAGGCCCTGGCCATAGAGGAAAGCGCCGATGACTGCGTGAGCAGTCCCTCCGTCACGGTCAGCAAGAGAGAAAGACAGTTTTCGCAATATGGCACGGCCCCGTGAAAGGGGTTTTAGGAGCGATATGTGTCGGGGGCAGTGTTGTACGGAACGGCGTTCCAAGGAACGGCGTTCCTGGAACGCGTTCGTTTGATGAGGAACGAAGGAACGCCGCCGTTACATTTTGCATCGGTGGAACTGGAACGGGAACGCGTTGCATTTTTACTGGAACGGAGAAAGGAACGGCGTTCCTTTTTTTTTTTTTTTGTCCAGGGGGCTAATTTTATTTTATTTCTAAGACGGAAATTTTAAAAGATAAAAACGAAGAGCAGGGTTTTGTTAACTTTTTGGTTACTTATCTTAGGGTTTATTTTGTGTGGTCCTCGCTTGGTAACAGTCGGGTCCAGGAGAGCTAGAGGACATCAATCATTTTTTCAGTACCCAAGACTGCGGTACAGAAAGCAAAACTTTTAGTCGAAGGACAAGACACAGAAAAAAGGACGTTTCAAACTCAGCTACTTGCTTTGCTTATACGAATCCTCATACAACCAGAAATCTTAGGCCGACTACAGCCATCACTGAACTTCCACATAGAGACCTACAGTTACCACAAAAAACAAAACAAAAAAAACGGTACCAGACATCGAACACACCTTTGTATCCCGAACATTGGTCACTTAAAAGATATACAAATATTCATCTTTATTCCTTCTCCCCATGTACCACATCTTCAAACTGAACAAAGAATCCAACCTTCGCGAAGAAGGACTTTTCGTTTTCTAGACTGACCTTCCAAAAGCACACCCTCTTGTTAACTCGCTCGTCTTGCGGACAGCAACATCGAGAAGCAACTGTTGTTGAGTTCGAACAAGGACCTTTGTTAGATTGAAACGTGCGAGGTTGCTGTAAAACGCTCGCGCAATGTGGAGTAACTATACATTTGGCTCCTCTGAATCGCCCACCACAAACGTGAAGCAGGTTAAACAAATGAGCTTTTAAAGGTGAATATATCAAGAAATGAAACCCTGCTTCCGCATGTTTTCTTCTCTGGGTGTCCTTCAATCATGGCATTGAAATTTGTATGTTCCCATTTAATGAAATAAGAAGATAAAAACAAAAAAACTTCCCTCGATTTAATTAAATATGGTAGTCAGAAAACTACAAATGTAACGTAAATGTAACGATACGTTCCATTTTTTTAACTGTAACGGGAACGAGTTCCTTTTTCACAAATGGAACTTGTAACGGGAACGCGTTCCAAAAATCAGAAGGAACGAGGAACGAGCTTCCGTTCCTTTTTTTGAGGAACGTGTACAACACTGGTCGGTGGTAGGTTGTTGGTTGGGTCAGAGAAGCGTAAGGAACCAAATCTAATAATTTAGTTTATTTTAATTGATTTAAATTTACAAGTGTAATGCACGTATTTAGATTAGTTTTTAGGCCTTACTTTTTGTGTGAATCTTTGAGTTAAAGCGATGACGAAGAAGTATAAAATCTCAGTTGATTGTCAGCGGTGTGTATGTTCCGATTTCTTCCTGTCTGTGTTTTGTGCCTATCTTTCGATTTGACCGTTTTCTTCTGCTACTATGCAAATCATTTCTACAACTTCTTAAATCTGGTTTCATTTGCCGATAAGGTCCATGGAAATAAAGATTAATTGAACTGGTTTGTCTCGGAATTTTACTCGCGCACCTTCCGGTCATGATTGACACGATGGGATACAAAATGCGGAAGAAAATGTAGTTTTTTGTGTTTTTTTTTTTTGTTTCCGCTGCATACCACCTGTGCTGCAATCGATGTAATAAAATTATCTTAACCGTAATATGTTTCTTCTTATTTCAAGAGGTTCCCAATCTAAATGTTCATTCACAATTGGTCTGCTGAGTTATATGCTGCACTTGCCAAAGTCATACCTAGCTTCTAAGTTCTGAACCCCTTCCAGTTTATTCCTATCGATAGTTGTCTCTGGGTTTCAAACTGTACGCGCGTATACCACAGACAACTTAAGGTAAGTTTCGTGCAGCTAATACTGGGCACTTTGCGGAAATGTTCTAGTATTACGACGTAAGAAGCCTAAACTTTGCGAGTTTTCGATGCAACAAAATATTTACACGCCAATGCCAAAATAATTACGGGGGGGGGGGGGGGGGTGCTGAGATAAATAATTACGATGGTAGGTATAATCCAAAATATTTCATCTCAAATACAGTTTGTAGGGCGTATTTCCAATAACGTAAATATCAGTAGGCAGAAAAAAAAAAACCAAGATTGCGTGCAAAAACAACATATATACTAGAAGGTCTCGTTTCGTGCTACCGAATAATGTTTTTTTCTGTGTAAGATGAGGTTGGAGCGTTCGCTTAGCGACAGTTTTAGAGGGGGAGGAGATGGTTCTCTCGATGTCTTTTGCATTCTTATGGTGACCTCTTAAGGTTCAATTGTGGGAGGCTTTTTTTTTGGAAAATCACTTTTTGGAAAATTAATGTTTCAGCTGTGTTTGATACTTTCCAGAGTATTTGTCTTTTTCACCCGCAGTCTCAGGGTTTTTGCCATGCTTACTATTCACCAAGTCGTCTGTGCCTTTCCCTTCAGTTCATTCCTTTTTTATTCCCAAGCAATGGTAGTCGCAGAAAAAAAATAAAGAAAATCGAGTAGGTTCACCTCTTCAACTCGCAGCCACAACACGCGGCGACGTGATCTGGAGCAGGCTTATGAAAGCCACGCGCTTCGGTCCGCAAACCACAAGACACGCGCTGACTTCTAGACATTTTTAGGGTTCGGCTTTGACCAACTCAGCTCTCTGACGTCACTGCCACTGCGGTGGCGCTGCTGTCAGCACTGCGCATGCGCAGAAGCTTCGCGTCACTGCGAATCTGGTTTCTGCGCGCGCGCAACGCCCACTCCCGGTATGGGAAAATGCGGGCTTGTTTGTAAACATTGTGTTGGTGTATAGACAATTGCAGAAACCGCCTTCTGTGCGCTGCCACCTTCGTCTGATGGGCTGTGGAAGGCCTTCTGAGCATGCGCTGTTGTTCTGCTGTGGAGTGCATCAGACGCTCCGCAGGCGTCCACAGTACATTGACTCAGCGTTCTAGCCCGGTTGATAAGCGATGCAAAGGTCTATATACTCATTTCAAAAGACTGCCCGCCCTCTGTTAGCAGCTGTGGAATCCCTGCACAATGTCGGTCAAAAACCGCAACGTCAAGGCACACTTTAAGCGTTTTGTGGGATTAGAAGCCAAAAACACCCAAAAATAAAGGTGATCAGCGCAGTGACGTTGCACTTTCGACGATGTTTGATTGGCTCCTCGGCTTCTAGCTTTGACCGCGCTCCAAAGTTTGCTATCTTATGGGATGACTTGCACGTCCCACTACGTCACTTGTTCCGACATTGTGCTCTAGTTCGGACCGTCTAATCATAGGCACGTGACATTCGGAAGAGGTCTGGCTATAGGCAACGTTATTAAACCACTCAGTTGGGAAACTGTCATAGAGACTGCTCTGAAAAAGTGGCTCCGATCTGTCCTTGAGCACCGAGCTAATGGCGAACACAACGCCACCATTTCTCCCCCAGCGGTCACTCGAGGACCCGCACGTTACTTCTATTATGGCTTTAATCGGCCATTTTGGCGCCGAAACAGATACAGCGGAAAAGGTTACAGGGGCGCCACCCCCGTCCCCCAGCGGACGCGCCGCGTCTTACTACTGAAATTAAAATGCGCCTAGGTCGAGACGCGCTACCTGAAAGCACCGCTGAGGCATGGTTGTATAAAAACAATATTAATTGTGCCGCAAAACCTTGCAAACTAAAGATTTTAAAAACATCAAGCGCCCTTCATTTTGTACTAAACTCCAATAATAACATACAAAAAAGTCTTTTCCGTTTTTTTCGTTTTTTTTTTTTTAGAGCGCAGCTCTTAAGGTGAACTCCATGGGACGAATTATGTGACGAATAACTGGCGAACGCCGCCCGACGGCACGCTCGCTTTGCGCGCGACGTAGCAGTCACTGTGTTGATTCCACGCGCAGAGCAAAAGCCGCCGGGCGGCGTTCGCCAGTTATTCGTCACATAATTCGTCCCATGGAGTTCAGCCTTTAGGCGTTCGTTTCCGGCTTGAGCGGCGTCAGCGTCGGCGTCGGCGTAACCGCGCGGTGCATCATGGGTAAATTTCCCCACTAAATTTAGCGGGAAAATTTCCCCGCTAAATCTAAATTTAGCGGGAAAATTTCCCCGCTAAATCTAGCGAAAAATTTTCCCCGCTAAATTTAGCGGAAAATTTCCCCGCTAAATCTAGCGAAAAAGTTTTCCCGCTAAATTTAGCGAAAAATTTTACACGCTAAATCTAGCGGAAAATTTTCCCCGCTAAATCTAGCGGAAAATTTTCCCCGCTAAATCTAGCGGAAAATTTTCCCCGCTAAATCTAGCGGAAAAGCTTACCCGCTAAATCTAGCGGAAAATTTTCCCCACTAAATCTAGCGGAAAAGTTTACCCGCTAAATCTAGCGTAAAAGTTTACCCGCTAAATTTAGCGGGGAAAATTTTGCCCGCTAAATATAGCTGAAAAAGTTTCCCGCCAAATTTAGCAGTAAATTTTCCCCGCTAAATCTAGCGGAAATTTTTCCCCGCTAAATTTAGAGGAAAACTTTCCCCGCTAAATCTAGCGGAAAAGCTTACCCGCTAAATCCAGCGGAAAAGTTTCCCCGCTAAGTCTAGCGGCAAATTTTCCCCGCTAAATCTAGCGGATACTTTTCCCCACTAAATCTAGCGGAAAAGTTGCCCCGCTAAATCTAGGGGAAAATTTTCCCCGCTAAATCTAGCGGAAAATTTTCCCCTAAATGCGGGAGGGCAGGAGAGCAGGAGGGGCATTGTCCCCTCTACGTACCTTCCCCTCCTCCTTCTCAAGAGCTGTGCTCTAATTCGGCGTTACAGGGAGTTGTAAACGGCATTTCATTTTTTTAACGCAAAAACGTGTTTTCTAAAAGCTCAAGGTGACCACAGTACCAGACAAATGATAAAGAGTGGCGCTGTTGTCGTATTAGCTCGGTCTCGGTGGACGCCAGCGGCCCAGGTTTCGACGGCGAGTTTCTCAACTGAGTGTTTTAGTAACGTTGGCTATAGGCAACCTGCAATGCTGTTTGGTTTGGCGCCATCTAGCTACTGAAGCAAGAAATATTGGGTACCCCTGGGAATGGCGGCTGCATTGTTCAAACGTGAGCTTTCCTCTGGTGGCGCCGCTTAGCCTAGTGTCTGAAGCAAGAAATACTGGGTATCCCAGGAAGCCGTGATCGCGTAACATGCCAGTACAGCGGAAGCTATGGCCCTGGCGGGCCAATGGGAACGTGACTGCGTATCACCGCAGCGCGCCTCTACTCCGAAGACGTATCAGGCTTTTCGCTGCGTCATGCTCCAATATGTGTGCGTTGCGCTCGAGGACGTCGCGCATTTCAAAGCCCTCGTCACGCAATGTGGGGCTTATCGTTCACCCTTTGCCAAGTTACAACGAGGCAGGATAAAACCGTGGGCTCTCATTCTACAGGCGCGGCCTGGCTGTTGCCGGCAGGCTATTGGCATATCAGCGAATGGACACAAGATACGAATCAAATACTTGTTGAGCTATTAGACACTTTTAGTTGGGCGTACGCAACGTTCCTGCGTACGCAAGCTCGTTGCGTACGCCCAACTAAAAGTGTCTATTGATGGCCACGAGCCCAAATCAAGCGCTTACGCAATGCTTAGGTCCAATCTAAGAGCCGCATTAACGACACTCGGGGGACTATACCAACACACCGATCTCCGAGGTACGTGAAAACGAGCTGCGAAGAGAAAATTGAAAGAAAAGATCGCTTTAGTGCTTGCAATTTCACCCCAACAAAGGTGCTTGTCGTTAGTGGCGTGGCGGGTGATTATTCTTGGGCTTCACTAATGCCAAAAACTCATGTAAAATAAAAAAAAAAAGAAAACATTCCAACTGAATAATGTTGCACGGCCCTCTAAACACGCAACAGCCTGGCGCTGACAATCGCAGCTTGCATATTTGGTTGTCTCGACTTAGATGTTTTAACTGAACCGCAGCTTGGGCATTATATTGGTATATTCCACTAAAAAGTAGGCATACTTATCGGGGCTTTCGGGGCCACTGTGACTGCACTGCCTTTCGCATTAAATTTCGCCTCAGCCCATACTATGCCATCCGATGGAACAAACCAATCTCCAACAAAAGTGCATCGTCAGGGCATGTGTGCATGTGTCGAGTATGTGTTGCTATACCCGCCCCGAAAAATTGCGCACGCACCAAAAAAAAAAAAAAACAACGCAGGATAACGGTTCATTTACTGCGCATAATCGGTTTAAACGCAGAAAGACGACGAACGCCGTGACGTTGCACTTTTCATCTTTTCATGCTGCTTGCTTCGCTCCGTTGGGTCGTAGCATGGACTGCGGCCAGACTAAAAAGTGAAACGGAGTAGGAAGTCTGTCCCACGGAAGGCAGGCCAATTTTCTCCCAAAAAACAACTTCAAATCGCGCAGAAAAAAAAGAAAAAGAAACTGTTTGTACATGTCGGCGAGACGGCGGCAGCTGGTACAGCATGCTTAAAATTGCATTTTCTTTTTCGTCCAGATGGAGCTCCTGCCTTCCGGAAACTTCACAAAGATGCCTGCTGGGCTCGGAGCAACAGTTTCAGCACCGGCCCGTGACATTCTCAAGAGGCGCACCGACTATACTTCGTTTCAGCTTCCGTCCGAGCGCGGCCGATGTTATGAGCCGAAGGGCCAATCAAACAGCGTTGATAGGACTGGCCGGTAATTGCCGTCTCTCTGCGTGTGCTCCTCCACCGGCTAGCCCTATCAACTGCGGAGAGCACGCCATGACGTTGCGCTTTTTGCGCTGTTTGATTAGTCCTTTGGCTCATAACATCGGCCGCGCTCGGACCCAAGGTGAAACGAAGTATAGCGTCATAGGCGGTGACGCACTATCTTGAGTTATAGACCCCTTTCGAAATATTGCCCTCTGTTGGCAGCTGTGGAATCCCTGCACAATGGCGGACTTAAGTCGCAACTTCACGGCACACTTTAAGCGTTTGGTTGAAGCAGAAGAAAAAACAGACCCACAGAAAAAGGCAAGGACGTTTAAATAGACAGGACCCGGCATGACGTCATACCCAGCGACGCCGGAAGAACAACCCAATCCCAGACTGCCCCGCGCACCGACGCTCTCTCATCCAAACTAAATTCAACCATGCTCCCATCGTCTGCTCTCCGCTCGGTCGTTAGGCTTAGGCTACGTCTGCTCCGTGCCTGCGGTCTGCTTCGTCTGCTCGCTGTCGCGGCTGGCTTTCGATTCGATCGGCGCACCAAAAGATGTTTCGATGCGAACCCGAATACTCATCACGGCGAGGTGAAACCAACATCTTCTCGAAGCAGAATTTGTACGGCTTTCTCAACCCGCGATGCCCTTCTCAGCGTTCGTGCATACGATGACTGACTCGCGATCGCTTTCCAAAGCCGCGCTACGACGACTCGTTCGAGACGACGCTCCAGGCGCGGTCGCGCGGTGTCGAGAGCGTCCGCTACACGCCGACTTCCTAGTCCTACTGGTCAGGCAAGTGTAGGGCACGAAATCTCGCCTGTTCGACACCGATTCAGTCAGTGCGTCGTCTAGAGCGTCTCAACTCTAGTCACTTACTTTCTGCTGGGCAACCAGGCGTTCGTTTATAATAATCTCATCCAATTCCGACCATACCGGTTATCGTTCATACTTCGTGCCTTGCCATATTACAGATCGCCGCGGCCCCTGCTCCTTGAGGACTGCACTCTCACGAGTAAAACATTCAAGTCCACACGTGCCTCTGCATCAGACAGCCACGTCATCGGCTTCTGAGTGGTGATTGGTACGGCCTTCGTTCGTCGCCAGGGACCAACGACTACAAGAGCGGACCACCACAAGCCACCGACACTTGGCAGCAGCGCAGCGCCGCATCGACACATCGTTCATACTTCGTGCCTTGCCATATTACAGGTGTGCATACATTTCTACTCTTTCCTCAGTTAATATTGCTCTGAAAAACGTTGTCGCTGCTGCCTGCAGGTCGCTTTGTTGAAATTGTGTGCCTACTCTTGTTTCTGTTATTCTGATATTACAAACTTTTCGCTTAGACTATCATGGAAAAAGCGCTAGAAGATCTACGTCGCGAGCTACGGGCAGACTTGAGGGGCTTGAAAGAGAGCGTCAAATACTGCAGCGACACGTGCGACGGAGTAATGTCCATTAAAAACGACATAAAGGAACTGCGAAAAGAAATCCTAGAGCTTACAAAACGGAATCAGGACCTAATCGCAGAAAACTGCAGACTGGGCGCTAGAGTAGAAGAATTGGAACAATACCAGCGATCGAACAATCTTGAGATCAAGGGGGTACCAGCCGAAGGAGATGTAAATGATATTGTCAAAAGGATCGGTGCCCTTCTCGAAGAACCCGTGGACGATGCAGATATTGACATCTGCCACCGCGTCGCCACATTTAAACCAAATGAAAAAAACATAATTGTCCGCTTCATCCAACGCACAAAACGAAATAAAATCCTAGAAAAAGCTAAGAAAAAGCGGATCACTACGGCATCTCTCGATTTTGGCGGGACCGTTTCTCCGATTTATGTAAATGAACACCTTACGAGCCTGAACAAGAAACTGCTAGGAACGGCCATCGCGCAGAAACGAAAGGTGGGGTGGAAATTTGTGTGGTGTTCTGGTGGGAAGATATTCGCGCGCAAAGAAGAAAACTCTGACGTAATTAAGGTTTCGTGCCTTAGCGATGTCGAGGAAAAAATTGGGAACTAATTCTGAATATGTAGATGACAGCTACTTTTTTTCTTCGAGATGGCTGTGCACGACCATTTTTATGAACCACATGAAGTTAACGCGTTGATTCGTGGGAATAAACAGAAGTGCCTTACACTTTTTCATCTAAACGTGAGATCAGCACGATCCAAAACTGATGAACTTTGTTTGTTTTTTAACAAGTTTCAACCACTGTTTAATATTATAATGCTCACTGAAACTTGGTATAGCGATGACAGTGACTTTTTTATTTTGCCAGGTTACGCCCATTTTTATTTAAACCGCAAACAAAACCGTGGCGGTGGTGTGTCCATTTTGATAGCGGACACTGGTTTCGAGATTGTACCCGAATTTTCTATGATTACAAACGACTACGAAGCATTATGCATACGCAAAAACCTTGAAGTTTATTGTGTTATCTACCGACCACCAAATGGAAACGTATTCCAGTTCTTTGAATTTTTAGATAAGCTATTTACCACTATCACTGAGGTGACGTGCAATTTCACCCTTGGCGGTGATCTAAATATTGATATGCTTGATGTATCGCGCAACCAGACTGAACTTTTATTATTGTTGTCCGCAAATAGTCTTCATAATGTAATATCTCATCCCACACGTATCACAACATCATGTTCTTCCATGCTCGACTTGTTTATCACAAATCAGGAAAGCTCCGATGTTACTGCTGGGGTGCTGTGTTCGGACCTGAGTGATCATTTACCTATATTCATGCTGATTCATAAACAAAATCTGTCATCACAAACTAAAACCAATGAGGCTCCTCCCCCGAGATATGTACAAGATATCAACGAAAAAACACTGCAGGCGTTTAGACGGAATATAGAGACAACAAACTGGAACAGTATATTCGACATAGCTGATGTAAATGACGCGTACGACAAATTTATCGAGGTTTTTAAAAATATTTATAGTCGTTCATTTCCATTAAAACTACTTAAGAACAATAAACGTGCGCGCAAACCATGGATTACTGGGGATCACTTAAAATCAATGCGTATCAAAGCTTGCTTATATAAAGAATTTTTAAAATCCCGAAACCTAGTTGTGCTTGCAAAATTTAAGACGTTGAGAAACCGTCTGAACGCAGATTTGAAGCGTTCAAAACGTAGCTACTACAACAATCTCTTTGACTCAGAATGTATGAAGCACTCGGACTTAATTTGGAAGAGGCTTGGTGCTCTCTTAGGTAAAAAAACAAATTGTACTAAAATAGAATCTTTAAGTATTGATGGAATAGAAAAATCTGGTTCTGCACTTTCAGATGCTTTTAATCATTATTTTGTAAACGTTGGGTCAGGAACTTACTGTAGTGACGCAGGAAATAATATACCAAGAGTTTCTGAGACAATATTTTTTTATCCTGCCGATGAACACGAAGTTTATGCGGCGATGGCCAATTTACGCAACAACAACAGTTGCGATGTTGATAACATAAACATTAAACCTGTTAAACTTGTCATAGATATTATTGCGCCTTGTTTAACACATATTTACAACCTTGCTCTGACATCAGGAATATTTCCCATGGGTATGCAGACCGCGAAAGTAACAGTATTGTACAAGAAAGGAGATAGAAATTGCATAGGGAACTACCGACCTATTTCTATTCTTCCCCTTTTCTCAAAAGGCCTCGAAAAAATTCTGCACACGCGAATTACAAATTTTTCAAATAAGCATAAACTCTTAACTGACTCTCAATTTGGTTTCAGGAAATTCAGGTCAACCGAGTGTGCACTCTTACACCAAAAAGAGATAATACTGGACAATTTAGAAGAAAAGTTGTCAACAGTCGGTATATTTTTAGATTTCAGTAAAGCGTTCGACTGTCTTGATCATGGTATTCTTTTAGATAAATTATTTTTATATGGTTTTCGGGGTGTTTCCTTTTCTTTGTTAAAATCATATTTTCAAAGTCGTCGGCAATATGTTTCAATCAACGACCATATGTCCTCTTTACTAGGTATTAATTCTGGTGTTCCCCAGGGAAGCATTCTGGGACCACTTCTATTTCTTTTTTATATAAATGATATTGTAACTATTGACCCTGATGTAAATTTTATAATTTACGCAGACGATACGAGTATAATCATTTCTGATAAAAATTATGAACATCTTGTTACCAGAGCAAATATTGTTCTTTCTAAATTAAAAGTTTGGTGCGAAATTAACTCCCTCCATATAAATACTAATAAGAGCAAGGCTGTAATATTTCAACTACATTCTAGAACTCAAGCAAATTTATTCCTTCCTTTCAAATATGGTTCCGATATTATTCATTGTGTTGAAAATGTCAAAACTCTGGGTGTATTTTTTTCCTTTAACATGTCCTGGTCTGAACATGTTAAATATGTTCGTACTAAACTTTCAAAAATAGTTGGTGTAATAAACAAATATAGAAACGTTTTACCTACCAATATCAAACTTCAAATTTTTAAATCATTATTTTTCCCCGTCTTGGGATACGCGCATCTGATATGGGGATCCACTGGTTTAACCAACTTAAATTTGCTCCGCGTGCTGCAGAAAAAAGCTCTTCGTGCAATAGCCAATGTTCCTACGACCTCACCATCATTGCCTCTCTTTGATAAATTTTCCATAACCGACGTGCCAACACTTTACAGTCAACGCTTAATATTAACGTACCAATCGGCCCTAAAAGGTAAATCCGAAACATTTCTGAACCTCGCTGACCTTCATTTGCAAATTCCAATTTATCAAACCCGTCAAATACATCCGTGGCAAATACCAAAATCACGTACGAACTTCGGACATCAAAGAATTAAACATGCACTTCCTCACTTACTAAATCATATCGCATCGCTAGAAATTGATATCACTTCACTTAATAAAAATAGCATCGTTAACATTGTATAAAAAAAAAAGCACATTCTATGACTCATTAACATTGTATAAAAATGCACATTGTATTGTTTTTTATATTTGTTTGCTTATTCGATGATTTCTTTTTGCGCTGTCTGCCATGTAGGGGTGCCAGGGGCTCGTCAAGCTGCATATAAGCAGCTTTTTCCCTTGGTATCCCCCATCATGTGATGGAAAATAAAAGTTGATTTGATTTGATTTGATTTTGATTAAAAGTCTCCCCTTAAGCGCTGTTTCAAATAACAGTGGGTGCCGCCATTACTTTCGGTGCACACAATCGCGTTGCCACGGAAATGTCATCGCAACGCGGTTGTTTGCACCGAAATTAATGGCGGCGCCCACTCACTAGGCTTCCCATTGGTCAAGAAATGCTCGTCGCGGCTTGTGGCCACGCCTACTTCCGTTACACTTCGCTCCATGCATTGGGGGTAGGGACGCCACCTCCTGCCCATTATAACCTCCTTGGAAAAAGGCGATGAGCGCAGTGACGTTGCACTACGCATTTGCCGCGGATAAGGCGCAATTATCAGCAGCGCCACAGCGACAGGCGGCAACACCGACGAGCTGTGGGAGGGCAAGACGAGGCTGCACAGTCATCGCAGCCACTCCGGGACGGCGCCTGATCAGCGGATAAGACGCAATTCCCGGCACCGCAAAAGCGACGGACGTCAACACCAACGATCTGCGGAGAAGCAAGGTTGGTACAGAAGCTTGCTGACATTTTCAGAACTATTGCTCCGCTGGACTGCCCTCCTTTGCCCTCCTTTGCATTGTCTCGCTGTGAACCATGGCATCTGAAACGCCGTGCGTGTGTTTAGCATGCTTAAAACCAATGGACCTTTTCCGAGAAGCGTTCTGCGCACGCGCGAGCACTCGATGCCAAGCGGCGGATGTCGGCACTAGAAATCGAGGAAATTCGGAAGGAGGCTGTGGATCAGCAAGTAGAACACGTAATTGCAACATATATATAATTGTGTTACACAAAAAAAGAAAGTGGACGGAAAGAAAAACATGACGTTTGGGTGGACGCCACAGATCCCCCTCTTTAGAGTCGCCTTGGGCACGCGCCGCTGCTCGGAGAGCGAAGAAACTGGTAGCGTAGCTCCCATTATCGATTGGTAGCGCAGGTAGGTCACTTTCTCGATTTTTAGTTCGTGCAGCCACCGCCTGGTGCCGTCGGTATGTGAAAAAGGTCCATTGAAACGGGATGTCAAACATTGGAATGTTCAGTGTGTAAATATGTCTACCATGTTGGGAAGTGTGCAGGCGTCACCAAGACTGCATACAAAAGTATGGAACCTGTAGATCTTCTGTCTTGGATTTGTGGCACTTGTAAGGTGCATAGCCAGCGACAGGCTTCTCAGGCGATTAGCCAGGAGGTGGCAATGGGTTACGAGGCCGGAGCACAAAAGCACGAAGCTATGATGGCTCAGATATTAGAAACCAACAAGAAGTTAAAAGTAGCCCTGTCAAGAATCGAGAACATTGAATCAAAGTTGAACATACAATCGTCCAAACATGACAACATGATCGAAAAACTGAATAACCAAGAAAAAACTATAGAGTCGATTGAATGTTCAACAATGATTATTTCTAAGCAGTACGATGACCTGATAAAAAAGGTTGATTCACTTGCACGCGTTACGCACGACTTGAAAGGAAGAACAGATGAGAATGAATGGCAAGGTCACGAAAGGGATGCGAGGATTAAAGAGCTAGAGTGGGCTGTGGAAAACGCTGAGCAATACTCAAGCAGAAAGAACATAGAAATTCACGGAATCGCCCAACAAGATCGCGAAGATCTGCCGGCAATCGTGAAAAATCTAGCAGCGAAACTTAGCATATCGGTACCGCAGCCAGATAAGATCGAGTCTATGCATAGACTAAAGGCGAGAGAGGGTAAAATCGCCCCATTTATAGTCCGCTTTAAAGACAGGTCGGAACGAGACTTCTGGGTCAGCAATCGCATGGCACTGAAAAGCGAAAGGATTTTTATTAACGAAAACCTGACTAAACTCCAGCGGTGGTTATTTTGGAATGCAAAAGAATGTGCGAGGGCAAGTGGATTTCAATACGTTTGGATAAAGAACGGAAAAATATGGGTCAGAAAGAGGCAAGGGGCGAACGCAGTACGGATTGAAAACGATAGTGACTTAGACAAAATACGATAGGGCTATGTCTTTCAATACATTTGCAGAATGGGACAGTCATACCCAAAACTTACTAGGTGAAGAAGGGAAAAGGAAGGAGGACCAGATTCTGCATATCATTCAAATCAATGTCCGAAGTCTTAAGAAACATCATGATGAACTTAACGTCTAGATAGGACCGTCACTGGTAGATATAGACGTCATAATATTAACGGAAATAAACATTGAAGCAAACGAGCCGCTGTCGTTTGCGATAAGCGGATTCCATGAAGCGTCAGTGCGTCGCGAGGGCAAAAAAGGGGGTGGAATACTCGTATACATTAAACATTGCTGGCTTTCCGATCGTACAGAATTATGTGTAAAGCACGCGGAAGTTATCGTGATGAATATACAGAAAGCTGAAGTATCGTTTACTATATGCGCGGTGTATAGGCCGCCTAGTGGCAGCTTAAGTCTGTTTTATGAAGAATTCGACAAACTAATCAACTCCTTCAATAATAACGACTACATCGTTATAGCGAAAAAAGAGTCATAGTACAGGCTAGCTGGTGGAAGTACAACCATTTCGTCGTTTACCCTGAGACTGGGTTTTTTTTTAGAAGAGCAAAAGTAACAGAAAAACAGACAGGTCTCAAACTCAGCTCCAAGTTTATTTCAACAACCTCCTCTTATATAGTTCGTTCTCGTCGTCATCAACCAATCAAGTCGTTTGTGATTGGTTGATGACGACGAGAACGAAACTATATAAGAGGAGGTTGTTGAAATAAACTTGGAGCTGAGTTTGAGACCTGTCTGTTTTTCTGTTACTTTTGCTCTTCTAAAAAATACCCCAGTCTCAGGGTAAACGACGAAATGATCGTTATAGCAGGTGACTTCAATATTGACGTCATGAGCAAAACAAAATATGGAGTCCAAGAATATTTAGACATACTGTCTAATTATGGGTTACGAAATATGATTGTCGGTTACACTAGAGAGGAGTCTCTCGCTGATAAAATTACGAAAACTGGCATTGATCACAATATAGTACGCACAGGCAACCTCATGTTTATAGGTGGGATCATACAGCAGAAAGTAGCGGATCATTATTTTGTTGCCCTAAGAATAATAGACAAAAGTACTACGCGTAAAGCGGAAGAGCAGGAATACAAACAAATTCTAGACAACAATAAAGTAGATCGCAGTATAAAAAGATTTAACTGAAATTCCCTATTAAAACTCGATCACATATCGCTCTATGAAACGGTAGTGGAGACACTCGGAAGTAGATATGAACGCTCGATTAAAGCGATCAAACTAAAACCTAGGAATGCTAGTAACAAATGGATTGATAAAGATATAATTGAACTGAGTTCGGAAAACAACTATGGAATCGGTGTAAGAAATACCCCGACGACACGTTATTAAAGGAAGAGTATAGGCAACTACGAAACCGGGTGACAGCAAAAATTAGGCTGTCGAAAAAGAAGTTTCATATGACGCAACTTAGGCAGAGTGGTAAAAACATAAAGGAAACCTGGAATGTTGTAAATCAAATCATCGCAAAATCACCCCGAATCAGTGTAGACGAGTGTATAAAGAAAAATTTCGGTGTAACCGACTTAGAATCGTTGAGTAACGACTTCAATAATGCTTTTGTTATTCAGGTGGAAATGCTGCGTAGTCAGGTAAGCGGTACTGCAGTGAAAGCAAGTTTTTTGGGATATTCACAAAACTCTGCCTACATGCCGCGGATAACAGAATTAGATCTTCAGGACATAATTTGCACAATGTCAATAACAAAGCCGGCAGGATATGACAAAATCAGGCTCAGAGACTTAAGAGTCAATCTCGACAGCTTGAAGCACATCATCCTTGCAATTCTAAATGGAATTTTTGATACGGGAAAAATACCGGACAAAATGAAAGTTTCAATAGTTAGACCAATTTATAAACAGGGAAAGAAAAAAGAGATATCAAATTACAGGCCCATTGCGTTGTTGCCAGTGATCTCCCAGATAATGGAAAAGTTTGTTTTAAAACCATGACCTCGTTTTGCGACAGGTTCTCATTGATAAGCAGCTGTCAATATGGCTTCCGACAGCAGAAAAGTACGACGCTCTTGCTGGAAGACGTGACGGAATTTATGAATGAGAAACTAGATAAAAATCAAATAGTACTGGCAATAGTTTTAGACCTAACGAAAGCATTCGATACTATTGATTATTCCATATTACTTGAAAAACTCGAAAATCTGGGATTCAGAGGGCCGTATTTTAGATTCTTTAAAAATTACTTTAACAACCGTACTCAAAGGGTCAAAATTGGAAACAATGAATGTGAGGCCGTACACATTAACTACGGTGTTCCCCAGGGACCGGTACTAGGCCCGATGCTCTTTAATATATATGTGAACGACCTCGCTTTGCTGCATTTGAACTCGAACATTTACCAGTACGCTGATGACACGGCTCTAACATTGGCAAGCGAAAATTATAATATTGCAGTGTCCTCTCTACAACAGGTTATCAACCAAGTCATGACCTGGTCCTCAAGAAATTGTATTTTCGTAAACACAAAAAAAACTACTCTAATGTGCTTCAGGGCCCATCAAAAACGTATTAATCTTTGGGAACCGATTTTTTTACATACAGCAGATTGTAGGAATTGTCATTGCTCGCCATTACTGTACGCTACAGAAACCAAATACCTGGGCTTACATCTCGACGAATATTTGAATTGGAATGTACACATAGATCACTTAATGAGCCAATTGAGGGTAATCGCATCATACCTATATAGGCTGCGAAGTTACGCGGATCCGAATCTGAGGAGGACTGTCTACCAGATGCTAGGTGAGTCGAAATTGAGATGCGGAATAACCATATATGCTTCCTGTTCCGATTTTAAGAAGCAAAAAATAAATAATATGATAAAAAGGATGGTAAAGAATATTGTCTACGGAACGCGGCTTGAGAATATTGCATTTGAAGAACAGCTCTCCGACCTGCACTTATTGCCAATAGACAATCTTTTGAGGTTTGTAATTCTTACGAAATATTACTTCACACCGGATTTTAAGCCAGAGACAATGAGACAAAAGCAACTTAGGAAAACTGAAAAATTTATGGTTCCGAGAATATACACAAATTATGGAAAGAGGCTAAGGAAGTATTATATACCATGTCTTTTTAATCAACTACCGAGTAATCTGCAGACACTGCCGTCGTATAAAATTGCAAAAAGAGAGATAATGAAATGGTGTCAATGTACGCGCATATAAAAACCAAGTATGTGTTGCTGATTCATTTATGATTTGCCGTAACATGAACTCGTTGTGCTTTTGTCATGTTCTTTTTGAAATGGGTTTTTTCTTTTGCTCCGAAATAGTGACCCGTTCAGTTTCAATGATTGTATAAACTTCAACGGCGCAGCTGCCCCGTTTTTTGTATTTTATTTTACTCTTGTTGTTGTAGTTTCTTTTTTGGAGGGGGGGGTCACTTGTACTCCGGTGTGCTGCCCGAACTCACACACAAGCACAAAAGTGATTTCGTGAGAACGGATTTATATCTTTGTAAAATGAAGCAAAAATAAACTATTACTATTACTACTATTACTTTCGACGCTGTATGATTGGCTCGTCGACTCCTAGCACTGACTGCGCTCTGACGTTCGCTATCTTATGGAATGACTTGCACGTGTCACGATGTGTGTTGTTCCGCCATTGTGCAGGGGTTCTGACCTTCTAATAATCGGCACGGGAATTTCGAAAGGGGTCTATACCTGAAACTGTTTTCAATGACCACAACAACCTTGGACGCGGGTCGAGAGGCTACTTTGAGACGCCCATTGGGATGGCTACGTCACACATTTTTATGTGTGAAGTTGCCATCCGTGCAAGACGTCGGTGGGCAAAAAGGCAACAGGTGGTCTACTACGCTTAAACGAGTCTTCGTTTTCGTCCGCGTATGTGATGGGAAGAACTCTAATGGTTACCGAATCGAAAATTGTTTTCTGATATTTGTGCCAACGGTTGCATGTATTTGAGTGTGTTACAAACTGTACGTTCTTTTCCTCGATATAGCCACGTTGAGGCCAATCCTGGTCCTATGACTCAGGCTCAGGCTAAGCAATTTAGAGAAATTATCGAACTTCTACAACGCTTTGTTGCTCGCTCGGTGAAGTTTAAACAAGGGCAATCGGCAATGTTTACGACTGTAAATGCGATAATGAACGACGAGAAAGTTATGCAGGAATAGATAATTGACGCCAGGAAAAGGTTGCAGGTTGTAGAAACTAAACGACCACTCTCAAAACAGCACAGCGGCAACTCCGCATCACTCACCACGTGACTGATAGTTTACGTAGTCAAACGTCATCCCTGTGTGAACCTCTTAAAAATGAGGAGGACCGGTCGTGTTGCAACATTATATATTTTATGGTATTTTCGATCTTGCTCGGAAACGTGGAGTGAGGTTGAACAAATGATAACAAACCAGCTTTATGAGTGCTGCCTTCCTTCCATGTATATAACATATTCACACTCTTCACTGAAAGTGCTCTAAACTTGTACACCTGATTCAGTTTCCGATTTTACATATTTTTACGGTCTTATTTATCACTCGTTGCTTATTTTTATTTTAATTTTTGACTCATTTCTGTTTTGATAAAAACAAGTCGAACAAATTCGGGAGAATAAAAGGGTTAACTATACTGCCTTTAATATCAGTATATTATGTTTTCAGACGATTTTTTGCTGAATTGTTTTAAGCATTCTCTTCGGAGTAATTGGGATGCATTTAAGAAGAACGCAATTTCATTGAGCTCATTCCACTTCGTTCTGTCCTTTCAAACACTCAATCAGTGTGGTTCCCTCCTCGACTTCGAAGGCTCCCTAACAAAAAGGAAACACTTGTTCAGAAACACCGAGCGCATTGACACCAAATAATACTTGAACATTTTAACCCCGCAGCCAGTGAACAGAAGAACGCAGTTGGAGAAGCTAACTATTACTTTTATAACGAGTGCCTACCATCCGTGCTAAGTAATAACCGCAAGCAGTTTTGGAGAGCAATGAACCTCAGTGACGATTGTTTACTTTCGCTTAAATATGAATCGGGCTCATCATAACTTGCAGCGCGACTGGGACAAGCACAGACGGAGGAGAAAACACAGGACAAGCGCTGAACTATAGTTCGTTTCACCTTATGTACGAGCGAAGCCGACGCTACAAGCGCGAGCATGCTGCTTGTTACAGCGCCTGTAGTGCGCGAGCGCACGTGCGAAGCCGGAACGCTCAGAGCGTTGGGCTCGCGCTTCTAGCTTTGACTTCGCTCGCACATAACGTGAAACGAAGTATATCCACTGATTCTATTGAAACAAAAAAATACACATGATGCTGCTGCTGCTCGTGCAGGTATGCCCTTCCGTGGCCCTAGCGCTTCTTTCTTCACTCCACACGAAACCGGCTTAGTTATCTAAGATCCAAACAGCTGAACTCGCTGCTCGTCAAAGTCATTGTCGGCTGTGTCTTGTGTCGGAACATCACTGTCGTGTTGGTGAAAAAGGGTTGGCATCTGAAATCCCGGCAATGCATCGTGAGGTGTATTTAAGCGATTCCTTTCAAAGAACTGTGGTTTTCTCGTAGTCCTATATTAAAGGGATACTTCAACGAAATTTGAAATATTCCCGTCATGTTCAAAAATAGGTTGCATATGATCCACAATATCCGTAAGTGACAATCGCGCGTTTGTATTTTGAGCCTGGTGGCTGTATTTTTCGTTATAAACGGCCCACTCTAGCAAGCGCTCGGAGAAGGCCCAGCGGAGACCACGTGACATCCAACGCAATCGTGACGTAGATTGTCTCGGGACGAGCAAAGCTACGGCGAGGCTGACGTCGAGAGGATGGCCTAGTGGTTCCAGCCACCGAAGCGGCTGCTTTTGTACGAATTTTGAGTGACGGGTTAATCTGCTATAATCTTGTAGGGGGACAATAGCAACTTCTGCGACACACAAAAGGCATTCTCGGGAAGAGGGGAGTTCCTCTTTCCCCTCTTCTCTCGTCGTGGCCGGAGGTGAGACACTCACCGTCACTAGCTGTCAAGGTTTCCAGACGGGCATTACAAGCGAGGCGTTAGCGACATCCACCAGGTGCTCTTTGCTAATCGTTCAATTCGTTTTAAAATTCCTTTTCGAGACCTTTTAACAAGATATTGGCATGTTCGATGTGATACTTCTCCTTTGAACACATATAGACCAAAAAAATGAGCGTGAAATTTCGTTGTAGTATCCCTTTAAGCTAACGCCCAGTCTGTCCTACGTAAGCATGCCCGCAAGAAAACGGAATCTTGTATACCATGCCTCTTACGCCGGCGACAAACTGCAATCAGTGTTTGATGCTGCACCCACTACGAGACGTTGGATTGTCTTTTCTCGCGCGTTTGTTGACTTCGGAGCATACTGAGATGAGCTTGTGGCAGGCGGAAAAAACCAGATTCACATCGTATCTCGAAGCGGCTTTCTTGAGTCCGTGGGAAAGATGCGTGGGAAAGGTCCGTGGAAATCCGTGGTCCTGTCGAGATCCATTCCATGGGCAGTATCGGACAGGGACAGACATAGGTGCGTTGCTGATATCGTGGATGTCTTGTGGAGATCCGGAGGAGGGCGCCGAAGAACCAAGGACCCCGAGGCTGTGATTGACTTTCTCGCGCCCAACAGCATGAACATACTTTTGTCCGACAAAGAAGGGTGCTTTGTCATCATGCCTGACGCCACGTTCTCCGAAAAAGGGACAAGAGCAGCACTAAAAAACTTTAGAGAGGTCTCCAATCGTCCTGCCAAGGTGAAGGAACGTACCATCAAGTTTCTCCATTAACTCAACCTGACCAGTGTCGCTGCAGGAGCCAAGAAAGAAAACAAATCTCACGTTAAACGTAATTTTCGCGGCCAAGCGGGATTCTTGGTAACAGGATGTTTTTTTATAATTGCAAAGGCACCTCGTCTTCCTGCATTTTGTACACCCAGTGTGCGTCCCCAATTTCAAGGCGGTTGCTAACTTTGTGATTGTCAGTAGCCCAAATGGGTGGAACGCATTCAGCATCGATGTTGAAGAATTATATCATTTTATGCCACACGCCACACGACGACCTGATGGTTAGTGTCAAGGAGTGCATAAGGAAACACAACGACGAAAGCAACTTCAGTACGGGATGCGGCATCACAGCAGAAGACTTTCTCGGACTCATGTTCGTTTATTTGAATTCCACACTCATCGGTTGGCGGGACAATGTGTACGTCAAGACGTCCGGTGTATGTATAGGGTCGAGAGTAGCCCTTGTGCTCAGTAACATCTACGTAGGCAGGATCGATCGGGATCTGGAACCCTGCTTGGAGAACACCAAAAAAGTGTTTAGGTACGTGGACGATTATTTAGCATTCGTTGAGAGGGTCAATTTCTATCAGACGCTTGACGATGTCCTGAAGATATTCACGGAAAAGGGGCTAGGACCTCAATTCACCTATGAAGCCCCAAGAAAGAACCTTATTCAGTTCTTGTATCTCCTCGTCGAAGTGGGGGGCGATCATGTTTGCTGGTTTTACAGTCCCACAACAGCGGTCTTCTCAACTTTCAATCTGCCCAATCCAAACTCGTGAAACAAGCATTGCGGTTTCCTGTCCGAGGACAGCTTTAACTAGCACATTCATCCGAGTTGTATCCGACAGTATCCGAGTTGTCCAAGTATTGACTCCAAGTACACCAGCGTCAAGTTCCATTTTATGCCGAGCCAAACTGCTATGGGTCGGTGAAATCGCCAAGTTCCCGGTAAAAGGACTGGGGGAACCTGTAATAGATTCCGTTCCCTCAACTGGAACGGTCAAGCTTATTACATGCGTAAGGGTCCTTCCGTGGAAAGGCCATTTTTTGCTTGTCAGTTTGGCTGGTCTAACCACGCGAGCTTCGCGTGGTATATTTATGGTATTATAATTAATGCGGATTTCATTTTAAAACGTCTCATATCATCTAAAACATTTTCGCCAACCAGAGTCGATATAATTTTTTTTTTATTGCTACTACTATCTCCTTCGGGAGATGTGGTAGGAGGGGGTACATAATGTTGTTATAAAGGTATACATTTCTAGTCATTTTATGCACACTGGAACAAGGCAATCAGTGTCATCATTATAAAGTATGGAATAAAAAATTTTGTTTCTAAAAACATACAAAGGAATACGCTTCCATTTTTTTGTCTAAACTATTTAAGCAGTGCCCACTAGGTCAGTTTCCGGATAACTGAGAGCTTGGAAGGTAATTCCACTTCACAGAACCGGATATTAACACTTTTCTTCTAACTTTGGACCAATTTCGCTCGCAGGCAATTTTTTAAACGACAAACAAAATGGGCATAATCATGTTAAATTTATTGAGGCCAGTTTGTCCTTATCACTAACGAACACGGTTTTAGTAAATGCTTGTGCGAAACGTAACTTGTATGTTCAACATAATATTTTCTTAAACTTCGTGGTCGTGGTTTACAGATCGCAGGATATTCCTGGAAACCACCACGGTGTTCGACAAGGTATGCCATAAACTCGTTTATTTTAAACTCGGCAAACCTAAGATGGAAGCTAACGTCTTTTCTTCAATTCACTCATTTTTGACTAATCGCTCACATTTTGAATTTTGAAATAATACCGATTCATCAGAAACATCGGTAACATCCGGAGTACCTCAATGATGTGTGCTGCGCCCTTTCTTTGTTCACGTTTATATTATTGACTTGCCTTTATCTGTCTTATCCTTTTTTTTTTATTTGCTCACAATTGTGCTGGATATCGCCAAGTAGCTAACACATTTTGCATGTCACTTCTTCAAAATGACCACGTTGTTGTAACCTTTAGCACACGTTATTAAACGCTGAAATGTGTAAACACATGACCATTTCCAGGCAACTTAACAAAACTACGTCCTTTTTATTATTAATAACGTTGCACTGAAAAACTTTGACTCCTAGAAATATTTGGGCGGTTATAGAACATCTAATCTTACATTTACAACGCCAACCGCAAGCTTGGCTACTTAAAAGGAAACTTTTTCCAGGCTACTTCAACTATGAAATTGTTTTTATTTAAAACAGTACGAAGTCTGCAGTTTGAGTACGCTTCCTTTGGCTGGGGCCTTAACGCTGGGGCAATTGTCGGCGCGTTGAAGGCTGTCCAGAATATATCCGTGCACTTTAGAGTTTCTGATTTCCACCCGTCATCATGTGTAAGTTCTGTGAAATATAGCTTGTTTTTGCCTATTGTATGTTTACGCCGAAAGACCATTTTTTGTGCTTCTGTAAACATACATTTTACAACTATGGTCCTGAAAGCTGAACTTCTACTGGAGTTCTTGTTTTTCTTTTTCTTTTTTGCGGTGTTTTTTTTTTTAATAAAAAGTTAAACTTGACATTTCTTATATGTATTGCCTCGCTCAAGAGGCGTTTAGAGTAAAAAAAATTAAACCGAAGCCATTCGACATATCGTCACGCAGCGATCGCCTACATATGGTCCGGATTCCACAGTGTCATACTAATAACCACTACTCTAAATTAGTCCTACCGTGTACGTCTACTGACTGAAATCATCTTCCAACATTCGTTGCCACTACTCTTAATTATGTCGAGTAAAAAAAGGACGTAACCGGACTAAGAAAACCTGCTTTATGGTTTGCTTGTTTTCTTTTACTTTTTTACATCGTATTCCACCCAACCACTATTTATTTATTTATTTTTATTTCTTTCTTTCAATACCCTCAGGGCCCATAGGGCATTACAGAGGGGGCGGGGCATATAAGAATTCACTCAAAAGAAAATACAAACGTAAAAGGACAGTGATTAAAACACAATCAATTTGACAAAATATTAACAAAAGTGATTAGCAAGCGCTACTTTAAATAAATGAAGTGATGGGATAGCTGTTAAAGATGCTTGAAGGTGGTTCCACTCAGAAGACGTTCTTGGTATGAAGGAGTTGTATGCTGATGTCTCACAGTGAGGACTGCCGACCTTGAAACGATGATCAATGCGTGAAGAGATATATGCGGGGTTAAAGGTCAACTCCGGTCCATAGTTTCGATTTTGGGATTATGACTGTTTTTAGCGCAGCCAGCGTCCCTGAATCGCAAGGTGTAATTTTTTTCTCGTTATCGTGCGTAGTTTTAAAGTTATCGACGCCTCAAAGTTCTGCTTGGGGCGCGGCCGACAAAACCGGAACTAGCCGCTCGAGGCCCCGGCAACACTGGAAATCGTGGACGTGACGTCAACATCGTTCTCGTTCAACGAGTACGCAGGCCAAGCGGCACCTACCTCTTTTGCGCTAGCCGTCTAAAGATAGAAGGTAAGCTGATTTTGTTTTAATTCTGTATACGTGGTAGTTATCCAGCATATGTAGCAAGAGTTAGTGCGTATACCCAAAAGCTAGCGACTGGGAAACCCGTCAACTCGTTCGGTGCCGCACACGGCGGCCGCCGCTGTGCGTGCACTATGCCGTACTCGACGCTTGTATACCCAAAAGCTAGCGACTGGAAAACGACTGAACTCGTTCGGTGCAGTACTCAGCGGCTCTCGCCGTGTGTGCTGTCTCCCGTACTCGTCGCTAGGCCTAAATTGTCATCGGGGCTCCGTGGATGGAGCGGCGTTGCTCCACGCCGCGCTGCCAGTGACGTACAGTACTGGGGGCCCTCTCGCTTTCGCGCTGCGGGTCAGTCCCAGACACGAAGCTTTGAAGCTCTCCGGCGCGGGCCGCGGCGCCCGAACAGACGTGTGCTGGGCTGTACACGTCTGTTTTTTCGTTCTTTTTTCCTCAGGCGCGTAAAATCCGAATTTGTAAGCTACGACACTAATTTACCACATAAGTGCGTGTAGGTGGTGAATCTAATTTGTAAGATAAAAAAATTAAATAAAAAAAAAAAACTTGCCGCACTAAAAGAAAAAGGAAGTTCATTAGGCAGACATTTTCTTCTCAAAGCTAGCAAAAGTTTTTTGTGGGTGATAGAGGAAAACAGAGAACGTTAGCAAGGTGAGAATAACACTTTCTTTCCCTTCCACATTCCCCCCCCCCCCCACAACAATTTTTTTATTAGAATACATAGGACTTTAAAAGTTTTCCTTCGTAACTTTTGACTAAGGCAAGTGTTTTTTTTTTTTTCTTTTTTTTTTTGGGGGGGGGGGGGCATTTTTAACTATTATATTTACCTCCAGCCGAACTTGGGTAAATTAGTGTTGTAACTTACAAATCCGAACTTTCGCGATTTTGTTAAGTCCTTTATGGTATCCACAAGCGCAATGTTAATTAATACTGCTGCGTAACGGGTTCGAACAATTGGGAGGCGAATGTTTATATCGCATGATCGAGCTTCACGCGCCGGCTGTTCGCTAGTAGTCGTTACGGACCTGTGTTCTACGCACGAGATTGCGTAGTAAACAAGCTGTGACGCAAAGCACAACATTCTGTTTTCCTTTTCATTATAAACTTCAGTGATTGCAGCTAGTTAGTGGTTGTACTCTACATGCCCACCCTTCCCCATTCAACGGACATTCAATGGAGCGTGAATGCTCCATTGAATGTCCGAGGCTATCCAAAGTCCACTCGTCGAACTGCGTTCACCCACACCTTCTCCAATTTCCGATCCGTTAGAAACTTATGAAAAAGCACCTCCGGGTTGCGCAGCGGGTTGTCTGAGCAGCCCACAGCGCTACAAGTTGTACTCGGCATCTTCCAAAGAACAGCTGGGCAGTCTTGGGTGCACCGAGTTGCTCGCTAAAACGAGTCTTGGAGTCCTCACAAGTAAATAAACAAAAGGCTATACCGAAGCTACACGGGCTACAAATAAAAGCAACGGCTAAACACGCCAATCACAAGCCGAAGTAGCGGTGGTAGCGGCACAAAGAAGCGCGCGCAACGGGTGCGCCCGTCCGGACCGGAGGAAAAAAAGAGAACAATACTGACGTCACGGCCCAATGTTGCTTTAGCGATCGGCAACCCGCTGGCCGCCCGCTAAGGAGCAGCGGCTCGCGGCGGGTCGCGTTTTTATTATCGGCATTAGTTGAGAATGCGGCGTCGCCCGGACGTAATTTTTTGGCTGGGGTCGTATTTTGTGCCACTACAGCTATACCAGTAGTTTATTTCATATTGAGTTTTGGCCGGAGTTGCCCTTTAAGGAATAACTTATCTTTTAGTGATGCGTTGATAATACAGATCTGGGCGTTAAGTGCGCAAAAAACATCAAAGGCCTATTTATGACTGAGCAAAAGCATGTCCATATGTAGTAGATTAAGGACGTGGTAAAAAATGAAAGACGTTTACAACACTCTGTAACACCGAATTAGAGCGCAGCTCTTGAGGAGGAGGAGGGAAGGGTACTAAGGGGAGGGTATACCCCTCCTCCCTCCTCCTCACCTCTTCATCCTCTATTCTACTCCTCCTCTCTCCTCTTCCTCCTCCTCCTCCCCTCATCCTTCAAGCTCCTCCCCTCCTCTCCTCCTTCTCCCTCTTCCTCCCCTCTTCCCTTCTTTTCCCTCTCCTCCTCCTTCCTCCCCTTCCCCTCGTCCTCCTCCCCCTCCTCCTCCCTTCTTCTCCTCCCCGCGCGCTGCATCATGGGAAATGTCCCATAATGCATCGAGCGGGACCCTCGCGACGTCACACGTGACGTCAAGAGTGACGTCACGAGGGTCCCGCGCGGCGCATCATGGAAAATTTCCCATAATGCACCGCGCAGTACGCCGACGGCAACGTTACCAAAACACTCGGTTGGGAAACTCGCCGTCGAAACCTGGGCCGCTGGCGTCCACCGAGACAGAGCTAAATGCGACAACAGCGCCACTCTTTGTCATTTGTCTGTACTGTGGTCACCTTGAGCTTTTAGAAAGCCTTTTTTTTTGCGTAAAAACAAGCGGAAAAGACTTTTTTTGTATGAAATTTATTGGAGTTTAGTACGAAATGAAGGGCGCGTGATGTTTTTAAAATCTTTAGTTTGCAAGGTTTTGTGGCACAATTAATATTGTTTTTATAGACCTTTTTCGTGTACCCTCTTCCCCAGCCACCTAAGAGGCTTATCCGGTATGGGCGACGAAAAAATATCAAAACGTTGCAACCTGCAAATAGTAAAAAATAGAGGGGAGACAAAACGAGAATGTGTGACGATTACGCTTATGTCCTAAATGCCTTCTATTGGCGTGGCGACGGCAAAACAATGTTTTCGCCCATACTGGAAGTGACGACAATTCAAGATGGCCGCGCCCTTGCGGAAAAGGTCTATACAACCATGCCTCAGCGGTGCTTTCAGGTGGCGCGTCCCGACCTAGGTGCATTTTAACTTCGGTAGAAAGACGCGGCGCGTCCGCTGGGGAGACGCAGAGCCGTATATGTAGAGAGTTTGGTCAATGGGAGGCGCGGGCAGAGCCAGGGCGTGCGGCAGACTCGGAAAGAGGGCTTGGCATGCTCTCTTGACCAACCAGAAGCCGAAAAGAATCCCCTAGCGGTGGTAGTGAGAAACAGTTCTGATCAAAGGTCTATGTTCGTAAATGGTTTTAATAAGCGCGTAAGAGTGAAGTGTAGTGACTCTTTGAGGTTGAAAATAGGGGGCACGTGATGTTTCGATCACGATCATCCAGAAAGATGTAAGAAACGAATGCGCCGCTCAACTCTGTTTTGCTCGGACAGAGTGTGACCGCTCGGACGGCAGATTCCCGGCCCTCGGCGCTTGGCGTACGGATTATGTCGATCGTTCCGCTAGTCGCACTCTTCCACCATCATTTTGGACGAGCGGGATTGAAACATCACGTGTACCATAGTTTCAGTCATTGAGAGTTACTCCAATGCAGTTATCAGGTTTGTTTCTCGCGACCACCGCCAGGGTATTATTTCCGGCTTCTGGTTGGTCACATTCGAATTTCTGAAGACGCCCTGGAACACGCCCAGCCCGCTTTCGGCCAATGGCGCCTCCTGATTTGTCTCCTATACTTCCCAACGAATGGCCAAACTCTCTACATTTACGGCTCTAGGGAGACGGGGGTGGCAACCCTGTAACCTCTTCCACTGTATCTGTTTCGGCGCCCAAATCGCCGATTAAAGCCAAGATAGAAGTGACGTGCGGTTCCTCGAATGGCGCTGCGGGAGAAATGGTGGCGTTTTTTCGTCATTAGCTCGGTGCTGGAGGAGAGATCGGGGCCACTTGTTGAAGCAGTCTCTATGGCAGTTTCCCAACTGAGTGGTTTAATAACGTTGGCCGACGGCGCCGACGACGCCGCTCAAGCCGAAAAAGAACTCCTAAAGGCACGACCACATTGGCGTCGCGGAGGCCTGCGGCGCGACGGTCGGCGCTGCCGGTTGCCGACCGAAACCAGTTTTCGGCTTCAACGGCGCGACGTACGGCGCCGCAGAGCCAACCGCTCCTTGCGCGGTTCAGAGCTGCCGCCGCAGAAGAGAGGAGCCTTTAGGAGGTGGCGTAGATGGTGAGTCGCGATGCCATGGCAACGCTCAAACCGGTCGTCCGCGCGTCTTTTACGTTCCGAAGGACGTGTTTCGTGTCGTCTGCTATCCCTATCCCCCCCCCCCCCACCTCCCCCCCTCCGATGGCTTCCGCAACGGAGTGGTTCCTTGAAACTGTGCGACTGTTTCCCTTTTCATATGACAAGACGCAGCCAGACTACCTAGATAATGACGCTAAGAACAACCGCTGGGAAATTATAGGAGAGGAATTCGGAATTACAAGTGAGTTTCTCCGTGGCACTTGTTGCATGTCGTCTGTGTTGTGACGGATGTCGTGTTGATTTGGTGACGCTTTCGAAAGTAGCCCTCATCTCTGGCGCGCCGCCGGGGCAGCAAAGCACTGACCTTTCCTTCGGTGTTTCGGTAGAACCAACTCGGCCGGACCCAAAACCTGCGCCTCCTTCCCTTCAGAGCGCAGCGATGTCGCAAGATCAACGAGCAGGCTAGGATAATCACATTCACGCTGATCACCAGGTCATCATGGACTCCTACCGTAGGCAGCGAGTGCGGTTTCGATGCTGATATATGCGAAAGATGAGAGCCGAAACGGAAGAATCTAACGAAGAGCAGACGACGAAAGAGCGGAAAAGCCGACGGGAGGCGCGATCGCGAGATCCAGTGTTGTCACGTGACGCCCGCAAAACGGAGGCCAATGTGGACTCCTCGCGTTGGGACGCCGGACGGCGGCGCGCCCGGCGGCGCCGTTCACGCTAGTGTGGTCAGGCCTTTAGAGCTGCGCTCTAAAAAAAAGAAATATGAAGATTGGCCACTATCATTTTCGAGGTCGTGCATAAAAGCGCAAAGCTTGACATAGATCGCGCCGTTTTTCCGGTTAGTTCACGTCAAACGGAAGAACTCCCTGTGCCTCCAAGGAACCTTCGAACACCCCCAATTCATGAAGGTTCATTGTCTGATTCGTAACCCATAACATCGTATTGTCAACTGACACGCTTGGCGCCGCAGCGGTTCCAGTCCTTGTAACAGGCGAGATGTAGCATACAACTGCGACAACCATCTCGGACACCATCGCGTTCTGCGCGGATCTCATGTCTCAGGAGCTCGAGGGTTCGCTCACCGAACGTCCCGACAGCAGGACATTGTTAAAAAAAAAAAGGAAAACTCTTACCGAAAGAAATAGTTTGTTCCTTCGACGAGGTTACTAGGTTGGAAAAATTAAGTACTTTTGGTATAAGTAGTGACTTAATTACTTTTGAGGATTTAGCATCTAAATTGTTTAAGCTAAAGGCATGATTTAAAATAGAAACTTTCTGTGCACCATCGAAAACCACTAAATCAGCGCAGTTGACAAAAATGTTAACATACACGCGGCATTTCATTTCATTTCATTTAATATACCCTTCAAGCGCCCGGTAGGGGCTTTACATAAGGGGGGGGGGGGGGGGCAAAAACAACAATACAGATACAAGTCAACAAGAGTTGGGAATCGTTTCCTCCTTCCGCTCTTTTTTACATATTGTAAAGAGTGGCAATTGCGGAACGAAATCTAATGGGCTCTTTTACTGTTACGATGTCGTCGGGGAGGGAATTTCAGTCTGATATAGATAACTGTAAGGAAGAAAATTTGAAAGTGTTAGTTCTAGGAGTGGCAAGCGGAAGTTTATGTGAGTTGTCTGTGCGTGCCGAAACATGGTGAGCAGCTGGGCAATATTTTTCTTTCTTTGAGGGTGAATGTTAGTACAGGAGATGAAGGGCAGTTAGTCGTGTTATTTTACGTCGGTCAGCAAGAAGGGGTATATTAGTTTGTTGTTTTAATGTTGTTATACTAGTACGGGTATAATTGCGGAGAACGAAGCGGGTGGCACAGTTTTGAATGGCTTCTAACTTGTCAATAAGATATGACTGATGCGGGTTCTAGATGAGGGATACGTATTCAAGCTTGGGACGAAGAAGAGATCTGTATGCAATCAGTTTTGTTTCCCCGTGTTGCCCAGTGTAAGTGACGTCTTAGAAAGCCTAAAGTTTGATTAGCCTTTGCCTTGACGTGGTTAATATGTGGTTCCCACGAAAGCTTGGCCGTGAAATGAAGTCCGAGATATTTATATGTATGAACAATTTCTATGGGGACACTGAAAAGGGTGTAGTTAAATGTGTTGATGTGCGTTTATTATTGAAGTTAAGATATTTTGTTTTGAAAACGTTAATTTGCAACTGCCACTCTTCACACCACGTCTCAAGACTCATCAGATCACTCTGCAAAACCGTACAGTCATCCAGGCCCTCTATTTTCCGGTATAAAACACAGTCGTCGGCGTATAATCTTATCGTGGTCTGAATACGAGTAGGCAGGTCGTCGACATATATAAAGAAAAGCAGTGGACCAAGCACGGTTCCCTGAGGCACGCCAGATTTTACGTGTTGGGGTGACGAATCTTTATTTTCATGATGAATACATTGAGTTCGGTTAGAAAGGAAGCCTGCAATCCATTTCGTTACAAACGGGTCTATTCTTAACGAGCGAAGTTTTAGCATAAGACGGTGATAAGGTACTTTATCAAAGGCTTTTTTTTTTTTAAATCAATAAAAATGGTGTGCGTTTCTAAGCGGCAATGGCCTTAAAAATACTGAATCGGGGTGCGTTTCTCAGTTTCGGTGTTCTATCGAAACGCATCTCCGTGCAAGTGGTCTAGCTCCTATGTGACTCAACGATTGGAACTAATGTGCGCTGCCACGCATTCTTCGCATGACGAAGGAGAATCTTACAATCAAAACGTATTCCTCTGTCGTCCTTCAAGCAGTACACCATTTCGTCACTCCAGTGAGCGTTACATATCATTCTCTCCTTCGGAGGAGGCAAGGCGGTTTTGTTGTAGTTGGGGTGCGCAGGAGCGAAGATGCGCTCCGATATAAAGCCTAAACCTAGAAACGTGCCCAAAGTGAGCGTTTTTTGGAATGCCTTAAAAGGCTGAGCTTCATTAAATTGCAATGCTTTGGCGGCTTTAGATGATGTTGTGCAATTTTCTAAGTCATGCAATACATCCCAATTTTCTATCTTATTTGTGATTTTTTTATATTTATTTTTAATGCGACCTTATTTTAGGTAATTCTAGAAGTTTTGTTCTAAAAGCTCGCAGCAATGATGAAACATCAACAACAAAATAGCAAAACACTCTAGAAAGTTCCATTTCAAAACAACCACTGATTAAGACAAAGAAAGGTGCAAAATTAATTAAATTAAATAATTGTATGTAGGCGTGAGCGTAGCCGCGTCCACGTTGTTCTACATACCAACCTTACTTGGAAAGATGGCATTTTTAAAACAATTAATGTGAAAGTGAATCGGTAGAATGTTTACGTGATGAAATTGTCTAGTGCGCCAGGTGGCGGAGAAGGAAACGCATGTAGTAGCATCAATGCTAGAAGTCCTCATGCGCAATTTTAAGCAACAGCTTTAGCCGCCATATGGCACGCTGGAAAGAAAGGGACTCGAGTTTCAGAAACGTTATGGTGGTGGAAGAAAAAAAAAAAAGTGTTTTGTACCCGTTAGAAGCAAACTTGACTGCGTTAGCAACAACGCAGTCGAGTAGATTAACATCGCTTTTTAAATAAGGACCTAAAACAACGAATACCTCCTTTAAACATTTCCTTAGAAGCGTATTACTCGTCTAAGGTTATCACTCAAGTGTAATTAAGGAGCTTAAACTGAATGCTAATACTTTTATTAAAGCGGCCCTTCAGTAGTGACCAGTATGACACCCATTTTTTCTTCTTTAAGATGCGTGCTTTTTGCAGTTTCACAAAAGAAATGCGTTCGAAGCAAAACATGTCTGTTTTGTTTAGAACGTTTTTGTTCACGCACCCCACAATGCGTGGCCTTTACGCCAATACCCAACGAGTTCGCCGAGACGTGTCGCAGCTATTACTGTGACTGTAATCTGGATTAAACCAGAACAGCTCTTTCCTTTTATTCCACACTATTAATGTGTGTGTGTGTATTTACACAGCTGTAAGTTAGTCAGCCCCCAAAAGTGCCTGCACTCTTAAAAAACGGGTGTCACCTTACAACCTTTTGTCCCATATAATGCACCCCAAAACTTCAGTTAAACGTACAGCGCACTATAGTCGATCAGACGGCCCCAGATTTTACGAGGGGCTTGATAACGGTGCGATATAACTTGTTAAATAGCTGTAGCACGTATCAAAAACCACAGAAAGGAAACACTTAGGTTTTGCCGTAAGGCCAGTAAGGTCAGAACACGTACACTTTGAGAAATGTCTGCGTGTCTACTTACACGCAACACACTCAAACAGCCAATCTCTGCGATTTACGAAATCAGCTTCGAGAATGATGAGGCGGAACATCCGGTTATACCTAAAAATGAAGTCGGCGCTGAGGCATTACGCGATGCAAAGCGTCATGCTTGAATTGCCTAATGTCACAACGCAGACTTAATTTTGATGTCTAAACAGATGTTCCGCCTCATCATTCGCTGAGCTGAACTCCTTGATGGCAGAGATTGGCCCTTTGAGGCGTTTGCGGGAACGTCGACGCGTAAGTATATCTCTATACTTCGTTTCAGCTTAGGTCCGAGCGCGGCCGATGTTATGAGCCGAAGGGCCAATCAAACAGCGCAAAAAGCGCAACGTCATGGCGTGCTCTCTGTAGTTGATAGGACCAACCGGTATTCGCCGTCTCTCTGTGCACTGCTCCTCCGCCGGCTAGTCAAGCGCAGAGAGCACGCCATGACGTTGCGCTTTTTACGCTGTTTGATTGGCCCTTCGGTTCATACCATCGGCCGCGCTCGGACCTAAAGTGAAACAAATTGTACATTAGCTATTTTAATAATTTGTACCACACGGCTATCAAGCATCTCGTGAAAGTTAGTACCTGTCAGATAGACGTCAATGCGCTGTACGTTGAACTGAAGTTTTGGGGTGTCTTATATGAAACGAAGCGTGTAAGAATACACCTTATTTTTCTGAAAGTGTGATGTCTCAGCTATACATGAAAAACATATTTCAAGCGCAGTACAAATACTAGGTTGGGGTCTTTAACGCACATCAAGCAGTAACAATACACGACCGCATTCTGCTCCAACGCACATTAAGATCGAAACGGGCAAGGGCGTGGTTTGAAACGACGCTGAGACGATCTCGCTGTTAACGATACCATGAAACGCGCAAACAGCCGATCTCGCTGTTAGAGCGTTTCATAGTACGGTTCGCACTTATGTATAGTATGGTTCGCACGTATGGCAAACACCGAAGAGACATATCTGAAAAGCACCGTGTGTGGTATGGCGACTTTCCCATGTTCTCCTGTGCGAGAACTGCGCCCACTATAGTCTGCCTCGCTTTATGAGGCAACGCTGCGGGCGATTCGATTCTTCCGAGCCAATCCAGCGCTGTTAACATGTGGCGTGACACTAACACGGCCTTAAATCGACTTCAATGACTCATAGCGTCCTGTGTTGTCAATCTTAAGATGAAACTGAATATAGACAGCAAAAAGGCACCTGATGAGGAGCTAAAAGAATGCCAAAATTAGACTTCGTCTAAATTATTTGTAAAGGGAACACGCTAGGTCATTCAACTGGAATGTTTCTTTCTGAACAACAGCTTAATGGCACGGTTGTATCCAAGTATACAAACATAAAACGCTACTCACCCAGATGTTTTTTGTTGTTGTTTTTTCTTTTTTTTTGTCGCGGTGGGTTTTAAAGTACAAAGGCAGAATTTATCTTTCACACTCTGCTTATGTGTATTAAGTGTATTTAGGGAGGTCGCAGTATTTACGTGCTTGCGGAGATTACCCCAAAGAGGGGGCGCGGGGGGGGGGGGGGGGGCGGCGACTATGAAATTTGTTTTATAAATTGGGCGCGACCACTGCGTGAGCAGCCGATTTCGTATGATAAGAGTGAATGCTTCGACAAGTATTCGCGTGGTGGCACATGTTCCGCACGTTACAGTGATGGAGATAGTCAAACCCTAAGAAAGTCTTGAAGTCAAGAACCTGCACTGAGCTCAGCTAAACAAAGCGCGTGATTAGGGTGGACACTGACGACTTATAATCGACACCAGAATCTGCGACCGTGGCGTTTGATAAAGGGGAATGCCTGTAAAATCCGGGCCACAACCGGCCTCCCAATCTGGGTCAGAGAAGGCTAGCAAGGCCTGAAAGACACTTGGCGCACGAGCGACGGTTTTAAGAAACCCTTTCCATGCATCCTGCCTTGATAGAGCCCGGGAACGTGGCTATGTAATCGCGTGCCATCGCGATGCGTTTCATTTCGTAGTTGAAGACTGCGCTTTTCTTAGCACTAATTGTGTGTTGTGTCTCGTGCGCCTCCCTTTTCACGCCAGCCAAGCAGGCTCTTGTTCGCGCTCTGAACTCGCAGGCATTCCACGTATATAGAAGGCGCTGGTGTGTGATTTTTGAACACACCCTAAAGGTTGTTCGCAATTGATGTTAATCTCTCAGGATAATAATTCTGCGCCAGTTATGTGGAAAGAAAGAACTAACGCGTGTTTCCTAGGCCACGAACGCCAAGGACAAATTTCAGGTGGTATTCATTCAACGTAGAAAAATATTTACACTCTACCCTTTAACCAAATGCTACATGCTAGAACTGCTAACTATAAGCTACGCTTCACACTGATGACGCTTAAGCCTATTCTGATGCTAAAAAGTATTGTAGCCGGTTTTCTGAAACTTAATCTCCAATCGCAGGAAACGGTTTCCCGCCCTCCAGAAATCTCAGAACGATTCGCACTAGAGCAAAGCGATATCACATCAGATTGCTGTCGCCGTATTTGAAGCTCAGGCAGTAGCATTTTCAAGTAGTAGCATCGCCACTGGCGCGCTTTTTGGTTTGCACCAAGACACAAAATGGCGGCGATCGCAAGTAATCTTTTGAAATAGAGTTGGATATGCTCTAAGCATAGGTTTTTTTAGCTTTCTTTCACTAGGTAGAAAATTAAATATTCTTGAGTTAATGATGTAGTTATTTTGTATGTTTTTTTTTTAATTATTGACGTCCGCTACAGCTCGGAGCATGTTCTCTGAACATATGTATATATATATTTTTAAATCAGCCAATTTTTAGGGATTTCCGGAAGGCTTTATTTCAAACACACTATATGCCCATGGTATCTTTAGAAGCTTTAGTGCCTCCACAGAAATCGTTTCTCCAGCTGTCCGCTCCGGATGCAGTAGGTCATTCATAGTGCCGCCCGACTTGAGAGCGACGAGAACTCTCAGAATGCTCGAATCAATGACTCGACGCACTTGGACATTTCACTTCACCCTAATTGCTTTGACTGATTCCCCGCATGAGGACAAAGTGCCACTGATCTCGTCATCCAGGACGCTGAGTAGAAACGAGAGCGATTTTAAGGCTCTCGCTGTGGCGATTACAACTTGTATAAGTGACATGAACGGTCTTTCACCATTAGTTTCTTTTTTGCCATGTTAGAAGAACGTCCGTCACACATGTTTTAATTGGTTGGATATCAATGATACAGCGGCGACAAACAGTCCCGGACGGTCGCAGAAATCGACAACGCAGTGTCCATTACTTTACTAGAAAGAAAACATTCCACTCTGCTAGTTTGCCTTAGACAGTGCGCCTACAACGTCCAATCCTTCCTTAGTGGTGCGGGCAGTTCGCGTACAAGACACGACATGAAAATAGCGCGGAACATACTTTTCCGGAGTCGCGCGGCGCAGAAGGAAGGGGTTACCGCCGGTGCACCTTGGTGCGCATCGGGGTCTCCAAAAGAACAAAGACGGCTGTCGCTCCTAGAGTTTGAGAATCCCACGAGGATAGATGAAGGTAACCTGCCATCCAAATTCAGTACGGAACACCCTGAGGATGTGGTGATTCCAGCTCTTTCAACTACGCAAACTCCTCTTCGCTACTAAGGCCACTGAATTTCATCGGAGTGGTATTTCAATAGCAAGCTATTTCGCTCTATAAAAATCCTGTAATATGTCAACTTTTTTTCTTTCTTGTTTTTGTAAATTGCGTTTTTTTTCATATATTGCTGACCTTGCCAGCTTTGGGCAGAGGCGAAAGCAAGACCTGTTTTACCAGCGAGGAGTTCATTTTCTTGTTGACTGGATGCTTATGTGCGCTCTAGTTCAGTGTATGGCTGTGACATATTTTTGTTTTATTAAGGAAAGATGCTATACTTAATCTCACGTTATGTCAAAGCGCAGCTTTTGCTATTAGCCAATGGCACAAATCAAGCAAAATCGAAAGCGCAACGTCACGGAATTTGTCATCTCTTTTTTCTTTTGCCCCAGTTACTCGCCCCAGTTTGTCGCAGCCCTGGGTGGAGGTAAGCAGGCGCAAGCTCAGGTACTGCAAGGAAACGGTATTATGAAGCTTGTCTTCAGTTTCCCATACTTCCTCAAAAATTACAGTAATAGGGAATTTTTTTTTTTTTTTCGACCCTCCGATTTGATAACAAAACCTCTTACGCCTCGAGGCACTTCCGCATGGGTCGTATTGTTATCGAGTGTAGTTACCAGAGGAATTGGAGTTATTTACAAAAACAAACTCCCTAGTTTTCGTAATGGCCTCTAGTGCGTTACTATCCACGTCGCTTTTAATGTCTGCATAAAATAAAATTAAGCTCTAACAAGCATTCTGGAATGGCAGCGGCGGCAGATGAAATGTCCTACACAACAGCAGACCCCTACGATCTTGTTGATTTCGTGCGCTTTGTGGAAGATACCCTCGTTTGTTAGTTTATTTAGTCTTTTTTAAACGGTAACTTTAATTGCGCATTGAATCCTTTATAAGACATTTTCCTCATTTGTGCTTTGAATTTTATGCTTGTGAGTAATTTTTTCTTATCGGTTAATATTAGAAAGTCAGAGAACGGGTTCCCGCTACCTTACTGCGTTATTCAGAACATGGTCGCCTCAGCGAAGTGGTTACAAGTCGTTAGAGAACATTTTGGTCGTTAAGTCTGAAAGAGAATAACAGATCTGCAATTTTCAACGTCCAATGGTCCCTAGCTCACGGCGGAGGGGGGGGGGGGGGGCAAATTGATTGAAGCCCAAATTATCAACCCTGCAGCTCGACACTGATTGGTTGGTGGAAAAAGTTCACGTGATCAAAGCTCATTGGCTGATTCAGGTAAGTATGGGAGGTTCTATAAAACCACCAGGCATTAGAAACCCGACTAGCGCCTGTATCTTTATTCCAGGAACTGTTATGAAATATAGACGCCACGTGTGTTATCTGATGAATAGCGCGGTGAGCGTAGGCACCGAACTTGGTAACGTTCCGGATGTATACCCGAACGTTTCACGTGTAACACAATTGCCCAGCAGTATGATACTCATTTTTTATAACTCAAAAAAGAGTGAGTCAGCGAGATTTTAAACATTAATTGCTACGTACTACGAAAACAAAATATTGTAGCGTGAAAGTGCCGATCCCGGCGCTACCAGCTCGGGCGTTGAGGCGCTCAAGAAGCAATGCGTCACACAGAGCGTGGATCGTCTCACGAGAATGGATCAGATTCATCCTGGCTTCGGCAAAACCGTCGGCTCCGTGTACTATTTCTTCTTCCAAAACACCCGCACAATCTGGTGGAGGTGGGGAATTAACACTCCTGCCTTCTTCATCGCCTTCAGGTTAGACGTCACCAAGTCCCGCCTTTCGGCATCATTGATCTGGAACTGCGAAGCCGCAGTCTACCTAGGCTCGCCGCGACAACCTCACGGCCACCGTCCCAGACAACGTTTTCAGTTGTGACAGGAGTCTTACCCATGCAGACAGACTCCGGCACCTACCTAGTCTTTGCCAACATCGATACCCTCGGTAACCCCACCTCTGATCCTCCTGTCTCCGCCTGCACAAGCGACTCACCCTCCAATGCCGCTCATCTGCTTGTCCTCCCGTCTTAGAGGCCCCCGAGTTTTCTCAGGGCTCGGTGATGAAGACATAGTGAAATGGCCAAACGTCTACGCTCGGGTGAGTTTACACAAGCGCCGAGATGACCTTACCAAGCTGGCAAATGTATTTGTTTTTATCTCAGCGATCTTAACAAGGCGTGGCTTCTTAACCATGAAACAGAAATGCCCTTATAGGACGCATTTATCTCCCGGATAAAAAAAAAAAAAAATATTTGGCAGTCCTGAAGACAGCAAGGCGACTGCCCGCAAGAAACTGGCAACACAATCACCCCTCCGCTCTGAAGGCTACACATCCCACATAGAGTATGTACTGACCCTCTGCAAAAAAAAAAAAAAAAAAAAAATGATCCCAACATGCAAGAAGCAGAGCGGATACGACATGTGCATCCGTAAACCTCTTTTTCCTCCAAACTACCGCTGACCTCACTGAAATTGTGTTCATCTGTCAGTCGCCGTAGGCAGCTCGCAGACAACGTATAGCAGCTAGTGTCTCACTGCCCCCTGAACCGACATACTTACGATCTCACAAAAAGACAGTACCTTAAAAAACCCATACGCAGAATTGTCCGCCAAGACCTGACTCGAATATTTGCAAAACTAACAACGGAATTCACGGGCCTTTCGCAACACATTCGGAATTTGATCCAAACAGAGCTCAAACAGGCGCTTGCGATACCATGTGCACCCATAATAACGCCTCCCCAACCAACATATGATGAGGTTCTTTTGAGACCACCTAATCTGGCACTGCAACGCCCACCGTTTGCCACGTTGATGGCGATCAGTTCCATGTGACAGCGCCCTTCACCACGTGGCGAACACCAGAGAATCGTCCCATCCTCTTTTATTGTGGAATAGGAGGACACAAACCGATATTGTAGACGCCGTCGAGCCGACGGAGACCACAACTCGCAGCAGCTTCAGGATGCAAACCACGTCCCTTCTCGTTACCACCAAGACCCCCCACAAACTCAGCGCTATGCTGACCTCGGTCGTCCCGGAGCCTAGCAGCGGAATCCCCGACTGAAGTAGCTATCTTCCTACCAGCGGAATGGTTCGCCCTCTTCCATAAATACTGGACTTCCTTGAACATCGTTTCACTCAGAAATCTAACGTCTGCAGTTTCCGGAGGTAAAACTGCCAGCCATTGTACCCGAATGAACCCTCCGTTCTCACTAAAAAACTTCATTCGCGTTAATAGCAATCATCATTGTTCTGCCAAGCTTGTAGATACTAGAGGAGCTATCTCTGCTATACATCAATATGTATGTAATATACTACACAAGGTCAAAACGGCACCAAAAACTCACGTGTTGCGAGGTGCTAGAAGAAAAATTAAATACACGCCACTGCTTGCTGCACTGCTCAAATCATCATTCAAGGACAAGTTCAAACCGTTGAATTCCTCGTCCTTCCGAATTCCACGCGCGACATTAACCTGGGGTGGGGCTTTCCACACACAGCTCAACCTCTCGTGAATGTGCCAATTCAAGGATTTGGACCCCCAAAAGGTCTGATTTGGCAGACTGCAGTCTGGACACACCCAACAAGCTTTGCACTCGCGATGAAATTATCCTCTCACCTTGCTCGACAACTTTGATCCGCAATTCGTTCCTTCCAATAATTCCGCCGGTTTTCTTTTGGGGTCACATAGCGAGTATCTTTCACGCAAGGGCTTTGTTCTGTCTCATTATATAGCATCAATACACAAAAGAATGAGACGCATCCCACTTTCCAATGGCGGGTAACTAACTAGTGTAGATCCTTTCTTTCGTAAGGATCTCCACTAACCCGCGCCCAGCCCTTTCAGGACGCAAGCATAGCTGCACTTGTTCCAGACTCTCCTAGGAACCTCCCGAAAACTTTGAGTTCACCGTCGTCATCCAAGAAACGTTTCAGTACCATTGATAGGTATTGGCTTTCAGAGGAGCAATGTCAGCTCTACGCTACACTGCAAAGCTATAAGGCCATATTCTATCACCCGGCATGTGTTCTGGGCAAAGGTACTGCTGTGGAACATTGCATTTAAACAGAAGACGCTCCAGTTGTACGCCAGTAACCATACCTTGTGTCTTTTACACAGCGTAAACTAATCCAAGAACACGTCAATGACATGATGGTCAAAGGCGTGGTCCGACCTTCTTTAAGTCCCTGGTCGTCGCCAATAGTGGTTATTTTATACGAAAAAAATAATTTGTTTTGCGTGGACTACCGCGGCTTAAACAAGATTATTCGAAAGGAACTATACAGACTACCCCAAACTGACGACGCTTTTGACAGGCTACAAGGATCCTTTTTTCGTGCCGTGATTTGCGTTCTGGATAAAGGCAGACCCCGATGGCCGAACAAAACAATTCCCCAGCTAATCTCTAAAGAATCATTGACTCGGTGCTTCGTGGCATGAAATTAACCTGTTGCTTATAAGTAAAAAGACCTCTGAAAAGAAGAATAAACATTTTTTTTTAACAGTCTGGTTGGGACACGCGTGTCAAAAAAAAACAAAACAAAATTACGCAAACAAATGACAGCAATATGGACGGCGCGAGACGCGATCTAGTCGTTAGTAACTCCATTTCCAATTGTTTTCTTTCTCTGCATTTCCGGCGCGTGGAGGAGAGGTAGATCGGTTTCGCCTTCACGTTGAGGTAGAAAGAGCGAACGACCATCTTGTCGAGGTTGACAGAGCGAATGACCATTCCGTGACGTCAAGACTTTGCGCACAGAAGTTCAAAATGCATTTCTCGCTGTCAATACTGCTCTAATTTGGTTTTCGCGTAATTTTTTTTTTTACATGCGTGTCCCAACCAGCTTGTTCAAATATTTTTTTTTTAAGGGGTCCTTTAACATTACCTTACCACCCCCAAACAAACGGCCTCAGGGAACGCTGCAAACATACTCTTCCGAACATGCTCTCTATGTACATCTCCGAGACCCAGTCTAAATGGGACAGAGTGCTATCCCTATCACGTGCGCATATAACGCAGCCGTCCAGTCTACGACTGGATTCTCACCCTTTTACTTGCTGCATGGCCATGTGCCCTCCACCACGCTGTACACTATTCTACCTTACCTACCAAACCTCTCAGGTGAAGAAACCCTTTCGCAAGCCTCCTACCGTACCGAAGCTTCTCACCAACTCGCCAGTAATTGCACCTTGCTCCATCAACAAGCCCCAAAACTTCACTACGATGACCGACATCGACAATTTGTTCCCGACGACCGAGTGCTCATATACTTTCCTCTCCGTCAGCTTTGTCGCAGCGAAAAGCTTCTCCCAAAATGTCAAGAGCCCTACCGTGTTATTCACCAAACATAACCTGTACACTACCTCGTGTAACCTAAACAGCCATCAATTCATCGGCGCACCCACGGCCGACACATCGTCCACGTCAGTCGCCTCAAGCACTTAAAGGGATGCTGAACCGAAAAACATAATCTAAATTCTTTGTCGTTTTGATATTTACAGCACACGAATGGCTCTTAAATGACGGTACTTGAAACAATAAAGTAGTCTAAATTATATGATTTATGTAAATAAATATTCTAAGGTGCACCTGGTGAGTTTTTTGAAAGCTCGTTTCGTGACGACAACAAACTTGTAGTACGCAGAACGCGGCTATGGTGAGCCATCAAAGTTGGCTCGGTTGGCTCCGACCTACCTCGTTGGCTCCGGCGTGCGCTCACGCCGCGTGGTGGCGCGACGAAACGGAAATGCGACGTGCGAACCCCGTCCCGAAACGATGAGATATATTTTTAAAAGAAATGCAATTTTATCTGATAAATTTGTCGAACAGTGTTCATCATGTCGTTTTTGACACGACACCTATGCGACGCCGAACGGCCTAGCGAGCGTCGCGAGCAAGCGGCATCTTGGCGGCATCAAACATCAGCGCTGTCGAAGTCTCCGTGGTCGCCGTCGTCATGGCCAAATTATCAGGACGGGAAAGAAATCGCCGAACTCCGAGAAACCCACAGACCAAAGTCGCCGCCGTCGCTACGACGCAGGTGCAGAAGTGGACTGGGGGGTGGCTGGCACGTAGTGCGCAGCTAACTTGGCTGGATTAGTTGGCAAACTTCCAACGCGACGGGCATCAAAGCGCAACTTTCTTCCACGCTGTGGCGCGTCGGCAGCTCGAGTTGTTCACGTCAGTTCCGTTGCAGTTTGTTGACGTCAGTTCCGTTGCGAGTAATCCCAGAGGGCCTCGCGCGCATCGGAGGCTTCTGGCGCTTCTGGCTCAATCAGCGGTCGTCATTCCAAGAAATATAATAATCCGATCTCCATCCCTTTACATGAATAGCATTTTTAGGTATAGTGCGGTCCCGGGAAACTTGTCCGGGGCTTATTTCGGCAACTTCAGATATCGGTTCAGCATCCCTTTAACGCCTCGCTAACTCACCCCTTGACTACCAAGCTCACCCATTCATCCATGATGGCCTTCTCTGAAGTGAGAGCATTTGTAGCGTGAAAGTGGAGAGCCGGGCCTGCAAGCGTGAGCGCTGATGCGCTGGAGAGGCAATGCGTCAGCCAGGTCGTTGATCGTCTCACGAGATTGAATTATATTCAACCTAGCCGCGGCAAACCGTGGGTTCTCTGTATTATTCCTTCTCCCAAAACACCCTCACAATATATTTAGTCCAAAAGTAAAACGTTTGCTGTAACATTTAGTGTACACAAAACAAGTGTCCCAGCGGAAATTGAAATTCTGGGTTGATGAGCAAAACGTAAGTGTGCAGTCGAGCTCGAATAAATTTGACATAATTTTAAAAAGAAACAAGACTAGAGGAAAAAAAAAAAAGAAACATGACAAGTACTAAGTCGCAAAGACTTCTAAATCAAGATTTTCCAGCATATTTTCTTTTTTTTTTTTTTGCAGATGAAAGTGATTGATCTGCCACATTTGTGTGTTACACCGCACTGTACTAGAAGCGATGTTTCTTCAACATAGCGTGCGTTTTTTCTCATTTCAAGTAAAAAAAAAACTGGGAATTCTCCCAATTTGCCTTTTGGCATAAGGCATGGTTAGTAAAAATATAACCTGCAGCAATAATATATATATATATACTTTTTTAGCCAGCAAACCATTGGAATGAAATACAATATGACGGAAAAGCGTTTCCAGGAAAACGCTAGCGATGCCCGGCACCGATTTGTTTCAGTTTTTAGCTCGTCAAAATACCTTGTCTCAATCTTTCCTGACAGATTCTTTTATCTGGGACAGCTATAGCGGGCTGCATGTCGTTTTCATAATTTGCGCAGCCTCAGAAACGTTCGCTCCTGCCGCTCGTCCATCACTTTCTGGAGAGGGTATGTACATAAAGTGCAAATTCGATTTTCACGACGCGGTTCGGCCATCAGCATTTATATTGGGTGCGGGCCCGCTTGAGTCGAGTGCACACCAGCAAACCTTGCTATACTGTGATCCGCTCTAACCTGCTAGTGCGGTGCAAGCTACGTGCTTGTAAGTCTAGTCCTACATCTGTCGTACGCCACGTGATCACGGTTCCTCCCACGCACTCGCGCAGGAATCCGGGTCAGGTGATGGAATTCCGGTAGTTGACTTGTCCATCGAGCATGTTGCTTCCCCCGCAGTGTCATCTTAGGGGCTGGACGGAGGATAGTGAGCAGGCACGTATCCAGGGGGGAGGCCCATGGGGCCCGGGCCCCCCCCCCCCCCCCCCCCGAAATCTTCTATTTTGCTGGGACCTCCTCTCCCCCCTCCCCCTCATACAGCATTTTGTCATGGGCGGGCCCCCCCCGAAACAAAATCCTGGCTACGTGCCTGATAGTGAGCATATGCCGAGTGTTCAGTGCGTCAATGCACTCCTACATCCAAGACAAAGCACAGAAGTGCCTGTGCATGTGTTCTTTCAACATTCCAAAGTTTGACTGAGCAATATTTGGAAATATATTACAGGGTACCAAGGACATTCTTGAAAATCGGAAATGCGAAGTCGTGAGCACGTGTCAGCTTGCCCCAACCTTCCTTTACGTTTTCGAAGGCACTGATGCTCGGTCAGGCATTGATACGAGTGTTAGAGTTGAGAGTTTGTTTTAACGCACAAACATGCTCCTCAAGCCGGAAAAATTTGAGAATAAAAAAAGTTTAATCAAGATTAACATAACAAGGACATCAACACGTTTCGTCACCTATGGAGGTGACACCTTGAGCCTGCCAGTCATTACTTACCGCGAAGGGGCTTTTAAGCACCCGGTAGAATGTTTACAGAGATATGGCAAACATTCGGTGTGAAATGCCATCCGCGGCCCCCCATCGAGTGTTGCCGCGACCTCAACGACTACGAAAAACCCATAGATCCGCTAAAACAACCTGCTGAAATTGTTTTCGCGGCAGCTTTGTCCTGTGATATGCCTATTCCCACAATGTTTTCTGCTACTTTTTTCCCTTCTAGATACGTTCTTCGACGTTCCAAGATAGTTAGAGCTTTGTTAGCGTTGGCGGTCGGCTAGGATGGGAGTCGGGGCCACGGCGCTGAGCGGTAGTCACCCGCTCACCGCCATGTCTCCCGTACAGTCTGCGACAGCTCAAGACAGACAAGGAGCTTGCCCTATTGTGTTCATAAATCTTGCTTAGGGAATCGTTTGTGGGTACTTCTATCGTGTGATGCCGCAATCTTATTTTTTTAGATGACATTTTGGGGCACTCACGACTCCAAGGTTCCCTTCAGCTCTCCGTGGCCAAAGCCACTGGCAACGATCGTATCGACTGGTTAAGCAACCTGATAGGCTGTAGAGCGACGATGGAATTCTAGGGACTCACCACGCCTTGCAATCCATAGGCTCTCAATGACTGTATAGTAAAGTATTTTGTAATACTAAACTATCTGCCCTCCTTGCCTCCTCCGCTTATCCTCGCCTTCCGCATACCGCGCTTGTTTCTTTCGTTATCGCGCGCATGCGCGGGTCGCGGGTGGTGCCGCGTTTGCGTCATTGGACTACGCGTGGCGTGATACATATCGTTGTACCGGTTTATAGACCCCTTTACAGTTCACAAACATTACGCGCCGCTTGCATCCCAAGCGACTTCCGGTCGCTACGACTTTGCAAGCCTGTCGCGCTTACTTATTTCACCAGTGCTAGAAAGCATAAATGCTACACGGTCAAAACAGGTTGGAGATTTAACGAGGGCCTCCGGCTGTAAAATTTAACGTCTTAGAGGAGACAAGTTTGTTTACAAAAATATTCGAAAAAATTAAAACATTCTCGCGCTTCTTTTTTTTTTTTTTTCGCGAGCACTAGCTGTTGACATAAGTCGGTGGGTAAACGTTGGATCAAAATTTTAAGCAACGAAGTTAAGGTGTGCTTTGCTCATTCATTCTACGAACCGGAAGATCTCTGGGACGGCAAAGACTGGAGCACCGCCTGGTGGCGTTTGCCATGAAAAGGGTCTATAGGCACATGGCGCAGCTCACTCCCCTCTATGGTGGAAATTGAACGCTCTCTGGAACTACTCCCAAGAGCCGACGCATGGAGGCTCAGTGGGGTTCGTCGTGCCAATGAGACACCGAAAATAAGGAGAAAAGCGCTTGGCCAGGGACAGAAAAGTGGGGTGGGCTCGTTCTGCGACAATCGAGGGCCATCTGAGGGAACGAGATGTTTCGAGAACAAGAAAAATGGCATCAGTTTGCGAAGGTTAACGTTGGCCAGCAAGTGCTTCGAACAGCGCACACCTCGTCAGGCAATCGTTCGGTGTCGTCTGCAGAGTGTGTAATCGACCCAGGATTAAGAGTAACGCGCATTTCGGTTGAAGCTGTGCGTTTATTTTCTGCAAAATTAGCCGGGATATGGTTCGTTTCTATTTGCAGAGCGGAATATATGCCTTCGTAGAATAAACGCTGAAATGCAATCACATTTCGACGTGGTATTCAACGAATCACCACAGAATCGCAACCCCCGACTTCCGTATTTTTATTAAAATAATAGCGTTTCTAGGGCCGAGAAAGTGTAAACATTGTGTCGTCCGTCTGTTGTTGCACGAGAGCTATAGCTTTAGCGTGAAAATTCAAATTTGGCGCATAGTTAAACGCCAATTAAATTTCCTCGATAATTTAGCGGGGAAATCTATGTCGTAATATAGTTAGAGAACTATTAAATTTTCCAGCTACATTTACCCGAAAAGATTCACCAGCTGGACAATCATGAATGGGTGTACCATTAAAATTATGCGCTAATTTATTTTATAAAAAATTGACGCAGAAAAAGCTCCGCGCCGCTACAGGCTCAGAGCGCCAAGCTCGAAAGAGGTTTGAAGACGTGCAAGGAATCCAAAATGCTGTCGCATTACATTCCCCTTGGTGGCGGCAAGATAGAAGGCGTATTTTAGTTTTACTGGTCTGGGATTTATCATGAAGATAGTTTACACGATTTCACTAGATTTGTTTTCATTTTCAATTTGTATTTAAACTAGCTATTGCACTCTTGACAAAACTTCAGCATAAGTGTTCCCGGCAAAACAGCGCAATTGAGGCAATTCTTTAAAGTGCAAAACAAATGTTGTTCAGGCAACAGGGCATATCGAAGAAGTTATTTTGTGGGCTCTTAAAAAGGCAGACGCCCAGGATGGTATTTCTGTTACGCTTGCTTGTGGACCGTTCTAATTTGGTGCGCTCATCCCAGCTGTTACACGCCTATGAAAAACTTCGTTGGATGCAACGACATTTAGTCAAATTGTGTATTCATGTAGAAGTTTTACGGGTATCGTAAAGTAAAACCCAATGTTTCGCAGCATTGTTACGGGATTTTCGAACATTATTGTTTTGCTTAGAAACGTTTTGAGGAAATCAGTAGGTCCATAAAACCGTGAAAGGAAAACCGCCCAATAAACGTGGTGAAACAGCTGGCCAAGTTATCGCGATATATGTTAAATAAAAATATAAATAAAACCTGATACAGAATGATAGTGTAAAGCATATTTAGGAGCCTGGGGTATCATGAAAGGTCAAATAAAACTTATCTTGGTTTTAACTGGCATGCTCGAAGCAAAGAATCAACACGCATGCCCGTATAAGGCACACAATAAAAACACAAAGCAGAAGACATTGCCTCCGAGCAGGTGCCCGTGGAGGCAAACCTGACTAATGATTACTAATCCAGAGCCCTTGGGCTCTTAATTCAGTTGGTTCCCGTAAGTTTATCGACTAACACCGATAATATCCCACTTATCGTAGTAAAATAAGTAACAGATCATTGGTCGTTCATAAGTCAACAAGGTTAAGGGCTACTACATCTAACAGTTTAGACCTTATTCTAATTTATGTGTCTAACTTGTTCGGTTCAATCAATTATCTTCCAGGTCTTAGTGATCAGTTATTATTGCATTTTCCTGTGTGCGTTCCGTTAAGTTGCGTCAAAAATCAACGAAAGTTATTCGTGATTACAGCGGAGTCAATTTCGATGCCATTAATTTTGAATTGGGCAAATTTTTAGATGCATTTTTCGAGATATTCTGGGAGCACTCTGTCGAGACTAATTGGACGCATTTAAAAGAAAAGGTGATTTCACTTACTGAAAAATACATACCACTAAAAATCATAACCTTAAATCTGAACTCTTCATGGTTTAACAGAGCGCTCCTCAGGTTGTCCAACAAAAAGAAACGCTTATTTATTGCCGCCAGGGCCGGTTTGCTCATCTTGCGGCCACGGCCGCGGCTGCAGTCGAGAGGGATTTTTCTGTCACGTGACCAGCTCCATGGGGACAAGGAAGCACCTAGCGTCCCTGCCTAATGGCGGAGAAATCCGTATCGCTTCAAGCACAAAAGCCTTATTTCGCTCGCTGAAACTGACAGCAGGGACTTTCAACTGGAGTCCAATTGACCGCCCCTTTATACTGTAGGAGCGGCAGGTGAAGTTACGGCCAGGGAGGGTAAATATGAGCCAAAAGAGAGAAAAACCCACGCACGATAAAAGCGGTGGCAATATATTTATGTACCTTTGCCAGCGCCGGCGGCTCGTACCTTATGCTGTGGCCGAGAGGTTAGAGCGCCGGAACTTGTCGCCGTGGCGTGAAAGTTCGGGGTTCAAATCGCGCTAGTAACTTCTTGTTTTTTGAATTTTGCGCGTGCCTCATTTTTAACTGTGATCCTTTTTACAAAGCATTCACTTGCACTACTGCGCCTTACACGGTTTTTACTGTTAGTCCCACCTGTTCAATCGAAACACAGGGAAGAAAAAAAAAAGTTAAAGGCGAGTTAACGCGCCAATACAATCGTTTCATAATGTTCATTAAAAGGATACCAAGGGAACGGCATCGGTATGGCTTTCGCACAAACGGAGCCGAAACAAGCATCCTTTCCCCAGCAACTACAACTTGATGTGTTTTAAATATGCAACGCTCTTGCTACGACTCCTTTCAATAACAGGAGAAGCCTATTTAGTACTAATAAAAACTGCAGTTGTGACAATTAAATAAGAACAAAACAATTTCCACAAAATAAGCAAGAAGAAAAAAAGACTAGCAGCTGTGGATGCATTGATTGAGCGAAATCCTACAGGCAAGGCAGCAAGTCAAACGTCTGAGAAAGTAGTAAAACCGAAATAAAAGAGATCATACTTTTACTTGCATGGAATGTGGTAAAAGGTATATTTTTACCCTTTACATTTTGCTGTGGCAATTGTTTTGACGTATTAACACATTTCTTGTTGAATTTTAGTTAGAATAGCAGACGATCACAACGGAATGCAAAGATGAATCAGGCGTCGACATCGCAAACCATCTCTCTAACGCAAACACCTAAAATGTCTTTGGATCAACAAATGGAACTAATTAGAGCAGTGGGAAAACGGAAACAACAGATTCTAGAGAAATTCAGCAGCACAATTACCTGGTGAACGAAGAGACAGGCATGGGAAGACATTGTGAACTTTCCGCAAAGTGTACGGCAGATGCAAGAGGCGTGGCGGAAGTTGGTAAAAAAAAAAGCCAGAGACATGTATGCGCTCTTCCCAGGTCATGAATAACGAACTGATAAGAACTACCCGCCCAATGATTTTATAGAGCTCATAGGGCCTTGTGTACATTCTTAGTGGGAGGGCAGTCAAATACAAGAAAGAAAAAAAAAAGAGTGTCTGGCGCGATTTGAACCCGGGACTTTCACGCCGCGACGTCAAGTATCGGCGCTCTAACCTCTTGACCACAGCAGAGGGCGCAAGCCGCCGGCGCTGGCGGAGGTATATAAATATACTGCCACCGCTTTTATCTCGCGTGGGTTTTTCTCTCGTTTGGCTCATATTTACCCTCACTGGCCGTCACTTTACCTGCTGCTCCTACAGTATAAAGGGGCGGTCAATTGGACTTCAGTTGAAAGTCCTTGCAGTCAGTTTCTGCGAGCGAAATTAGGCTTTTGTGCTTGAAGCGATACTGATTTCTCCGCCATTAGGCAGGGACGCTAGGTACTTCCTTGTCCCCATGGAGCTGGTCACGTGACAGAAATATCCCTCTTGGCCGCAGCCGCGGCCCCGTCCGCAAGATGAGCAAACCGGCCCAGGCTCACATCGTGTTCTGCCCGATAGCAGATCTATTAAGTTGCTGCTCAGAGTTTCCAAATTTCCATTCAAAATGCTGAGCTTAATTCCTTTAGTCACTCTCTTCTAGTCAAACACGTCAGTTTTGGAACGTAATCTCTCACCGCGATAGACCCTCCATTATCTCATTGGAAACATCGGACATGTGGCAGTTGTAACAATGGAGCTGCGGGTGACAAGGCGGTAGCCGCACGTGAACGAACTAGCTGGTGTAGAGCCAGAAGAGGAGCAAGACGACGGGGCTACGAGGGGCTTGGCAAGCGCTGCTGTTCTGGCGAGCTATAAATCATTATTTGTTATCTTAACAACTGGCGACGTGATTAAGACCACGAACCATGTTATTATAACAAGTTTTTGACAGGTTCCGGCGAAATCTACCGCGAACATCATGCCAAAGTTAGAGCCGTTCACGGGGGAAGGCGGTCAGGAATGGGAAGAGTATGCCGAGATTTTGGGTCAGTACTTCATCGCGAAAAAAATCGTCGCGGACAAGCAGCGAGCCGCGTTTCTGAGCAGCTGTGGCAGGCCAACGTACTCATTGCTGCGCCGGCTGCTGGCACCCATGAGACCTTCGGAGGCCCCTCTCTCCAGAGGTCTTCAGCTGCTGACAGCATTACTCCCCACGACCGTCGGTGATTGTACAACGGTATCATTTCTACTGCCGCACACAAGACATCGGGGAAACCGTCGAGGAGTTTGTCGCCGGCCTGCGCCAGGTGGCTGATCGGTGCGAACTCGGGGCGGAGTTGTCAAGCAACCTTCGGGACCGCATCGTGCACGGCATCAGGAAGGACATAATGCGGAGGAGGCTACTGGAAGAGCCAAACGTGACGTTTGATCGGGCGGTGGAGTTAATCACAAGCATGGAAGCCGCCGCAAGAGGTGCTGAACAGATAACCGGCCGAGCAAGTGGGACATCCGAGACAGCGGTGAACCGCGTGACAGCACCGTCGACATCGGCGTAGTCAGCGGCGCAGTCAGCCTCAATTTGGGATCCTTATACTAATTAACTCAGTGACTCACTTGAGGCAGTCAGGAACAGGTTCGCACGTTTTATACCAGTCAATTATAATCGCGCTGCAAGTGCCATATCAATGATAAATAGCTTACTACTTCCAAGTCTCGCACATCGTCGTAGAATCTCTCGCGTTTGTCATTATATTTAAGATCTACCAGCATATTCCTCAACTCAATGCGCAGCCAATAATACAACGTTTGTTTGTTTCCGCAAGCATTGATCGTCGTCACAAATTCGGTGTCCCTTTGTGCACTTTAAATTTTTTTTTTTTTTGCATCCTTGATTCCTAAAACTTCCAATGATCGGAATCGTTTACCTGCATCACTTACATCAATTGTTTACTGCACTCTTTTTTGTAGTAGTATAGCTAACTACCAGTTCCCTACGGTTTGAGTATGTATTTCGTTCCTATTGTGCTTCATTTTTTTATTTTTACTTTCCCACTCTCCTGTGTAATGCTCCTGAGCTGGAGGGTAAACTAAATAGAGAAATAAACCTGGTCAAGTGTTCGGTATTTTGTTTTTGGTTACGCGTGATATTCAATGATCGGTCCCAAATTGCCTATCCTATATGAACGCGGCGGCTGTTAACACTGCGAGTTTGCATGGTCATTTGGCTCTGGCGACTGCCCCAGTTTTACTTATTTGCTCCTGATATACCGCGGACGTTTATAAGAAAAAGAAAGTACTTTTGTTTGGCCCACGTCAATGAACTCCGCATCGCAGAAAGCTGAAACTCCCTGTAAATGTGACACTGGATGTTGTGATAGAAGGCGAAATATTTAAACATGACGTTACCTGAATTAATAGATGGAAGAGAAAAACAACATTTTCCTTTGAGTCGACGTCCAGCTAAGTCAAATATCGTATAAATAAGAAATGACATCGTGGACGTCTGTAGCATCTATTCTACTAAGAAAACAAGTTATCAAGAAAATTACGAGTGTTTGTCACTGATGCAATTACCAGTAATTTTGATTTTGAAACCCCGAGGCTTGGAAGGATACTGGAAGACAAAGTAAGAAGGGCAGAATAAACGAAAAAAGAGTCATAGTACAGGCTAGCTGGTGGAAGCCAACCATTTCGTCGTTTACCCTGAGACTGGGTTTTTTTTTAGAAGAGCAAAAGTAACAGAAAAACAGACAGGTCTCAAACTCAGCTACAAGTTTATTTCAACAACCTCCTCTTATATAGTTCGTTCTCGTCGTCATCAACCAATCACAAACGACTTGTCCTCTGCACCGTGACTTTACAAGTTCCACTCTATCACAAAAGAAGCGGACACTCCCAACGTTTCCAAGTGAAAATGTTCTAGCAGAAGATATGGCTCACAGACTTCAATCAACGCTTTTGTGTCCTCACATTAAACAGGACAACAGCCCACACCAACACCCACTCAAAACAGGTCACCTCCAAAATAACCCCCACAAACAATACACACCAAACACTACAAAAAAAAAAAAAAACTCTTAAAACTGTAAAAATTGCTTTATTACTCTTGCTCTTCTAAAAAAAACCCCAGTCTCAGGGTAAACGACGAAATGGCAGAATAAAGTTTACAAGCCAGTGTCTACATAAATTCAACATGCATCCGCAATCCACTTCTTGTCTACTATATTAGGCGTAGCTGGACGTCGGCTTATAGCGAAATGTCGTTTTTCTGGACTTCCTTTTGATTTAAGAATTGTCATGTTCTCAAACATTCGCGTTTTACACCGACAACTATCATCATATTCTCATGATCTAAGCATTCTACGAAGCAGAGTTGTTTTTTGTTTTGTTTTTTGCGCTGGCCGATACACACGATTTTCTTTTCTCAATTAGGCTCGGTATATCACCAGCTTTTCGCAGCACCACTGGTGAATAATGTTGCGCGTGTTTGCAACGATAGTTTCTGAGAGCGACAGCAGGGTGCACGAGAGTTGGCGCCCCAATAATTATGTGGCGAGGGTTTTCAGCTCCTCCAAACAAGCATCCACGGGTGTTTATGAGCCAATCGTATCCAGTAATGCTGTCTCCAGCAAACCGAGTGAATAGGGGTATATATATAATTTTCTTATGAAATACTGACCCACTTCATTTGATTCTACAAGACTAAATGGGCTTCCACTTGAAATAGATGCTGCGGAATGAGTACACTAACAGCAATCCAACTTCGTTCCGAGGAATAAGAGTTTCCGATGATTGTATTCTTTAGAACTCCTAGGAATGACGAAACAGAGCCTACTCCCACTTTTTTCATTCTATTTCCCTAGACTCCAGGCGCTCAAATCTTTCTTGGCACCTACATTGTGTTGGCCACAAAAAAGGAGCATAACGCTGAAAGTATAGAACGCAGAGGAAAACTAAAAAAAAGAACGTATGCAGAACTCGTCCCGAAAACACTGACTCTACCAAACCGAACGGCGGTCGTACAAAGCAGTACGCCATCTACTTCTAGCAGATGAGAGTGCGTGGCTGGCGTGTTTGTGAGAGAAGGACTTAAAATGTCTAGTTCGTGCAAGGAGCAAGAATAATACTTCTTGCTGTCTGCTTCGAAAGCCTGCAGAACAGCACCACTAGTGTGCTGTAAAGAATGCCGACGCGTATACCTGCCCCAAATGTCTATGCACTTCGGCAAGGTCACAGCACCACATGACAAATCGCAATAAGTTACGGACGCAGTCGCTGCAATATCGCTTGGTCAAAGAGCCTCTGACAGTGCTCACCACAGGCCCTGCTTGAAGATCGACACAGCACGTATAATAACCAAGCCTAATTCATTCCCGCTCCAATACGGGCAAAGGGCATTTCATTTCATTCGCATATCATTTATCCCTTAACTGCAGCTTGATGGCTACAAGAATTCCGGAATCATTTCCTCTCCGGAGTGCCAATTATCCGCAACACTGACATAGGGGCCACCAGCTCGCCTGTATAGTGAACTGGTGGCCACAGAAGAATCCGCCTGTTGCACACCAGTCGGATATTTTCGGCCTCGTGGTCTTCCCTTAAAAATCATTTATTTCACATATTACATTTGCAAAAAAAAAAAAAATGTGCTCATATTAGCGTTATTTTTTTATTAATTGGTATTCTAAATGACGTGCCCATAAAAAAAAATAAACTAATATAAACGAAAATCTTATTACTACGAAATAAGCGGCAATGTATTATGCGAACCATGTGAGAACTAGGATGCAAAATATAAAACCAAGTAATAAATTTTTGCTTCATGAAAAGGGTGCAAACTTTATCATCGTCGCACCAGCCGTCGGAGCCTCTTCTTTGTTTCTGGGAAAGGTATGTTAATATTTCGCTTAAGAAATACACCAATAAGAACGAAAAAAAAAAAACGAAGTGAGTACGCGTACATAAATTTATCCTTCAATCGTTTTCTTTCGTGGTAGCATAAAAGAAGATAATTTGTTTCCTAAGTCTTTTGATGTGGCTATGGAAAACATGAAAAATGAAACTCAATTCGAAAGATACATTAAGACGCGCACTTTATTGTTTTCCTCCACGGCGACACATTTTGAGTGGATTTAAATGGTCAATCCACGTTCTAAATGACTCGATGGGGAATGTTGAATTTTTTCGAAGGAGTACAGTCCTAATATCCCACATATAGTGTAAGATTGAGCGTGCTTCTCTTGATCTTCAGCATAGAACGCACGCATTACAAGTAATCAAACTAATTTTCAGAGCACTTTTTATTGAGTGAATAATATTTTTGTATATTTTAATAGACCGAGTAATCAGAATTATGTTTCCGCTAGACTCATTGGTACTAATTAAATATACTTTGCACGTTTCTTTTTCTTTCGGGGGTGGGGGGGGGGGGGGGGGACTTCGGTTTTGACACCAAAATTTATAATTGACTGATAACAGAACGTCTCAAAATGAGGCTGATAGGCAAAATATATTCTTATTAGTGTTGAGAAATTATTTATTTAACCAGCCCATTAATCGCGCAATGCACAAATTGACTACTTATCTCTAAAACAATGAATCAATCAAATGTGAACGTTTCTTTCAATCTGTCACATACATCAACAAGGTTGCTTTCAAAGTCAACCGGTACACAAGAAGTATAAATATATTTGTCTAGAAAACATAGAGTATTCTCCGCTGAACTCCCAAGGAAGAATATCTCTTCTTGTTCCAGTACAAGAACGTCAATCGGTCTCGGACAGACTTCTCATGCACTTCTGGGAGTCAGTTAGCGATCGCACACGTTGAGACTAATAAAGACATATATTATAAATCAGTCAACCTTAATTAATTATATAGGTTTGATAAATGAATTAATTTTTTTTCACGCGTGCCCGCGTCGGCTCTTCAGTCGAAAGGCATTACTTTTCGGGTGTCATTTACAAATATTTGTGCATGCCTCTACGCGGTATGCCGTAGAAAACGTCCGCACCGCGTGGAGGTGTCCAGACATATCATTTATTTTATTAATAAAATCATTAATAATAAATCAAACCGGGGATAGCAGACGGTCCAAAACGACGAGTGCCATGACGATGCTCTTTTGCTGCTGCTTGACTGGAGCCCTTGGATCGCTGCTTTCGCTGCGGTTGGCCTTAATGCGAGAAGGAGCATAACAGGCGTATAGAGATGTTTCGTCTGCGAAGAGCTATATATGCTCTTCGCAGACGAAACACCAGCAGATTATGTTCGCAGCTGACCTGGAATGAGGACTGCACAGACGTATAAAGGCGCTACGGCGGAGAAGTTCATTAGCGAAACGTCCATCGCAGCGCACGCTACGGCTGTTGTAGGGGTGCGAATAAGGCTTGGAATGGAATGGCACAGCCTCATTCGTGAATGCAACACTGCGAAGAGAGACGGTATGTCCTGGGTCTCCCTAGCCAACACCATCTAGAATAATGAAGGCCTCCGAACGCCCCATCATTCTTTAGTAAAACGTCATCATAGTCTAATGGCGCCAACCAGACATGTACGTAATGCGTTACTAATAACGAGTTACTTCTTAGTTACTTTTGCGGTAACGAGTAACGTATGGTTTTTTTTTTTTTTTTAGAAAATAAGTGCGTAACTTATTTCGTTACTTTTGAGGCCACGTAACGAGTAACGGTATTTCGTTACTTTTGAGGAGGAAGGCGTACAACTGCGTTTAAATAGCCTTGTTTTAGTTCGAACCCGAGCATGCGTTTATTGCGGCAAAGGCGGATGGGCAACCCGAAACACAACTTAACAGTATGACAGTATAGCAACGTTTATCGCTGAACACATATGTCAAACTCTACAGCTGGGAATGTCTTTCACCCAGAGAGAGTGATAAGGTTCGTTGGTTGAACCTTTTAGAATAGTGTACAGACAGAACGTAAACCCGGAGGCTGCCAACGCGCGAAGGCAGAGAGCCCATTTTCAACTTCGCAACTTTAGCAGCAGAGAGAACAAAAGAGAGAGGGGAATCCCAGATTCACCGGTTCTTCCTGAAGTACAACACTGCCGGTCATTTGAGCGCGTCAGTAGTACGATGCTTCAGCGTTGCTGGAGATGTATTCTCCTTGAAGCGGGGAAACATAACTGATGAAAACTTGCTACTGCTGAAGTACGACAACTACTAGAAAGAAGACAATAAACCGTGAAACAAAAAGCAGTTGTGTATTTGATCGTCAGAGTAACGAGAATAGTAACTCGCTACTTTGTGAGGTGAAGTTACGCGCTTCTTTTGAGAATCGGTAACGAGTAACGTATTTAGTTACTTTTTAAGTGAGTAACGAGTAAAGGTATTTAGTTACTTTTTTGTGGTAACGTGTGCATGTCTGGCGCCAACTCAGTAATTGGACCCGAGCTCGATGGCGAGCTTCGTTCCGCGCGTTGATTGGACACGCGGCCCAGCCAAGCACGGACGCAGACTTGTTTCTAATCCGTGTCATCGCTCGAGATCACTGTGATGACGTTGAAAGTCTAGTGTACAGGCTTTGATTATTCTAGGCGGTGTTGTCTCGGCACGGTAAAGGCTATGAATGTCGCAGCGTTACTCGATTCGAAGCAGTATTCTTACGCCCCTAATGGTTAGCCACCAAAGTGTGCGCTGTTGTGCCAGAAGGGAGATGAGCTTGCGCTGCAAGCCTGGGATCATGGGATAATAAATAAGAATAATATTATTTTCCGTCAAAACGTCAATGACGGAGGGAGACCAAGGAAAAAAAGCTGTAGGATACAGCTTGACGAACCCTAGGCCCCCCATCCTTATATTCGGCAGCAGTGGCACAGAAAACAAAACAAAAATACAAACATTTACGTGAAAGAATATCCACTGAAAAAAATGCATACAGGCAAAGCACAGTTCAATACAACAAAGTAAGACAATATATTTATGGTAGCATTTTTTAAAGGAAAATAATATACATTTCTTACACAGTCATATTAAAGAAAAAAAAAAAAAAAAAGCTCGAAGGTCTTTATATGACGAGGTAGGGAGGTGGATGTTTTCGATGCGAAGTAAGTTGAGTAGCCTAGGTAGTATACATGATAACATTTGCTCGCCAAACGTTGTTTTGTCATTTTGGGGAATCCAGTACTTCGTGTTATGGGTGGGATATGCGGTCACTCTTGGTGCTAGGGACGCAAGTTCCAGAAATGTATGAGCATTTTTTCTCTACATGTGATTTATATGTTGCACACAGTCGATATCAACGCAGGCGATTACCAGGCCTCAGACTCAGGGCCTTAAAAAGAGGCGCACTGGGATGGTCACATGGGACATTACAGATGTTTCGTAAAAACGTTTTTTGAAGGACAGGTATTTTATTTCACCAGACTAGATGGCAATAGTTTACACGGGAAAGAAATAATGAATTATAAAATAGTAATTTCACATGTTTTGGTAAAATATGGCGGTGACGGTATATCATGCCAACCAGGCGTGACAGCTTCACCAATTCATAATTTACATGCTCGTCCCATCACATTCGATTCGTGAAAATGATACCAAGTGTTCGAAAACTCAAAATAACTTATATTTGTTGTTGAATTCAGTATAATATCGCGTGTAATATTATCATTTACGTTTCTTGGATGAAATAAAATGGATTTTGTTTTACTCTTATTAAATTTTAAGGAATTCGAACTACTCCAAGCAACTAGGTCCGTCGAGAGTTTTGTTCGCTTTAATTACTAATTCGTGACACCAGTTGCTTGAACAAAAATAAAATCGTATCGTCAGCACAGATTACATATTTATTATCTGGGTTTACGTTTACAATATCATTCACATGCGGGCTAAACAAAAAAAGGCCCCAAGATACTCCCCTGTGGAACACCGGATAAAAATGGTTTTACACCAGAACAGAAGCAATTTATGTGAACATATTTTTTTTTAATGCGATAGTTATGACGTAATTAAAGTTGAGGAATATCCACGAAATCCGTATATTTCCAGCTTCCTGATTAACAGATTGTCCTTTAAATAATCTAGCACTTCGGTGATGTCGATGAAAACTCCGAGTGTCACCACTTATCTTCAAAACTAGCAAAATGTAATACTTTTGTTCTAAAGGAGCAAGTTCCGTAAATAGGTTTTTGCGAAATCCAAACTGTGACGAAGTGATTATAGCATGCTTATCAGAAAATTTCATTAGGCGCGAATGCAGAATTTTTTCAAGGCCTTTCAAAAACACTGATAAGATTGAAATTGGCCTGTAGTTTCCTATGTCATTCGTATCACCCTTTTTGTACAAAGCACTGACATTTGCAATCTGCATTTTTTTTCGGAAATACCCCCCCCCCCCCCCCTGTAAGCACAAATTATAGATATGCGTCAAACAGGTAGACATGTGATCTATAACATATTTTATGGGAATTATCTGCATGTCGTCAGGGTCACAACTTGTACTGTTTTTTAGCGATTGAAATGTTCGCGTCACTTTCATTTCTACACCAGGCTAAAGAAAGATCGAGCTTGCATTTCCACGCTGAATATATGCGCAAGCGTTTTCGCTAGGGGTTCCTTTAACTAAGTTTACAAAATAATCATTAAACGCATTAGCTAGTAGTCTCTTTGTTAATTCTATTTTATTCAGATAAAGGTTTTTTTCAATTTGCTTTGTACCGTGGGAACGATTTAAAACATTGTTTAGTTTTTCCATGTGACGTCTGTTCGCATTGCAGAAGACAAGAAGTAATTACTAAAATATCTTGCTCTAGAATTTTTTAGTTCTTGTATAATTCTATTACGGTATATTTTGAACGTTTCTAAGTTATCAGGGTCCCATGTTACCATGAATATTTTATATAAAGCATTTTGTTTAAATTTTTATTCGTAATATCCTGCTTTCTGTAATATTCTGAAAGGACCCACGAAATTGGTTCCTCGTAGTTTTCTTTTTTTTTTTCTTTTTTTACGGAAATAAATGTACCCAGATGGTCACTTATGTTCGCGCTTATTATCCCTGATTTCAGATAGGCTAAGTCCAAATTCGTTATAAACAAGTAGAGCAATGTTGATGATTCTGCCGTGAATCGGGTAGGTGATGTAATTACGTTTATACAGACACTATATGCATAAAAAATAACCGACTCAATTAAAAAAAAAAACAAACGTTGTTGGCAATGTTGAGTTTATAATTTATTCAGAGATTGGCTGGAAAATGAAAGATGGCCTGCAGTACACCTTTCCAGTATATATTTCCCAGGCGAAAAAGGCCGATTTACTATGCCGCGGATACATACCCGGCGCCTGATATTTTGCAGAGGTGATTGACCTCTCAAGATTAAATCAATCTGCTCAGCCCGTAGACAACGATCCCAGCGCACGGGAGACTAGCGTTGGACTGAAATCGCCTAGAGCACGATGGGTGCGTCGGGAGAATCGGGTCCCGGTTTCACGGCTGGCCCTTCTCTATCACGCGGATGAATAGCGCCATAACGAAGGTGCCGGATATTAGCACGCTTTCGCAGAACATGATTTGGACGCACCGTCAAATGCGTGTCACCGCCTTAAGCGCGAGACACATGCGCGAAAAATCCATCCGATCCGACGTCCGATCCGGCAGTACGACTGCCTGATCCGAAAAATTTGGTCGGATCCGACGTCGGATCGGCGATCCGACGTGCGTCCAACGCGCCAGATATTTTCGGACGGCGGACGGATTGTCGGATGCGTCTAGCCAATCACAGCACAGCTAGCGCGAACGTCATGATGACGCACTGAAGCGCTCATGCATGGTGGCGAAGTTAGCGCACAGTGATTATGGTGATGCCGGAACTGGGCGGAGCCGAACGGATCGTCGTGTCGCATGCAAGGTCGGAAGCGTGTGTCTCAAACTGTCGCGTGCGCCAATTCGGAGCGGCGTTCGGACTGTCGGATCGGACGTCGGATCGGACGATACTGACGCGCATGTGTCTCGCGCTTTACTGCAAAATAATTCCCTTGCTGTTCTTCGCAACGACCAACCAAGAGTATTGAATATCTCGTCGCGAGCCAACACCTCCTAGATGCGAGAGCTTAAGTGCTCACTTTTCCTACGTCACTAAAAAAGGCCAACGTAGGTCAGAGATTGGCCACGACTACGGCGTCAGCGTTTAACTGGATCTCGTGTAAAATCAGTGAGAACTCTGCTCCTAGCCGAAGGCTCACGCCGTTCTCGTATCCAATCTCTGGCATACGGTGGACATCTTTTAATGACGCAGCAATGCTCGGCACTTATGCTTTCTTATCTAGGAGGTGTTGCGCCTGCCAGCAGCGATATTCGTTTTCTACTGGCCTACTTCTATCGGTAAGACAGAGCGAGTGCTTCTTTCGTAAGACGCGACCATATAATGCACGCGGGAATCATAAAGCGACGCTGCAGCGTTCGATCGAGTTAAGTGCTGGATTTCTTGACTTATAAAAGTGCAGTCATCGTTTGGTCGTGCCCAGGGCACTCCTATTGGAAGCCGGCGACGCGTCGCAATTTTTGGCTCATGGCGTATCCTACTTCTCTCCAGACGCCCACGCTCCGATTTGTCTGCTTTGGCATCCGATGACGCGCCGCGATTTGCGAGTACGCTCCTATTGGTGTACAGGAGATGCTGGCGCCGCGCCGCCGCGACAGAGACACTACATTGGCGGCAACGCTTCACCATTTCTGGCTCAAAGGCGTCCCAAGATGTACCAGCTTAGCGGTACATTGAATCTTAATAAAATCTTTCTTGCGCTGTACGATCACGAACGAGCCATGTTAATTTACAATCCCGTTTCACCATAGGTATTTTCCTGTCTTGTCCTGTCCAGCCTTCTACTTGTCCTTGTCTTTCGCACTGACTATTCTTGAGATGAGCATGGTGAAAAGTGCCACAAGCGCCGACTGCAGTTTGGAGTCTAGACATATTATCAGCCCGCTCATTGGCCGAACTCACTCCAAAGGTTGCCGCGATTGGCCTTCACAAGTGCTTTATTGAAACGTGAACGCTGCAGATATATTGGAGTGCACTACAAACTTCAGCCGCTAAATGGGAGGCCAGCGAAAAACGCAGACCTCCTCCGAGTTTGAAACCTTCGATGTTCTGAAATGCCGGGTATAAAATAAGTAGCCAGGTTAGTTTTTACAATATCTAGCTGTGCACTCGCCCTGGTGCATTGAGAAGTGAATACTTTTTTTCCTGCAACCTCCAGTAAGATTTAAGCGCTTTGGTGAGTTCCGACGACGCTTCGCTGAAGAGAGCTTAAAGGATCACAAATGCAAAAATGCGTGGCTTAGGAAGGAAGATTTATAGGGTGTAATATACTTATAAAAAGTGATACAAAAAAAAACGGATAAGTACGAAGAGTTCAATAACTAAAACAATATCATCGTATAGGAGAATAACCTGAAATCTGTAGCCCAGGCAAAAAATCAGGCTTCAATGGCGTGCAATGTCACGCCAAGTCTGAGACTACAAAAAAATATATATATTCAATAAGGCCAGAACCGCATAATATTACGGTATGAGTGTAAGTTGTTGACTAGCATCGTTAAAGAAGAACTGTAGTCGTCCGGGTACATAGCGTCAAGCATGTATGCTTAAAATAAAATCCCGATATTCATACTGTCTTGTAGGTTACCTCTGACGGACACGCTGAGTTGAATGGGCCAGTAAATGATCCAAAATGCAATTCCTTTTAATTATAGTCGTTACTAACATACACACCGCTAAATAAAATCAGCTAAAAAAAATAAAATTTTATAGCCTTATTTTTGGAAACATTATGGACATTTGACCGAAAATTGTCTTGAAGCAATCGAGGCGCGGACTAAAGTTTCTTTTCTTTGACTAACGTCAGAGAAATGTTGCGCTGATAATAATGGGCGTAGTGAAGCCATCTCTATCAAAGAACTTGGCCTCATACAAAACTTCATGTTGCGCGGACAGCATAAACAGTGTTCTTTTTTGTTTTTACTTTGTACAAAACTTTTAAACTGTAAAAGCTACCTTATTATCACTTCATACAAGTGAATTATAGGGGAAGGGGACAGTATAAAGGACGCTATCGGAACTGTATTAATAGTAATAATGTTTTTATTTTTCTTAAGTGCCCACAACCAGCTGTAACGCCTTTTGTGTGGAGTACTGTAAGTTCGTGTTCACAGTAACACTATTTAAAATAAAAACATGCATAAAATTACACAGACATTTGTAAGGACACAAATACAAGTTTGCAGAGCAAATACAACCCTTTTGGTTGGATAAAATACACTTTGGCAAGGCCGACTTGAAACTAACGAAATCAAGAAAATATCTACATCATAATCGAATATATTATTAAACGTAGACTGCAAACGGCATAATGGCGATGATTCACAAATTATAGCAGGGTAAAACGTAAAAAAATGGCGACTAGCTTTGGGGGGCACATCACAGTCTATATTCATAAGAAATCTTTCAGTTTTAACAGTACCATGCACTACCTTATGAAGAAAATGAATGTCTCTAACAGCCCTCCTCGTTTATAGCCTTTCAAGGCTAAATAAAGACAGCAAAAAATCCCAACTAAACACAGTTTCCGACCAATGTATCAGTCATAAATAATTCACATAAATTTTTTCTGCACACGGTCAATCATTTCAACTTGTGTTAGAGATAATGAATTTCAACTAATTGAACCAGATTCAAGTCCTGAGCGTACAAGGCTACAGAACAGATGCACTACAGCGCGTCTATATTGATAGAACTTTATTATTCACTGCGAACGTTTCGAAGATCGTTTGATCAACGATAAGAAAGTTGGGAATGATCACTTAGCTATCAAGTTCTCTCACTTCGCCACTATCTGTAGTACAGATAACTGAGTGATCATTCCCAACTTTCTTATCATTGATTCAACGACTTTAGAAACGTGCACACCGAATAATAGAGTGCTATCAATATAGACCCGAAGGTCTCTAATCAGAGATGCACGATCTAACACATTTTTCTCAAGTACATAAGGGTAAAAGAAAACGTCCCGCTTTCTTGATAAAGAAATCAACTTAGTTTTTGGGGGCATTTAACGAAAAAGCGTTTTTTCTACACCACTCTGAAATTGCACCAATATCAGCTTGCAATAAAGTACAATCAGTACAGTCTTTACGATTTAAAAATATTTTTATGTCGTCAGCACAAAGGACATTCGAGTACTTGACACATGAGACTATATTGTTTACAAACAAAAACAACAGTGGTCACAGGTTCGAACATTGGGGTACACCAGAATTTGATGTGAAACACTTAAAAGAAGAGTTGCCAACACGAACAATATTACTGTGTAAACTCAAGTAGCTCCTGAACCATTCACAAAGCTTTGGCCACATGCCATAAAAAGAAAGTTTGCTAAGAAGTAAAGTATGATCTACATGGTCAAAGGCCTTCGACATGTCAAAACACACGGCATCAATTTGGCCTCTGTTTGTGAGAATCGGTACAGAGAAATCTAGAAAAGAGCACAAATTTGTTTCAACGGACTTTCTCATTAAAAACCATGCTAAAAAGGACAAATTATTCGACAGAGGTAATTTGAGATCCTGTTGTGCATAACCAATTTGAAAACTTTCGCCAAAACAAACAATAACGAAACGGGATGATAGTTACTATCTAATGACGGATCACCAGCCTTGAATATAGGCACAACTACAAAAGACTTCCACAAATCAGGGAAAGTAGCCTTCATGAGAGATGGGTTAGATATGTGTTCCAAAAGAGGAGCAAATATATCAGAACGAGCCTAAAGGCGCATTCACACAGCGGAAAGACGCGCGTCGTGGGGTGATTATTATTTTTTTTTGCTTATTTTTGTATTGAAGAAAGTCGCGCGTCGAGGAGGACGACGCAGAGAGACGACGCCTCGGAACCCAATTTTCCCTCGACGCGCGCGCTTGAGCCAATCAGCGAGAGTCCGGGCGTGACGTGTAGCCCTTTTCCGGTTAGGACATGTTTTTGCTGTTTTTATTTTCGACCCCAAATGAAGGCGAAAAGCCAGAGAGTTCGAGGGAGACACACAGTCGCCAAACGTGGATGGAAGCATTTCAGCGTGGAAAGAAGCAAGCCGATTGGAACATCTGACTGTGAGCAGCGTTTTATGTGCGTGTACGACGCCGTGAAACTACTCTTCATCATTCGCGCGAAAGCTGCCACCGAAGTTCGCGGTGTGTTCCGACCTCCGACTGTGCGCGAGCGTTGTGTAGTCTTTGTGTCCACCCAGCACTACGGAATACAACAGTTCTCCATCGAAAACACTCTCGCAAAAGCTGCGTGCAGTGTTAAAGGTACAGACGTGAAAACCCTGGGACGCGCCGGCGTAGCACCGCGCTTTGTTTGCACAAAAACGCGGCAAAAGAACACCTTCAAACGCGGCCCGTTCGAATCCGTGCCTTTCGCCAATGGTGCATATAACCGGAGTGTAAACGTATATGTAATCATCGCCGTTGTCCATTCAGTGAAGGCGATTGTCTCCCACCGCATATGCAATCGCGAAGGCAAGGCAACAACCATCGTGCGAAGCAGACGAATAAAAGAATTCCGTTTTCTCTCGACGAACGCGAGATTACCCAAAAAGACGCCGCCGTCGGGTGGCCCTGTGTGACTGATTCGTATTTTACGACGCCGGCGTCGACGTCGACCGCAACGCGCGTTTTTTGCCCAGTGTGAATGCGCCTTTAAAGGGGCCCTGCAAAGACTTTTTTACTGGTTTTTAATTTGCGCCAAGCCTGAGCGCACTGAACGTAGTAACTTAATGAAACTTTTCTTCTCTCGAAATTCGCTGTATTTTAAAAAAAGCTATAGGCAAATTAAAATTACAAAATCAAGCAAAAAATAACCTCCTTCATGACGTCCTTAGTTGCTTGAGTGGCCGCGAACTAGAGGAGGGGTAGGGAGCTCAGCGAGCGCTCACGGCTGCCGCACTCCGTGTAGACGGCGCGATAGGGCGCCACTAAAGCATGTTCTGGATAACCTGTATGCAGCGGGCAGCCAGAGCGGCTCTCATTGCATTTGCTGCGCGATTAAACACTAATTTGGCATGACACTTCATTGGCCACAAGCGAGGGCAAACACGGGGTAAAGATCAGTTTAGAATGGGAGCCACTTCGCGCTGCCATACCACGAAACGGCGAAACCTTAAAACAAAGCTGCTCGCCGAAGGCCTTCGGAACGCTCGGAGCCGGTCGGACCCTCCAGTCCATACGACCGCAGTGCCGCCGCGTACATCCGGGACATTTCCGTGTCGGCGCCTGATCCCACTACTCCTTTCTAGCATGCGCCGCCTTTTCCACCACTTGGTGGCGGGTATGTCGACGGGTCATTTCTTGTTTCCGTACTTTATAAACTGCATTCGTTTCTTTTCTGATCTAAAATCCTGAACAAAAATTACTTTTATAAATAATTGAAACGGTTCGCGCAACGTATAGTTTGTATTTCGACTAAAAAGAAACTTTTAGCGGCTCTGACCAGTAGTAAGCCCAGGCCCAAAGACGTCGCGTGCTTTCGGTACCGTGGGTCCCCCCTCCCCCCCCCCCCCCCCGTCGGTGGAGAAGGTTGTCGCGTCGTTCGGCTAAAATATGATGCAATGATATTTAGTTACCCTCTCCGTGCCCGCTGGCTTGCCCGAACCCCAAGAGACGTGGAAACCGCAAAAAAGATAGACGCTTAAATATGATTGCAGAATAATTGTCATAATAAAATTGGGTATTCGGTCAAATCCCGTCGAGAACTTAGGTTTTAATTTTTTCGTCGCCTCAAGAACTTCTGAGACGTCGAATGTAAAAGCAGATAAAAAGTGTGTTGTTGATCTTGTCTGATGCACCGGCACTTATCTAAACTAGAATAGCAGTAACTAAAATAATCAGAGAAACCATTATCTACGTCAATTGGCGAGGACAAATAGTCAGTTGACCCACGTAAGCACAAGTTTTGTGCATTGTCGCGCATGTGGTTTTTAGCATAGCACCAGAACGTTTGAGGTTTTCTAGTTAAACTTTTTTCAACATTCGACGACTCCAGTAGTTCATCTTTTTTATAGGCTTTTTCCACTAGATCAAGATAAACACTGAATTTATCGTACCGGACGGTTAGTCCAGTTTTCTTATACATTCGATTAGAGTGAGACTTAATACGATATAGGCGTTTTAGCTCTCTAGAGATCCAGCTAGGATACTTAGATTTATCTGCTTTCCGTTTCGGAATAAACTCGCTCATTGCAGTAGACACTACCGCAGTCAATTTGGTAGTGGCTAAATTAGTATTTTGGTACGATAAAACATCAGACCAATTATGCCGAAGAAGACTATCGTAGAAACCGTAATGGGCTCCATTTCGATAGCCAAACGACGACAACTGATGACTAGCATGTGGCCTACATGACCAGCAAAACGGAACTACAAAGGGAGGATGATTCGCATCAACAGGGACTAGAGGTGAACAGCAGGAACAAGAAACTCTATGGGTGCATTTGAAAAACATAAATCAAACACATTATCAGCAGTAGTTTTGAAAAAGTTAAAGTGAGTAAACTCATAGAAATTTGAAAAAAAAAGTAACCATTCCGCTTTCTTTGAATTAACACTAATCATATGCGACACCGTTCCAGTCGACCAATCAAGACCAGGAAGGTTAAATCTTCCTGGTCTTGTATTACAGAGGGTCTTAAAGTGGTCGATAAACGCGACGTCATCTAAAAGTGGAGGGAAATAATAGTTTCCTATTAAGTAGTGGAAACCATCACTGGCAGGATTTTCCACGCAAACGCACTCAGCATAGATTTTGAAATCCACTCTTTGAAGCGACTGAACAGCACAGTCAACAGCTACAAAAACCCCGCCTCCAAATTTCTGACCCCTCTTCGCATAGTCGCGATCTCTCCTGTGAACAACATAGTTTGGAGGGAAATATTCAACAGTGGATATTCTGTCACAGAGCCACGTTTCTGTCAGACAAATTATGTATATGTCAGTTGAAAGAATGTTCGTCATCAGCTCCGCTGCTTTTGTTCTTAAGTCACGATCATACCGATAAAAATCTTTGGGCGTAGATGCGTCGTCGTCTAAGCATTCTCTCTCAGGTACATATAAATGAGTCTTGTCAAGTTTGCCGTAAAACTGATTAAAATAATTCTCTCAGGCCACACCTCAGGGACGCTTAACCTCTCAAACAAAGAGTAGTCGCATTCGAGATGAAAAGACGCATAAGAGTTAAATTTAAGTTGTGCCTGCGTCACTTTTAGAGACCTGCCGCCAAGATGGGGCTGGACAAAGTCCCTTACGTCATCCGTTGTCGTTCTGGGATGAAGTCTCAAAAGAAACAATGCCTTAGGTTGACGAGTAGCAGACGTCACCTTGAGTGACTTGGCCGTTCCAAGCTTCGATGGATTTCGCTTCTTTCTCGCTACCATGGTGAAACCGCCATCCTCCTGCAGATCAGGCGTTTTATGCCAAGAACCGCGTGCAGCCATAGACACAAAAGCACAGTCGCTGACACTTTTCTTGTTAGAATCAGGTTCCAGGTTGGAGATTACACTTGAAACTGGTGGGTCGGGAACAACCAATGGAACTTTCGAGGATGCCAGTGCCTCTGAGTATAAGCCGAGAGGAGCCAACGCTGAAGGAAGGCGATCGAGCATCCTCCTGTTCAGTAACGTCAACTCGGAGCGCAATTTTATATTTTCCACCCTTAGGCATTTACTTATGCGGTGAGTGCGTCCAACTTGACGGTCATAGTGCTGAAGAGCCGAAAAACATCAGGGGGAAAACACTTGCCGTCAAGATGGTCGGCTGGCAGCGGTGACGGGAGCTGGACCCCGCCGAGTGGTTTGGTCGGTATCAATGTCACATCCTGTCAAATTTTGTCGTTCCCGGTACAATCTTTGCATTTAAAGGCACTAACACCACTTTCTATAAAGATGTTGTATTCTTCCGGGTTGATGCTGAGGCATTTGCAGTTGACGCGCCGGTTGCGACCAGTCGAGCAGATTATATATTGCTGTTTTCCATAGAAGGGAGCATCACACCTGCCACATACGCCACTCCGGGGAGCGCAGTCAGAGACGTCTTTCACTGTACGGCTTCACTCCGCGATATCTGATAGGAAATCGGAAAATTTAATAGCATATTTCTATTAGCTGTTTTAAGTACTGAAAATTTAATATTTAATCGTCACTATAAGTCGGAAAATTGACTACTGATATTTTATAAGCTTTTTAAGAAGTGAATATGAACACTTGGGTTTTAATTAGAAACGTGCTGAGCGTCATTCAAAACCAACAGATCTACCAAATGTATGCAGATTACGAGCATGTAGGGAGACTGATGCTGCTCTAAAGTTGCCAGTCGTAGTAAACGTGCTCAATGCCTGGCGGTGCGGGAACTCGGCGGAGGAGCGTGCGGTGGTACTATCCGCATTTTCCCACCGCCAGTTTTGGCCATGGGTCACGAGTGATTTCTTAGCGCACAATAGCGCTTCCCGCGCCGTCCAAATTAGTTTTTTTTATTATTATTATTTACTTATTTTGTGGTTTTCGATGACACTCAACAAATTTCGATTTTAAACCGTCTGATTTTCGCGAAATGAAAAGCAAACTATAAAACTTTAAGTAATTATCAGACTTGTCGTGACGATTAGTTATGCATATTATGCCCGCTTGGCGTGTAAGTCACCGGCGCAGACCGGATGAGTGTTTCCTTTCTCGGCGTGTATAAACAAATCTGTAAATTTTAAAAGAAAAACAGCCTGCACATTTTGTTTATTCATAGGCTAACAGTGTAACGGGAGCTGCTAGGCATGTTCAAGGTTGACTGGAAACTTGTATTCTTACAGAGAAAATTTAAAATTTATGAAAAGTACTAAACAACATCAGTTTCGCAAGAAAGTGAACGGAATAATAAATAATGGTTCTGGAGAAATTAGCATTCTTTAAAAAGGCATATTCCATTGTGCGCGTTCACGCACAACTGCTATTGTTTTTTTTTTTCAACTCCTTGCTGTTGCTTTATTTTTTGAATGCGTGGCTACGGTCGGACGGACGCTTCCCTTTGCTTCTTTTTTCAACACCGGCTGTCGTCCTTCGCCAAACTGTTCATAACATTTCTGTACCCTTGTCCGTGGTAAAGTTTGATTGGATTGCCTGGGATTGCCAATTTCTCAAACTTTTTCCTGGTTGAATGTTTACCTTTATCAGAAATAGTCTTAACCACCGCTAGTCCACATATAAAAATTCATTACTTGTCACCATAAAAGCTGGAACTGGAATATTTAAAAAAAAAGGAATGACGGTACCTAATTAAGAAAGTTTCATTATGTTTCGCTTGTTCATGTATATCTTGCGGATAAACGTCCAGGTGAACTTTGAGTCACTCTTATATTACGTGCCCGTTGGACAGTTATGTATAACTTTCCGCCACGTAAACGCGCATCAGCCCATACCAACGCGCAGAGGGTGAGGTCGGGTGACGAAAAGGATGCGTGTGATTGACCCATTGAGCTCGTAGGTCCCACCGGCCTGTGAGCTTGCGTGTGAATGAAGTACAGTGAAATGCGATGTTCCCATTATGCGTAGAGTAATCTCGCCCTAACAAAACGAGATATAAGCGAGGAATTAATGACACATACTTGCCACAAGAACTGTGGGATAAAAAAACACGCAAGTCCGGCCGCGCAAACACCGCATGGACTCCTAAACAAGTGTGTACCAGCCCAACCGACCCGCATGCCGTAGTCTTCATGTCGAAAAAAGAAAAACAAAAGGGGGGGGGGTTGATAAAATGAGGTCGCTTGGTGTATGCTATAGCCTATCGCTTAGCGCGGTATGTGTGCCAAAATCTTTCACATATTTTAGTTTACAACAGCTTTGTCGTACATTGCATGCTATAGCCATCTCTCACCACTTCCCCACTCACTTGGGGCTGCGCCTAAACTGTTGCGACACTGCGCAATCTCCATCCTGAAACATTTTTGCTGGAGGACGGTCGACCTCTTCGGACGGTCGAATTCTTCTGGCATCAATCCCGATAGAAAGTGCACTGGATATCTCATCATAGAAAGCTTCAACGATGTTCTTCCTCCAAGTTATCCATCGTAATCATTTTGATCACTATTTCGGATCATCCTAAAATACGAAGACATGTATATTAAACATGTAAATGTAGTATAACATTTAGCTTTGAAGCCTCTTGTGCTGATAGAAAATAAGAAGCATATTTAATTTCAAAGTAGGCACAGCGCAGCGCTTTCTGCATTCGACCTACTATTTTAGTTGCACGTCTAAACATCTCTTCGCTCCGGCTTTGCTGAGAACTAAGTACAAACCCATTGGTAGAATTTTAAAAGAATGAGAGATATGGGGGTCCAAAAAGAAAACAAAATGTGTATCTTATTTTTTTTGAAACTACAAAGCTTTGTGACATTTTTGTCAGAACTATGAGCCATTGCACAAATATCATGAAACAAACAGGATACGCTACATATATGCACGGGTTTTAATGTTTATGACAATGCCATAATGACACTAAGCTCTAAGAAAAGGTGAGCGGTATTTAGTTGCTCCGTGGACCAAATGCGCTGCCACCACATTAGTCCCCTGGGGGATTAACGCGAAGGGAGCAACTTTTGCGCCTTTCCGTTAGTCTCTAAAGTTGAACCCTCAGGACTAACCTTTGCACTCTTGCATTTAGGCCACTGGGACTAAAAGTTGCGCCCTTACCTTATTTACTACAACAGTGCGCCCTTACAAACCCAGGTGGCGCTAATAAACGTGAAATTCAAAATTGGCAAAAAATAATTAGTATCGCTGGAATAGATTTCTTCCACGATGATTACATTTGCATTTGAACAGCTCTTATTTCACATTTGGCATCTATTACACACTTAGCATACACAAGAAATTACAACACGGATGACAGTCACGCACAACACACACGCGACGACACGCTAATCTAAACGCCGCCCGCAAAGTCTACCCATGCGCCTTTTATACTGATCATTAGAAAGAAGTTGTTATTCAATACCCTTGCGAAACATTACAAGGAGTCTATTTCTTACTAAGAAGTAACTGTACACGCAGTAATTATTTGCGACAGTCAGTAAATCAGGTTTCCATAGGTTCCCCGCAGCCATGTTCTCGCTTCCCCACATAGACTACCCACTTTATTTATGCATGCACGTCTCCGTGGCAGCCGCGTCGTCTCTTGTGAAAGAAAACCATATATCTTAACCAATAAAAAAGTGAAAGCCGTTTACAAGTCTCTGTAACGCCAAAGTAGAGCGCAGCTCTTGAGGAGGAGGAGGGAAGGGTATGGGGGGGGTGGGTCAAGTGACCTCGGGGGGGGGGGGGGGGGTCACGTGACCTCGGGGGGTCACGTGACGTCACTGATGACGTCATCAGTGACAATGACGATGCGGTACCAATGACGTCATCAGTGACGTCACTGATGACGTCATCAGTGATGATGACGATGACGATGCGGATGCCGATGACGCCATCAGTGACGTCACGCGTCCCATAATGCACCGCGCGGTTACGCCGACGGCGACGCCGACGCCGCTCAAGCCGGAAACGGGCGCCTAAGAGCTGCACTCTAAAAAACAGAGGTTTGCGATTCCCTGTAATGCCGAATTAGAGCGCCTCTTTTCAGGAGGAGGAAGGGAGGGTACGGAGAGGAAAGTATGCTCCTCCTCCTCCTCCTCCCTACCCTCTCCTCCTCCTCCCTTTCCCCTCTTCCATCCTCCTCTTTCCTCTCTCCCTTCCCTCCCTCCTTCCTCCCGCCTCCCTTGTGACTCTCGTGACGTCAATCGTGAAAGTCGTGACCTTCACGTGACCTTCACTGTGAAGGTCGTCACAATCTTCGTGACCTGCATGCCTGACCTTTGTGACGTCACTCGGGACCCTTGTGACGTCACACGTGACCCTAGTGAAGGTCACGTGACGGTCGTGAAGTTCGCTTGGCCTTCACTGGGAGGGTCGCGACCTTCACAAGTGACCTTCGCGAAATCACTCGTGACATTCGTGACATTATGGGAGGCGTCCCATAATACAACACGCGGTTACGCCGACGCCGACGCCGCTCAAGCCGGAAACGGGCGCCTAAGAGCTGCGCTGTAAAACAGAATTAACCGTTCTCGTCATTGGAAACGATTTTAGCACATGCTACGAGGCTATTTTCATCTCGGTTAAACCCCCAAAAAAATATAAACGCTTCGAAAGCACGTTGCAAAAAATGCAAAGGGGAATTACGTCAGGACAGTTGTCAAAATCCGCATGGTCAGTGCGTCAAAGATGGCCGCGCTCGTGACAGCGCTGGCTTCCAAGACGTCCTGGATCAGAGACTTCAATCATTACAAAGTCAGATGCAAACCTTAAACTTGCCCTTTTCTACAATATTTGATTCTACAATTGTCTGCACACCTTCCCCCGTGTTCCGAAACAGTAAGAGCGTCGCTAACGCTGGCCATTGGTGATGCAGCAGACGCCGCCATCTTTTTCGTGCGTTTGGGGGACAAAAACATACAGATGAACCGGTCTTAGGCCGACGAATGGCTGCTTTTGCTCGGGTACGCCTCTCGGTTACTCCCTGTCGAGAGCAGTCAATTCTCAGCACTTCAGCTGAGTCCCTAGCTCAAACCAGATGGCACTTTCTGAGAGCAAATGGGAGTTCAGAGGACCAAATTCTGTCGTATTTCCTTTGAACACAACCTTTTTTTTTATATTGTAGGCAACTTTCTCGTACTCCCCCGTGTCGCTACTTTGGAACGTTGATTGAAGTGTTTTTTTATTGTTATCATTAGAAAGCTAGCATAATATATTCATTTAATATATCGATTCCAGTACCTTTCAAGCGCAATTTTATCCGCGGAAGAAAAATCTGCTTTTCACATATATGCGAGAATTCGTTTTCACCCGTAAATTACAAAAAAAAATATTCACAGGCATTATTTATTTATTTTATTTATTTATCAACACTACCTGGCCCAAAGGGCCGTGGTAGGACAGGCACGACAATACAAATAATAAGAAGAATACAATTGAACACCAGGGATAATGTGGCCCAAAACATTGAAAATATAAATACAAATACGAATGATACTTATACGAATAGAAATAATTATTCATTGAAACTTTATTTAACTACAGCTTAATCACAAACTATCAATAAAAAATATTACCGAAAATCATGTTGCGGTGATTCCCTTGCTGTCATAATTTTAAAGATTTTATGGCGTTTACCTTAAAAATGCTATATATTGAAATGTGTCACAAAAATGATACGTTATTGTTTGCATAGACCTGGCAACAACAAAGTACAATCTCGTCGATGTATAAAAAAAAAGAGATATTTCGGAGTCTACAAATTAAATCGTTATTCCAGCATCCATGCCATGTTTGGCTGACCAGATTTTTACTTGTAAAGTAGAAAAAAAAAAATAAAAAAAGCTCACCACAAGTCGTTGTATTGTTGGTTTTTTTTCTTTTTCGTGTCTCAGAATTTGAGACTATTTGGCTTTAAAACTTCAATTTTCTTTCCTGGTTCGTACAAAAAAGAAGCGAATCAAGAAAAAAAAAAAAAACTCAGTGGCAGCTTTACGGGCTCCTGATGTTCTAGCACGCTTCAGTGAGGACTATAGTGAATAAAAAAGATACCGCGTTACCTTCAACGCACAAGCAAAAACGATCAGTCATGCGCTGCCGGAGAAGGCCCGAGGCAGACTAGTGGTGATTTGAAAGCGAGCCTTTGAGACCAGCTGCTGTCTGCCGACACCAACGCTCTACTACGCTGGCTCCCGCCAGAAAATCCTGTTCCAGCTATGTTTGTGCGACCGCAGCGCCACGTGTTGCCCTTTCGCCGTCCCAAAAGTCGCTGCTTTGTGTTCATTGTAGTGCCTATGTCACAGTGCGTAAATCGTAAGAAATGATTTTTTTTAAGCGGTTATATATATTTTGCAGGCTATACAAAGTTGTGTGTGTAATATCTAGAAATATGTTTAAATTCTGCGCAATTTTATGGTGGCTAAATCTCGAGCGCTTATACACTATTCAGTGTTTGCAAAACACTGAATAGTGTTTTGCAAACACTGAATAGTGTATAAGTTCAAGAATAGTATTGCGGTTAGGATTGCCGTGTAGTTTGTTTAGTTCAGTGCTGTTTAATAATGTGAAATGTAACCCTAGAAAGGCCCCTAAAGCTGTTTGGGAAACAAAATAAAACTGAATGATTGATTGATTGAAAGCTTCGGTAGATAAAAAAAGTGACTCTAGAAGTGCCTTTTTTTTTTACTTCCCATAGGATATCTCGGCGAGCATAATGAACGCCTCGTGTCGTCATTTAACGGACATTTTACAGATTAAAAATGTCTGTCCCGGCCAACGCGATTCCCTGGAATTTAATTATTGTTCCGCAGCAAAGTGAGACAGGCATTCGCTGACGAGAACACCAAATAACGATCACGAAACAAGAAGCATGAACATAACAATGCATTCTAGGGCTGAAAAATTGATCGATTAACCTACCGATTAAGGAATTAATGCATTGAACGCGAGCAATTTTTTTGAACCGGTTAATCGGAAAAATTTTGTCGAACAAAAAGTAAAATGTAAACGCTTTTGCCAGGCAGATGTGGACAGGTATACCTGTATGGATGGTAAACCTTAGGTGAAATTTTCACCTAAAGTGAACTGCAGGGGCGGGATTTGTAACTCCAGACAAGTGAAGAAGGTTAAACGTGTCCCGGCCACCTCAAAGCCCCTGCGAGTGTTCGTTTAGCGCAGCAGAGAGTATCGCGAACAATCAAAGGAGGTCACTCTTGCAGGAGAACATCAACGAACTTTTGCATCTTGCAGCAGAAGTAATAATCATTGAGTGTGAGTGTTTCTTGGAGTGACCTCAACCACATATCGAGGTAATTTATAATCAGAACTCTATACTGCGCCGTTTATCGCAGTGCGGCAAACAAAAAGTGAATTTGACGTTCTAAACATGTTGTGCATGGAAATGAACGGGACCGATGAATCGATTAATTAACCGATTAAAAGGTGGCGACTAAACGGGTTAAAAAATTTAATCGATGCCGAGTCCTAATGATATCCCTACCTTTCCTTCTTTTTTGGCGACCATTGAAAAGAAAGCCAGCTAACTCGGATTTCTACGACAATACAATACGACCAAACAACAGAGCTGATTGGTCGCAAGAGCTGTGTCAACGGTCTGCTGGGACTTTCGTTCGATCAATGCGCCGACAGACGCTTGGCATTCCCCTCGGGCACAATGCGGAGAGCAAGTCGTCTGCTCCTTGCACAGGAGTTCCGGTGGCGTGAGAACGACGCCGAGTTCTGATTGGCTTGGATTGAGAGGATAGTGGGTAGACTTGAATGCTAGATCCCTTTGAAGCCTACCCACTATATATTTTGTTTCAATCAGCCAATAAGTGCTCGACGTTCTGAAAGTCATCGCAAGCCCTGTGAGAGAACCAGACCAACTTGCGCTCCGCATTGTTCAGTTATGCCACCTTCCAAAAGCAATGTGTAATGATTGTGCCTTGAACGTCACCTAAAGAGGCAAACGCGGGCCACGGATTTGACACGAGCGTTTTGACAGCGTGTGGTCGATATTCCTGTACACAGTGACTGAACACGAGTATCAGCCAAACGCTGACAAAGCACTCGTGTTTATTCACTGCAAAGTGTTTGCCTCTGTAGATCAACACACTGTATACAAGCAAGTCAGCCTATGCCCTCACCGGGTGTGGGCGGTGCGCGTGGGCAGAAACCAGGTTCCCGTTATGTGAAGCGTGCGCGCTTGCACAGTGCCGAGAGCAGCACCACCACAGTGCCGTGACATCAAAGTTGAGTTGTTGCATTCGCGGTATTCTGAACGATTCCGGTCGCCATGGCACGGGCAGAATATCCTCCTGGTTCAGGTATTGTGGGTAGGTTTTGAAAGGTGGACCGGTGGCTAGCAACTACTTCTTGGTGCAGCTGCCGAGCCCGCAGTATTGCATTGCCATGTCTGTGGAATGTATTACGGTCATTCGTTCTTGGCTTTTGTTGGTAGGCGATGTCAAAAGTAATCCAAGACCTTTGGCCTCTGAGGCTTTGCTTGCAGAGTTGCAAAACTTGACAGCTGGACCGACCCAACTAACTTCAGAAGTTCAAGTCCATAACGTCCACTTCAAACGATAGACATAACCATATCTGACTTAAGTAAAACAATGGCTAAACTATAGGGCCACTACCAAAACCTTGTAGCGCTTCGGACAGATCTTGAAACTGCTCGCGCTGACACCGCCCATACGGCTCGTCAAATCTGTGAACTGTAGGCCCGCCTGGGCGAAGGCGAGAATCGTTGGCGACGCAGCCAATGCTTTTATGACCCTTCCTGGTTCGTCACCATCTCAAACTTCGCCCATACAGAACGAGTCCTTCGTCACTGCTCTGTACTCTTGAATATTACCATAGAACCTAAGGATACAGAGCGTGTCCATCGTCTTGGATGCCAAACAGCTGACTGGTGCGTCCAATTATTGTGAAATTTACGTTTAAAGAAATCATTTCTAACGGCCGAAAATGAAAGGCACCAATTACAGCATCAACGAGGACTACTCTCGTCCAGTTCGACATATCAGGAAACTATAATCGCTTTCGCTAAAACGAAATCTGCACGATATTCATTGCGCATTAAAACAAAGGTAATCGGCTCAAAACGTTAATTCTTTGATGAGTCCTCACAAACCGTCAAAGAACTTCCATAGCAAGTGCCTCGTCACCAAGTAGCAAGAAACACCCATGTTCTCCCCCCCCGAGCAAATCTTTTTTTTTTCTGCACTATTTACTAATATACGCAGCTTTCTTCCGCACCGTGGTATCATGTCGAACCTTGTATTTTCATCGGGTAGTAATTTACTGATACTAACAGAAACATCGCTGACTAAATATATCACCGATGGCGAAGTCTTGTATTATTTGCAAAATTTTCACTCTTATCGTAACGATCGTAAAGGAGCATGAGGCGTAGGGGTTCTCATTGCCGTCAGCGAACCCCTTTCATGCTCTGTCATCAACATTACGTCCGTTCTTGTAATATTATGGCTAATGTGTCGTGCTGCCCTCCAATCAGTACTACTTGGCGTCTGCTACCTCATAAATATTTCAGTTTTTCACATGAGCTTTATGATATCTTAAACCAACTTACGAACGAACACCCTAACGCCCCATTTCCATTTTTGGGAACTTAAATTTTCCATCTACTGAATAAACTAACCTGACACCTTTAATTGAAAGCACAGACAAGCAAGTGAATTCAATGATACTTGTCTGAATTACAACTTAACTAGTTGCTATCAGAACCCACGCGCGTAGCACGAGATTGTGCAAACGTTTTAGATTTCATACTAACCAGCAATCCCGAGAGCCTGTCTTCCATTACGTACCTCCGAGAAATTCGCGACCATAAAGTAATTCATGCCAGTATAAGAAGCGATAAATGCAGAGTTGTACAGATTATTTCGATATTTCGGAATGACCTTTAATAACCGATCTACGCATGGAAATTCGCTCTTTTTCAGAGACAAAACGAACTAACTAACTTATAAATACATTCCCAAAATCAGTTGCCCGGACAATCGCCAAAACCATGGTTCACCAAAATTTAGAAAAAACAAAAAAAGCGCATCTCTTTCGTGAAGCAAAGCTACGGGCAAGCCTTTGTGCGTGGAAAAAACACTGCTAAGCAGAAGCATAATATCGAATTGCAATTCAAAATGCAAAATTATCTCTTTTTTTATTTTCAACTGCCTAATATTCTAATCCTAAACCACAGGAACTTCTGACAAGTAACAAACATTCAGCAGGCCCACATGGTAACCCACGGCAGTGATTTAGGAGAGATTGTCAGCGACTTTGAGTGTACTAACATATTTAAAGGGCCTGTGACACGCAAAAAAAAATTGTTTTTCATGCTAGGCGTTGAAATGGCCCATCAGAACATTACAAAAAAATTGTTTCACTATAGAGTTGCTTAGCTTTTTTATAAAAAAATAGAAATACGAGGCCCAATTCAAAGTTCCCGCCGTGCACTGTGACGTAACAGTGTACCGCAAGGTGTCGGGGCGGTCAGAAGGGAGGCATCGCCGGAAGTCACGTGAGTCGTATCCCTCCTCGTGTTTACCGCGAGCGCGTGTAATATTTTTTTTTTAATATTCTTGTTATTCTCCGCACTAACACGAGCGATCCAAGCAGACAAGGTTTCTTTTATTTGCTTTTCATCACTTAATGTTTCTGTAAAGGTAGAAGAAGCGGAGTCAGTGAATTGACGTGATCAACTACAATGCTTAGAAGGTGCTGTGTGAGGGACTGTCCCGGTATTTCAGCAACTGAAGAAGATATCACACTGCATGCATTCCCGAGAGACATACATCGGCCGCATGTGCACCTAGTAAAGAAGTTCTACTCATGTTCTAGGCAAAACACGTACTTTGTGCTCGACGTTTACTTGTACTTGGTACACTCACCAGTTCGTATTCTTTAGACGGCAGGCATCTTCAGCCTGGAGAGTATCCGATGATTCAACGACCTTGGTGTCTGAACCTTCAGAAATGCGATCGAGCGTGCCGTATGCTAGCAATCCTAATTTCTGCGAGCGTTCTAAAATGTTTTTTTTTTTTCAAAACTTGATAGCTTGTGTTGCGCCCAGTATAGCTCTGTATCATCGGACTGACGGCATGCACTCGTACACTGGCTTGTACTCGCAACGCTTTCATCATTGACCTCCATCACGTCGATCCACTGACTCTTCGTCCTCAAATTTTACAGCACGCAAACTAACCAACGGTGCAGCGATAAAGAGCTAGTGGAACTGAAACTTCGTTTTCTACGATCGCTCGTACGAAGATCAGAATAAAAAAAAAAGGCTTAGGCACGGTCGCGGAGAGCACGAGGAGTGAAACTCATGTGACTTCCGGTGAACCCACTTTTAGTGACGTAGGTCGATGCCTCCCTTCTGACCGCCCCGACACCTTGCGGTAACCTTTTACGTCGCAGTGCACTGGCGGGAACTTTGAATTGGACCTCGTATTTCTATTTTTTATAAAAAAAACTACGCAACTCTATAGTGAAACAATTTTTTTGTAATGTCCTGATATGCCGTTTCAACACCTAGCATGAAAAAAAAATGTGTTTTTTTTGGCGTGTCAGAGGCCTCTTAATAATGCATCCTCATATCTTTTTACAATGAAAGCCGGAATTTCAATTTCCCATGCAACCTTTTATTATACAGTCCACAATGATCCCCATCACATTCATAGCTGACGGCATTTGATCTATAATCGATAATATAAAACTGACATCGTCAACCTGTGCCAATGATATTAATTCAAAATTTGTTAAGAATACTAAGCACATTTCGGAAATCTACTTGCTTTTACGGTTTTCTCAGTCACTCTTCACAGGCATCATCCCAGCTGACTGGAAAATATGAAAGGTTGTTCTAATCTATAAATCAGCTAACAAATGTTTCCAATATAATTATTGTCCCATTTTTCTAGCAAGCGTGCCTTCCAAAATCATTGAACATGTAAACTATTGTCAAATCATAAACTCTTGGACTTGAATAATTTCCTAAATTTGTCCCAGCACAGGTTTCGTAAAGGTCACTCTTGCAAAACTCAGCTGGACCTCTTTCGTCAAGACCTGCATTTCAATTTAGACTCCTATATCCAGACAGACGCCATTTTCTTACACTCTTCTAAAGGCCCGTTCACACTCTTGCGACGGAGTAAGAGTGTGAACCGGTCTGGTCTCTCTCGGTCTTACTTGGTCGCATACATGTGAACCGCGCTTTAAGCTTTTGACAAAGTACCTCACACGCGCTTGTTACTCAAACTTGCATAGTTAAATTTAAGTCCCGACACCTTTGATTGGATCAAAGAATTTTTGGACAACCACTCCCAATCTTTTTTTTATTAGCGACCATATCTCAAATTCCCTCCCAGTAACAGCAGGTGTTCTGTAAAGACTTTTTCTCGGTCTGCTTCTATTTCGGACTATCATTAATGATCTACCGGAGCCCATACCCCCATGTTCGCCGATGATTATGTCATGTATCGCTCAGTCACTAACGCTGCTGACCAAACTGCCATTCAGAACAATATTAACAACGTTCGGCTATGGTGCAACAGCTGGCTAATGACACTTAATCCTAATAAATGTAATTTAATGTTTTTTCACCACCGCCGTAACCCCCCTGTCTTTCCTTATGTTACCGCTCAAAATCCCGTTGAATTAGTGGACTCACACAAATACCTTGGTGTCACCCTTTGCAACAATCTATAATGGCGTTCGCATATCACTCACATTATCGCATCTGCGAACAGAACACGAGTATGTTTAAGCGACTACTTCGGCGCGCCCCCCAACACGTCTAATTAAAATCACTCATGAGATCAAAGTTAGAATCTGCATCCACCATCCGGAGTCGGCATCAAGCTTATCAAGCAGTTCAATATCGCGTCATTAGATTCATTCGTTCTTCCTATTCGCACGATGTTAGCATTTCATCGCCTGAAAGCTGAATCAAAACTAACAAATTATTCTTGTCGTCGCCGCATAAACAGTCTCTGTTTATTTCAACAGTTTGATCATCCTTCGCTCGCCCATGCACCCTATAGTTAACCTCCTGCACACAAATCCCAACGCACCGGTCAGCCATTGCAAGTCTCTCACCCAAGAACCCGCACCACTACCCTTTTCTCCTCATTTTTACCCCTAGGATCCTCTTACTGGAACGGCCTTTCCCTCCAGATTGCTGCCATCAACTGCCCATCAACTTTCCTGCAACATGTTACTCATTACCTGCAAAAATTATGATCTGTGCCATTTATGTATTTGCTTATCGTAGCCCTCCCCTTATGTAATACCTCTGAAGGAAGTGTTTAAGGAAATAAATTGAAAGTGTGGGCAAGTTTTTAAAGGACAACATATCAGCCAAGTTTCATGTGTTCTGCAGTCCAATCGATATTTTGCTGTGTTTTGCCTCTTCCCTGGTTCCAAAAATGCTTCAATGTATTTTTTTTTTTTTTTTAGATTGATTCCGCAAACGAAATAAAAGCCGCCGCGAGCCACGGCATTCGGAAACGGTACAGTCTTTGTCACGCGCGCGCGTCGATTTTGCACTCAATACTTGGTACACATGCCGGATTAATTTTTAAATCAAGGATGCATATGTTCCGACTCTTCCGGACAGCAAGAAATATTGATGGAATAAATTACAGTTGGGCTCATATATAAAGAGAGATCGATTGAAAGATGAATTAACATCCGTAAACTTCGGACATTTAGACGTCGGAATATGTAAATTTATTTTTGAGCCTGAAACGATACCAACTCTATTCGCAGATCCGAGGTTTTCATAACAATGACCAACCTGGCACTGCGCAAAATAGTTAACATCTAGTATAATTTTTGTTACTATCTTAACCTTTTTAATTTTAAAAAGGAAGGCTTTTTTTTGCTGACTTGGTGACGTGTTTTTTTGTTGTTTTTTTTTTGGGGGGGGGCGCGTTTGAGCAGGCGGTTCATACGAGTCCTTTTAAAAGTTATTTTTATATCTCACTACAAATATTCCAATTATGAAATAGGAGTGGTACAAAGAAGCACTAGGTACATGAGAAACTTGCAATGTAAGTAAGTGTAGACCACTGCCACCACAATCCGCAAAAAAAAAAACAAAAAAACTTTGAGGTACAATTGACACTAGTGTGCCCGTAACTATTCACATGAAAAGCAGCACGACAATAAGGATGCATAAAACAAGACTTCAGAAAATGGCTACAAATATGGCGTAAGGGTAGCTCTAACAGTGCAACGCCACCTAACAATCAGTAGCAGGTGATTGTTGGAGGCGCTTCCTGCTGGTGAACAATCATTAGCAGGAACCTGCAGAATAACACCGGAAAACGCAACATTTTTAATGGTTATATTTTAAATAAGCCACGTTTATGCCACGCCCCAGCTGTAGACCATATATTGGTAATGATGATGATGACAACACTTATTTGTCCATAGATGGGGTCAGGGAAGAGGGAGTGTTGAGAGAGCCTCCCCCTTTATCCCCTCAGTCGGCGGCCAGGAGTCCTTGTTCCTTGGCGGCGGCCTCGGCCATCTGGACCAGACGGACCTGTTCTCCAGGGTCAGAGCTGAGCAGCGCGGTCTCCCACTGCTCGGAGGTTCTAACGTTTAACATAAAAATTTGAGCTCTATTTCTGTTGTTTTTATGTTTTTAAAGGGACAGCTAGGCCCAGACCATATGTTGCAGGTCGGCCCTGTCCCCGCAACGATTACAGGCGTTGGATTAAAGCCCCGGGTAGCAGCGGCTGTACGCCACTGGGTTTGGAAATGTATTGGTTTGAAGAAGGCGCCACGCCACTGCCTGCCATTTGGACAGAGTCCTGTCTGCTGCGGGGTATTTAGCCCTTCCAGCCTGCAGTGGTTAATCACGTCCCGATAGGCAACCAGCCTGTCTCTATCCGACCGGCGGAACGAGTGTGCGTCAAAGATGTTGGTGACGTCGGCCCGGTCGGTTAAGCCTCGAGCCGCGTCGTGCGCCTTCTCGTTCCCCGGGAGGCCAGAGTGAGCTGGCGCCCACACGACTTGGACTCCCCGAACTCGATCTCATTGGAAACCGGTCCGTAAAATTTTGAGTGCCTCGGACGATGTGGGTCCCCTCGTGTAATTTAAAATTGCCGGCTTGGAGTCTCTTATTACTATGAATTTGATCCGGGAGGACGAGGTCATTGCCAGTGCAATGGCTGCTTCCTCCCCGACCTCCGGCGAAGTCGTGAAGACCGTGCCAGAATTGATTAACTTTCTCTGTCGATCAAATACCGATATGGCCATGGTGTCGCGACTACTGTAATCTGCGGCGTCCACGTAAACCACGTACTCAAGGTGTGCGAACCTTTTGTCTAGTGCTTGTGCTCTGGCCTGCCTACGTTCCGTATTGTGTTCGGGGTGCATGTTTCTCGGTAATGGTGGGATGTGTATATGCCCCCTGATGTCGGGTGGAATGTCGCGTTTCTCCGCGAGTCTTCCTTCGTAGTTGATATGAAGCGTCTGGAGGATGTGTCTGTCAGTCTGACTCTTGGTAAGCGTCCGACTTTGTAATTGGTGTATTGGCAAGTATAATTTTACGTTTAACCGGACCCCAGGTTAATTATTTTTTTATTAAAAGGAACACAAACTTTTTTTAGGTATGCCATAAAACGTTTGTTCATGGCTCAATTGAAGCCACACGAGTGTTCATGACTCCTTTGAAGCTAAACGTGAAACATAGCATGCAACTACGGATACCATATCCTCTCGAATTTGTTACTTGCCCGGACGCCATGCACGAAAACGCTTTTGTGCGTCTGCCCAGACAGAACAGTTAAAAAAAATTCTCTTCCCACGGGTGGCACCTGATCGACAACAAATCACACGCAAAGCTAGTTTTTTTTCTTCGCTTGGGTTAAAGAATCTAAAACAAAATTTTCACCTCCGCTTCAGCGATTGTCACCACGTGAATTTTACTCACGCGATACCGCGGCGATCCCGTGAGTGAATTTCGCGTGCAACATGAAACTATAGGTCCATGATGCATAATCACATATTTACACATTGCCATCACAACGCCGCTTGTTGTTGTTGTTTTGCGAGAAACGAGCAGAGCAATCGTACACGCGGCGTCAGCGTGCAATTACGGGCTTGCCAAAGCTATGTGCACGGGCACGCTACACATGCTTACTCGCATGGGGCACCAGGGAGGCAATAGTTCGAGGTCAGACAGGCATCGGTACTACCTGTCAATGTTCCTAGACGGAAATTACAAACAAGGCTTTAGCGACATTCACCAGGTGCCCTTTGCTGCTCGTTTAATTCGTTTTAAAATTTCTGTTCGTGTCTTTTCTAACAAGAGATTGGGGTGTCCGATGTGATACTGCTCTCTTGAACACGTTTTGACCATGAAATAAGCGCCGAAATTTCGTTGCAGTATCCCTTAAAGAGAACGAATGTAGGTGCACCCCGTTCACCTGTAAGCTGACAAGGCAGCGAGAGTTGCAACCACACCCTCCATCCCGCTGTCTTACGGTAATCGGAAATTATCCCTGGAATTCTGCAGCCAAAGCTAGCGGCCAGCATGCTCAGTAGCAGCGTCTACCTCAGTTAGGAGATCAAGAAGACAGCGTCTACTCTGTGCTGTCTTCTTGGTCTTTGTTTTCATCCGATAGCATTATACAGCTGCTCATCCCTGATTTCAGGTTATCTGGCCTCTAATGTTCCCGGCTAACTTTCCCGGAAAATTTATGTCACATGACCTGTATTCACCAATTCAGGTTCTACGCTAAATTGAGCAAAAAAAAATTGACGTCAGGACTTTTGCACCAATTCAGTTTTACCGCTAAATTTATCGAACAATTTGGCGTCACGTGACCTATGCACCAATCCAGGTTCCCCGCCAGTTTTAGCGGAAAATCGACGTCACTAGACCTACGCACTAATTCAATTTTCCGGTAAACTCAGCGGGAAAATTGACCTAACATTTATGCACCAATTCAGTTTCCCCGCTAAATTTAGTGGGCAAATTTTCGTGACGACCTATGCATCAATTCAGTTTCCCAGCTACATTTAGCGGAAAGTATGACGTCACGATACCTATCCTCCAGAACGTCAGAACGCCATGTTCTGATATACTAAACTCCTGCTGTATGAACAGCTAACGACTAATTTGTTTTGTTTTTTTTGCTGCTGAATTGCCTACTCATATTGCTCCAGCTTCTGTATTATGTTCATATTTTTTTTAAAAAAGTAACGAGTAACAAAGTAATCCGTTACCAATAATTGTAACGAACTTACATTACATATTACTGCTGCAAAAAAGTAACGTGGCAATTACAAAATTACTTTAAGTATCGGTTACAAGTAATCCCTCAGTTGTAACGGAATGTTTCCCAAGTCTGATTGACACTAAAATTCCGAGTATATCGGTTAAATCGGAAATGGGCAAAATATTACCGGTCGATGTTTTTCGGAGTTTCTCGGATGTACTCGAAAACAGGGAACCCTAATTATAGGATATTAAAGGTAACTGTCGCTGCCAATTTCTCACTTGCTAGAATGTCTTGCTCTTTCCTCTTTCATAACTGAATATGCGAACTCCATGATATCGCACAAGGGTAAACATAAGATATTCTTACGTGAAGCCCTGCAGGTTAGATAAATCTGAAGAAAACCTACTGCAAACATAAAGCACTTGACGGTATAAAAAAAAAAAAAGTAGGATTTTGATTTAATTACCCGATTAACTCTGAATTTGGTGAATGCCAAACGTAATCCTCTCAGCCGGTGTATATAATCTCTTCTCCTTCTGCTAGTCATTTCCTTTTGCCCTCTGTTTATTCGAATATGTGCCACCAAAAAATCCATCGGATCATTTTGATTTCTCATTTTCCACCGGATCATAAGATCTTTTTGCGATCCCTTTCTATTTTATTCGCTTTTACGTAACAAAGACTGATCTGTTTTTTTATTATTGTCATGTTTAGCAGGTTCCTTGTATCATAAAAATGATGGTGATCGAGCAAACGAGCTAATTAGCAAACACAAGGAAAACACACCGTCAAAAAATGAGACGGTGTTGTGTTTGTCTACATTTTGTGTCCTTTCGTCTGTGTTTTTTTATTTTTGTTTTTTTGTTAGTTTCTAAACTGTGTTCAAAGTCTTCTCGTATTTCCTTCCGTTCCCCGACGCCTTTCTCTCTTTGTTCCGTAGGTGTTCATTTTCTAGACGATCATTCATCTATCGTTATTTTTTTTTAATTTTAATTTTTAACTCGTGGACCTTGCCGTCCGCGGTAACCATGGACATTTACATTTAGTCAGGCGTTTTCAGTACTTCCGCTGCACGGACAGGACGCAAGATTTGCCTGCAAAAGTCGCCAAGGAATGGCCAAATCGTGAAGTCACTAGCAGCGATGACAATATTGCGTCCATCGATTGCTTCAAGTAAGTTAGCGCAGCTAATAAAAATGTTTGCCATGTGCATCGCGGAACATAGAAAAATTAATCGGGATATTCATTTGAAAATTACTCCCACGAAAATAACTGAGTGTTTAATAAATGATAGGCTTATTTCTGACAAATGATGTATTATTCTGTGTGTTGTTTTTTTAAACGGACGCTTTCCATGAATTTGCACAATGCTGTTGACTAGTTGGGTCGTTCTCTCGAGAAAGGCATGACAAGCGACAAAAGCCACAGTGAGAATGCAAATGGCATTGCGTACAAGCGTAAAATTGCGAGATGGTGAAAACCCGATAAGCTCAGAATTTTGTCGTGCTGAAAATAAGATATTCAATAAATCCCAAACTTTCGGTAAACGAAACTTAAAAAAAAACAAAAAAAACATACAGTCTGTGTTAAAAAAAAAAAAAGGATTAGATAGACATGAATCTTCGTACTTAAGATAGTAAACTAAGTGATCGTGTTCCTAGCTGCAATGGCAGCTTCACTGAGCTTCAAATAAGTCATACGTAGAATACGTATGATGGTCGCGGAACCGGAACCGCTATGGTGGCGTTATCACGTGACGTCATCATGTCGCCAGGCGTCGCCTGAGTGGGCAAGCAATTGGGGTCACGCGATTTGATGTCACGTGACCGCGTCATGCTAATGACACCACGTGCCCACCGTGCCCAGCATCTAGTGGACGATCACTCGCTCGTGAAATTTAGTATTTACATTTACGTTACGCATTTCCCTAACGCCGAATTTTGCGGAACTTAAGTCCGCTAAATTTGTCGGTCGTGTGACGATTATTCTGGCGTCACGTAATATTTTTTTCGGTGATCACAGTCCTGAGACACGTTCTGTATTTTGCTCAAAACCGAACTGACGTCTGCAGGCATGACGGCACACCCTCAAAAACAGCCTGTGTTCACTTTTCTGCAGAACAGGAGACAACCAATCACGACGAATAATAGAACGATCTCAGCGAATAACGGAGCTTTGAAATACAATTAGACAAGAAAGATGCGATATGCGTAAGGAACTTTGAGCGTGCTTTTTCACTTGCTGATTGTTTTCGCGCATATCGCATTTTTGTGGCCTAATATAATTATAACATCCGTGATTCGTCGCGATTTATCCACGTTTTGTCGTGATTGGCTGCCTTTCGTGTCCTACGGGGAAAGTTGACTTGCGGAACTTTGTTAGAGTGCAGTTCAGACTCCAAATCTCACTGGACTCAAGGTTGATGCACTTTCACGGTATGCCGTCGTGTTTGGGGGGGGGGGGGGGGGGGGGCAGGTCGCTTTGAATGCTCTGGAGTTTTCTGTGTCGTGATCAACTGGGCAGGCCGAAGTTGTAAAAATTAATAAAAAAAAAAAGATTGACAGTGCCTATCTTTGAATTCTATTCGTTGTTACTTGGAATCTAGAACACCTGGCGATTCGGCGGTCAAAAAAGCTTCGCCGGAGGTGCCTAAGCCGTCTTCAGAGAAGAAAAAATAAATAAAACGGACTCTTATGCAACCCGAATATCTATTCGATTGTGCGTTTTTAGTTCAGACGTCGGAGAATCCTTGTCATGCTTTTCACTTTTCTCAACGAAAAGAAAAAAAAAACGACGCGGATGAGGAACATAAGCGTGTTCAAAACCAGCGTAATAGGAAGAAAAACCATGTTTCGTGATGATTTCCGCGCGGTTTTCAATATTTACTTCGTCTTATGTAAGAGTAAGAGTTTCATAACACTGCGATTGAAAACGCATCCGCGTGCAGCCTTGCTTTTCGTCTAATCAGGTGATTCATTTATTTATTTTGAGTGACCCACAAACAGCTTGACGCCTTCTTAGTTGTGCACTTATTAGTGTCAAGGATGGCATTGATGTCAATTATTAAGGATGGCATTAGCTGGAGTAAATATTCAAAATCTAGTAAGATACAGAAAACAGAAACTCGGCAGTTTTCCGAAACGCCTTTCCTGTTATGGTAAGCTGCGTCCCGAAGGTTTAGAGAGTCTTAGTAGACGAAACTCTGCGCACAGCTGGCTTAGTGGGCGCGATGTCAATCTACGCTTCGGAGTGACGGCACAAGCTCCCACTAGCAACGCACGGTCTACTCAAATCCTCTACAAGAGAGTTTTAGCAGACCGTACCCTATAGCTTTGCCTTGCTAGAGGGACCTCGTGTCGGCAGTTTGAAGTATAGACGCTTTGCAGCAGCTGTGCATGGGTGCAACCATAACCGACCTTCAGTTTTTGTTTCCGCTTATTACATTTACATCATTTCATCATGACCCCAGCAGGGCAGGTTATTGCCCTTTTAGAGTCTACTTTGTCCTTCTCCACAGCACTAACCGTTGTGGAGGCCCGTCAACGCCCACTTTAGTTGCTCGGCATCTGGGAAAGACAACTGAAGGTCAGCAATGGCGGCTGTAATTTAGCGCGTGTGTAAAGCGTCTATAGATTGAGCAGGCGCCCTTGTTCGAGGCGGGGTTTAAGCCGCACGTCCGGAGGCTTCCTGGCTCGTGACGACGACCATTCCCCGAAGTGAAGAACCCAGGGGTCCAGTGGAGGTGGGAGAATTGATAACGTAACGAACGGTTTAATTACATGGTAGCGATACAGTCGTCAAATCCGAGAGAACAACTGGAGCCGTCTCACGCCCCGCCTTATATAGGGTCCGTTTTCTCTCTCACTCTCCGCCAGGGCAGCAGGTGCGACCGCCAAGTGCGTTGCAGCAAAGTCCGCCGCGTCGTAGCCAGAAGTGCGTCGTAGCCATGGTTCTCCGCAGTTAGGCCAGGCCTCTCTCCCCTTCCGGAGCGCACGAACCCACACGCACACACACACACGTCCCGTTGACGTCACGGACGCGTTGAGACTCGTTTTGGGCAGGCTTCGACAGATGGGCGACAGTCCTGAACACGTCGGGACTCGTTTCGGGCAGGCTTCAACAGGCGGGCGACTGTCCTGAACAGATCGTAACTCGTTTCCGCCGCGTTGAAACTCGGAAGAAGGTCGCCGAAGGTTCCATTCTTAACAGCCCCTCCGGGGCCAGGGAAACCTCGAATGGCCGGTGGTACAATCGCTGGCCTGAAGAGGTGGGCTTGGAGTAGGCCTTGAGAAGACGCTGCAAGCACCAAACAAACTCCCAAACCTCTCACAACGGAGGCATCAGCGGAAACGTCCCCCACAACGCCACGCCACACCGCAGTCAAACGCTCGGAATCCGCCAGAGACCCGCCAGACTGGATTACGGATTGCCAAAATTTGGTACAATTCCGGGTATCGAGACCCCCTGTCGCCAAAAAAACTAATTTTTCCAACGAGGTCACTATGAACAAAATACAAAAGACAAAAACTCTTCGCAATTTGTGAGGTCCTTTTTGGGTTTTAACGAAGTGCCCCCCCTTAGATCTCATTCCCGTGGATGACGAAGACCTCTAAAATCATCCCTACTATTTTTCGTGATGTCAGAAAAATCTGCTCAACCCATCGGCATTGCCGTTAAATTTGCCTTTCCTTTTTCTTACGCTGAAGTCATAGTGATCGATTTTCACGTGATTTGTAGACGTGAAAATGCGGTCCTTATAGCGCCGATAAAACAATCCGCCTTTTTCATCCGCCGTCACATTGGTCCTAGCAATCTCCTGAGCTGTACCGCGAAACCCTGACAGACTAGGGTCGCTCTTCTGCTCGACTGTCAAAGACACTCTGTCTACTCGTAGCAGAGGACCAAAGTTACGTGACGCCGGAGCTACGAGAGATCTTTCACTGATCCCGTCTTCCTCCGCCTTTTCCGCCGGCGCGTTGGGACGGCGTACGCTTTCTAGTGCTACGAGGTCAGGCTGTTTTACAACCTGGTCCCTCTCATCCCGGTTTTCTGCCTCCAACTCTGGGAGTGCTTGCTCCCCGTCAGCTGCCTCTGGCTCTGGATCATTCGTCAACAAAGGGGCGACCTGACGCGATTTGGACCTCGTACACGACTGAACTAGCCCTTCTCCCAGTTGTTGACCCCTTTCGCGCAGCAGGAAATCTGACCGGTTAGAAAACAAATAAGGATACTCCAACGGGACTGTTTGCGAGACAGCCGCCTCTGTCACTAGCTCTCCGAACGGGCCAGTTATCCTTACTGTCGCCATAGGCAGACAGACACTGTGCTTTTCAAGCAGCTGCTTGATCCAAACTACCTTTCCAGTAAAATCGGATGGCGTTACATACGACGGATGAACAACGTCCATCGTCGCTGCACTGTCCCGAAGCACCCTGCACGGCTCTCCGTTTACCTGGAGCTCGTGAAGATAGGGACGAAGAAGCTTCAGGTCCCCGTCACTACAGTTCACGTACGAGAACACAACCCGCGGTTTCTTACATCTGGCCGCTGTGTGTCCCGGCTCCTGACAGTTGTAGCACAGGAACGGCTTCCTTGCCTCGAACTGCCCTGTTGGGCTTTTCCGCGCCTCGTCTCCGTTCGAGTGTTCTGCGCTCTTTTCTGGGACCTTTTGTCCTGCTTCGGGCTTCTCGGGCCCGTTTTCTCGCCAGCCGTTCCCCTGTCGGAAGGTCTTGCGCTGATCGCTCCGGCCGGGTTCGCTTTCCTCTCCGCTCAGCTTTCTACGCGTTGCGTACTCTTCGGCTAGCTCAGCGGCCCTTTCGACAGAGTCGACTCCCACCCTATCCTGCACCCAGAGCTTGACTGACTGCGGAATGCTACGAAAGAACTGTTCGAGGCACACACACTCGACTACCTTGTCTCGGCTTTCGTACACTTCCTCGCTCTTCAACCATTCTATCAGGTTGGTTTTAAGCCCGTACGCGAATTCCGAGTAGCCCTCGCTGCTCTTTTTGGATGCGTTTCTAAACCTTTGACGGAACGCCTCGGCAGAAAGGCTGTACCGCTTCAAAAGGCTGGACTTCACCTTGTCGTAGTCGTCCGCGTCTCCAGCACTAAGGCGCGCGACGACCTCTGCAGCCTCACAGGGCAACAAAGTCAAAAGCCGTTGCGGCCACGTTTCTGGGGCGAAGCTCAACTTCTCACATGTCCTCTCAAAGTTCACTAAGAACAGGCCCACGTCTTCCCCAACTTTAAACGGCTGCAGGAGCTTCTTCATTTGATACGACTCGGTCTCACTTGCTCGTACCGGAGCCCCAACTCTACTGTTCTGCGAGTTTAATCGCTGTTGTTCAACTTCGAGCTCTAGCCTTTTCAGCGCTCGCTCCTCTGTCGCTGCAGCCCGCTCCTGTTCTCGTTCCTCTTTCGCTGCAGTCTGTGCTCGTTCCTCTCTCGCTGCAGCCTGCTCCTGCTCTCGTTCCTCTCTCGCTACAGCTTCACTTTTAGCGTTCTGAAGTAGTTCCCACGCAATCTTAATTTCCGCTGCTTCCGCGCTCTCTGAAATTGCTTTACTGATCTCAGATTTCTTCATCTTTTGCTCCACCTCCACACCCAATTCTTCACATAAACAGAGTAAATCTGTTCTCAGTAACCTCATTAGATCCATGATCGCTGCTTTTTAGCTTTGGCTTTGTTCTAAAACTTGTCGAGAGGTTGTACACAAACCTAGCGCACGAGTCAAACACTAAGGATTCCCAGCAGTTCAAAATGAATTACCCATAATCTGAAGCCTGGCGAATCTCAAAGCAAAGTCCAAACGCTCACCCACAGATGTAGCACGATGTCGCATGGTCCAATCCCAACCGCTGCCAACCAGTTGTTCGAGGCGGGGTTTAAGCCGCACGTCCGGAGGCTTCCTGGCTCGTGACGACGACCATTCCCCGAAGTGAAGAACCCAGGGGTCCAGTGGAGGTGGGAGAATTGGTAACGTAACGAACGGTTTAATTACATGGTAGCGATACAGTCGTCAAATCCGAGAGAACAACTGGAGCCGCCTCACGCCCCGCCTTATATAGGGTCCGTTTTCTCCCTCACTCTCCGCCAGGGCAGCAGGTGCGACCGCCAAGGCGTGCAGCAAAGTCCGCCCGCGTCGTAGCCAGAAGTGCCGACCTTCAGTTTTTGTTTCCGCTTATTACATTTACATCATTTCATCATGACCCCAGCAGGGCAGGTTATTGCCCTTTTAGAGTCTACTCTGTCCTTCTCCACAGCACTAACCTTTGTGGAGGCCCGTCAACGCCCACTTTAGTTGCTCGGCATCTGGGAAAGACAACTGAAGGTCAGCAATGGCGGCTGTAATTTAGCGCGTGTGTAAAGCGTCTATAGATTGAGCAGGCGCCCTCTAGTCCCGTAATCAGCGGCGTACGAACTACAACAAACACCTAATAATGAACAGCGTTCGCTACTTTCTTTTTATTGTCGACGTGCGCGATCAAAAGCGTCGCTGTGGTCGGACTGCCCCGATTGGCCGAATGCTGACTATGACGTCAGCAAAGTATTTTTCATCAACGGAAATAAGAGAAATGTATGAACTTCAATTTTGGCAGGGCTGGCAATGTTGGTTTCAGAGCGCTATGATTTCAAGCTTCCACCATGCTCATTAGAAACACCATCGAACTTGTTGTTCGCAAGGTCATGACGTCACGAGAGAGAACCATACGAGGGCGCCACCGTAATATCTCGCCGCTAATACTTTCAGGAGAGTTTGCTTACTTCATCATGATTACGTTATAAGTCACCGAAACATCCGTGCCCCGAATGTCCCGTGCAAGGCTACTACTTAAACTGGTTGCCAGGCTTAGTACGAAGGTCTCCCCACGCAAACAAAATTAAACGGGCGGGGCAACCATTTTTTGAGCTTGCGCAAATTCCGCTTAGAATGAATCTCTGACGTTTGTAACCTATGAAACACGCGTTAGTAATCCACCACACGCAATAGCAGTCGCAGGAAAAACTAGAGAAAAAAAACCTGCAGCATTCACCCGGAAAGTCGTCGCCAGAACAAGCTGCCACGTCATCTAGAGCATGCTTATTATTCGCGGTGAAAAGCTCGCTTGGGGCGCTTCTGTTTTCCTCGCTACGGGTAGTGCTCGTGCTATCTAATTGGCTACCCCCATGGTTTATATTGAATTCTCACAGTGCATAGAAGCTTGGCATCGCACGTGCTTGCACCAGCAGAGGAAGTCAAAGTATCCTCACTCTGGGTTGTGAGAAAATTTCACCAGGCAGCGATACCCAAACTTCTCGCCGCGAATAGCCACGCGGTGTGGTTCGCAAAGCACAGGACGGGCGCTTAACTCCAGATACTGTTAGTGTTTGGCTATTGGCATAGTAACGATTGGACACGATTTGGTAATGCTTGTCAAGCTATTTATTATTAGGAGCCCAAATCAAGCGCTCATGCCATCTCTCGTGGCCTGTGTAAGAGCCGGATTCAAATATAGTCACTCGGGGGACTGCGCGAACACTACAACCTCCGATATACGTCAAGTTTTGCTTTGGACAGATTTTAAGAAAACGCATGCTTTGTTCTTGAATTTACACTCAACAAAGAAGTTTCTTGGTCAGTGGCTTTGCGTGCGAGTATACTGGGATCCCTTTAGTGTCACTAAGTTCGCATAAAGCGACAACATTCCAGTAATATGGAGGGTCTAGGTGGTTAGTACATTCAAAATGAATATCGTTGCACCCGTCCTTTAAGCATCCGTAACATAACGGAATGTAAGAATAAAACCGTGATGTGGGAACCTACTTTAAAGCTGAGATCGCAACCAAAGCAACAAGCACGAGCTAGACTGTGGTTCTGGCTTCGAGACGTGGTTTTCCAGCGGGAGCGCATCGTACTGTGGATGAACGTTTCGAAGCCGCGAGCTTATCTCGCGCTGAAATCATTGGCTGCAGTCTCTGCCAAGAGGTGAACGGAGTATAGTCTCTATATAGACGCCTAGTTTCTGGTGTAACCTTTGTTGTTGGTTAAACGCGTAGGCATAGCGAGTGGTTAGTTTAACGCGATCTATGTGTACACTTGATGGTTGGTTCTAGAATAAAGCGATGTTACCGCTAATAGGGTTGATAAGCCTGGCGATCTTCCAGAGCTTTCCATACTGTCGAGTTCCTCTCCCTCCCTGCGCACAGGTGGTTGAGCTCCTCCTCTCCTACCTAATCAGAGCCGAGCCCCTCATTCCTCCTTTCCCAGCCGTCAACCAATCAGTGTCGAGCCTCGCCGCCACGCTTTTATCTGAGCTTCACGAAAGGCCGAAAAACCTATACAAAGAACGTTTCGCATTAAAAGAGCGAAACAATGGTGCCTGCCCTGCGCTTGACTGGCTTAGCTGATAACATGCAATGATAACGAAACGAGCGCTGTGACATTACGTTTTGGCGCTGATCTGTTATACTTCGTTTACCCTTAAGTTCGGCCGGTGTAGACGTTAAGTTCCAATAAAGCCTATCAAGCAGCGGAAAAAGTGCATTATCGTGACACTTATCGTGCGTTTGCTAAATGCGCCTAAACCAACAAGGCACAGTGAATGCGTTGCAGTCCTTCACTTTTTTCCGTGCGTGGCTTTTTTAGTGGGTGATGGCACAGGCACAAAAAAGGGCCGTGACGCGGCACTTTTTGTTTCTTCCTAATCGGTTCCGTCTGACTGTAGCGTTGGCTGCGATCGGACTTAATCTGAGACGGAGTATATTAGCGCCGACTCTACTTTTAATTAATATGAAACGATATGTAACAACGGAGCCACAGTGTCGTATTTTTTTACGTCCCCTATCAGAGTCTAGCGCGGGACGCGGATTGAAGATGACTGCTGCATCAGCGATCGGCAGGGACTCGCGTTTTACGGATTGAATGCGGGGAGCAAAATAGGTAACATACGGGGGTTACATAGGGAACACTGTGAGAACGCGCCATGACGAAGCGGCCGTGCAAGCGTCACCGGTTGAGGTCAGAGGGGAAAGAAAAGCACCCGAGCGCATTTGGAGGGTAAAAAAACGAACGAAACAAAACAGGAACCAAGAAAGAAACACATAGGAAAGACGTGCGCGTGTCTGTGGTAGGCGCCCTTTGTACCCCCGCATTTTCTGCACTCTGCCTCATATAGAATCCTTCCTAACTGACCTTGCTTTCCACACTTACACAATAAAGCTTCTTTTACTGTTTTCCGTAAGTTGTAGAGCACTTGCGCAAGACTCCAAGATGTAGCTTTAGCACAACTGGAACCCTCAAACATGTAAGTATCCTTTAACGGGGCCGTGCAACGATATTAGGTAGCAATGTTTTGAATTTTACATCAGTTTACTGGCCCTCCCACGTATACTCGCACGCAACGTCACTTACCAAAAAGCTTTATTATTCTCGTATTCACGCGTAATTTCAAGGATAGGTGCTGACGTTTTATTTTAGTCTCTCCTTCACAAATCATGATGAAGAATGTGTGGCGATAGCATAGTTGCCGTTCTCAGCAATGCGAACCACATGATTGTTGGCAGAAAGCGTTGCGATCCTCGTGGTAACAATATTTAAATGCGGCTCATAGAGTGGACGCGAACACAGCGTAAGCATTCAACTTTAGCTGGTGACAATTAATAACTCGACATGCATTCAAGTAATAGGTCATGCCCAATCAGTCCGACAACGGGAGAAGCCAAACCTGAAGAATGTGTGAAGCTCAGCTCGTGATCTCTGCTTTGCCAACCCAGAACCTTGCCATTATAAACTTTGGCGGCATGTTATCGGCTCCAGATCACGTGGCTGCTTATTCTGTATGCAATTTAGAAAATCGATTGCTGCTCGTTTTTCTAAATTGAAAAAATTAAAAATGGCTATTATGAGGCAGAAAGCAAAAACGTACGCGAGTTTTATATGTTAAGAATCTCAAGGAATAATCCTAAATAGTATCTACTGAAAGTACAAAGATTGTTGCAACGCCCCTTTAAGAAGAAATCACAAAATGGCGTTCGATAATAATGTGCTTCATACTTATTGTACGTCGATTTCAAATTTACTACTGGTATATGTACGCGTGTGACTTCGTTTTTCTTTGAATTTGCGCAAAAGTACGAGGAAATCAGCCGCGAGATCAAGCCACAGAATGGCGCCAGCAGCTGTCACGGTGTTGCTCTCTAAGTAGCATTCCAACCTGGAATAACTTCCTGGCAAAGAGGGATTCGGCGGAAATATACGTTACAAAAGTGAGACACGAAGTGAAGTGCCAGAGAGAGACGCAAATGAGTAACGACCACCCTCTGCCTATATATAGCTCGATGTAGATCCATCCGTTAAAACAGTTTACGCAAAGCGCGATGAAGTTAATATGAGCCCTTCTGCATCCCTCCCGTTGGTCGGTGCAAGCAATCATGAGGTCATAGTGACAAGCAATCGCGTTCTCCTCGGATGACGTGGTGTAAGTCTCTGTACATAAACACTTTCAAAAGATGTACTGACCCAAAACTGTCTTCTAAGCATGACGTCTGAGTCCGATATGACCGAAATACTGCCGGAAATTTTTGTTTTCGTACAGCTCATTACAGCATTGCTGAAATGTGGTAAGAGGGAATTTATAATTAAAATGCACTGAACGGTGAAGTGGGGTGAATCTTTATGGTGATCAGTGCCACAATTTGTAAAAAATACAGTCAGTCCGCGGGTTAGCTGGTGGAAGTTTACCATGATGATTTTAATCCGTGACTAAAGTTACTTTTGCTTCCACTGTAAAAAAAAAAATATTCCTCCTTCTCCAGTCTCGGGCTAAAATCATCATGGTAAACTTCAACAGTTTGCGTTCTTTTAATATATACTGTTTTATTCCCAACAAAACCCGCATCGCCGTGAGGCATTACAGCAAAGGGTGGTTTTATATGTAATAAAAAGCAAGACCTTGGTCATGATGAACCAATAAAGAAATACTTTCACTCCCATTATTAGAAAACACCAAGGGAGTGCGCTTGAACCAGCACTTCACTTTTGGGCAACTTGTCAGTGGCAGGTAGGGGAGTTCTTTATTAGTATCGAGTTAGTTCTTCTTCTACCCAACGTGTTGTCTTTAACGTTTAGAAGCAAAGGTTTTGCAGTTATACTGTAGTTATTATTATGTATTAATTATTCATTAAATCATTGTGGCAAACTAGGCATAGGAGATGTTAAATAGTCCCAATGTTTAAATGGTAGTCACAATCTATATAACGCGGTTAGCGAATCAAAACAGTAATTTTATTGGCGTTAATATTATGTGCGCTCAATAAGATTGGGAGATTACAAGCTTTTTATTGTTTTAACACCGAAATGGTTTCATCATTGACAATAGTAGTTATACCTATGCAAAGCGGGGATCTGCACAAATCACACTGCGCCATATGTGCGGCCGCACTGTTCCAAATTGAAGATGCCCTTCGTCGTGTGCAGGTGGTGGTGGTATCTCATCATTGTTGTTTTTTGATAATAATATTACGACCACCACTTATTCAAGAGAAAATAAATTGTATGACTATGACGTCTAGTAGGTTTTATAAGTTTGCAAAGTTTAGTTGCTTCAAAAGAAACGCCGTTTGTGTCGGCTTGTACATTTTCATTACACCCATAATTTCTGCTGTTCCCTAATATTTGGTTTACTCAGTATTCCACCGATGAGTTGTATTTTTCTATTTAATGCAGAATACTTAGTATCTCTCACTTCACATAAATGAGTACTCATGACAAATAAAAAACGTCGTTAGTTCATGCGTACACTAAGAGCGCGATCCAGTCATCCGGAACTTGGAATCGGAGTTGTTTCATGTGTTTCTGCCTAGAATACAAGGTGACGAAGAAGTTGCGTTACATGGTCGTAATCGCATTGTTTTGCAAGCCCTGATTTGAACGCTATTCTCATTCAACGCCAACTCCTATGACCAGAATTAGTCTAGACATTAAAGTCCTTGTGAGTGCTTGATATTTCGCTGTGAAAATGCACTACTTTTCTCGAATTCAAGAGCGAGCCCCTGTGCAGCGTACGGAAACAACGCCAGTCACTAATACAACATTTTTGAAGTTTGAATTGAAAAAACGCTTTAACCGAAACTGTGCAGCATTCTTTGAATTGAGGTTTTCGTACATTTAAGGAGAGCACTTACCAGCGTGAAAAGCCCGCTTGCGAAGCTCCCTCTCCACACGGACTTCCAGCAGCAGCAGCGACGAAGCAACACCATCACTGCCTTTAATATAAAATGTTCCGGCTTACGTCGAAGATTAAAAAGAGTCCTCCCAATCTAATCTTCAACCCGCGCGAAGCATCAAGATCCACTTATCAGAGCTCAACCTCACCAGCCTCCTTCCAACCGGACGTGAAGAAAGTCCTTCAGAGCCACGCAACAAAACGTTAAAAGGGTGTCACTCTTCGAACATCCAACCGTTGAGTCTAGGAGGTGTTCTTTTTCTAAAGCCACGCGCTCAATCTGCCGGAAGCGTGTCCAAAAACAAAAACCAGAGATTGTCGTTTAAAGTAAAGGAATCAAGAGAGTTTGGGCCGACAGCGCACGAGAAAAATCACATCTGGAACTCCTTTAGCCCAACAATAGAGCTGACAAAAACTCTTCGCGCTACTTGGGACTTGAAAGTTACTTCTTCAAACGTCAGACGAAGCGCGACTCTTCTACACGACGCCGGTCGGTTTGGTGTCGCGGTTTCGACTGTTCGCGCTCTCCGAGCCAACGCGCAGGCATCAAGGAGCTGAGAGTGAGGGGAGCGGCCATCGACGACAGCGCCGCCGACGAGCAAAGCAGGACTCCGGCTAAAACGACAAACGAAAACGCGAGTCAGGGAGGCAGTCCATTCTTTCTTTTCGGCTCCTGCTCAATGTCGGTTCCTATTGGGGAATGCTCACCCGGTTTGGCGGTTCGCGTTCATTGCGCCCTCATTTTAGCCTTTCTGTGTGATTGCAAGGCGGATCGGAACGCCGGAGCGACGCCCATCGAGATAACATTTATAATGGGCTCTGTTCCTGTCTCGTCTTTGCTGTAATTCTTTTTTTTTATGAAAAGGGGGGGGGGGGGGGCAGTACTTTGAATTGGCGTTGTCACGCGGTGTTCTGGTCTCGGTCAGTCCGTGTCCCATACAACCCGCTCGATGGCTTCAATGAGGTCAGAGGGTGTACCCGCGGTTTCAAAAACTTCGACGGCGGTTGATGGATGAAGTGCCTACGTGATTCGTGGTTGCCGCAAAACGCCTTACGCAGCAGGCGGGACACTAAAACAAAATATGAAATCACTTTCAGTTTTTTTTTTCTTTCGTAGGGAAGTCGTAGCGGAGAAGTCAACTTTAGGTGTAGACTCGGCCCGACGGAGTTCCCGGCAGAAAAACTAATATGGCACCGAAATGAGAACGAGATTGTTGGTGACAGTGTTTTATTCATTTATATATTTAGTTAAACATACTGCAGGTCAAAAGGCTTAAGCATAAATAAAAACCACCTTGGGTACAAAACCTTGTATATACAAAAAGAGACGCAGTCTCAAAACAAACCAACTACCACTTACAACTTACAACCTAAGACTTAAACCTACATCTCACAACTTACAACTCACGGTTTCTCCGCTAAGTGTAGCATTTTATTGTTGTCTAGAGGAATAAATTTCCGATTTCATGGTGGCGTGTTTTGTTTAGCGGGTTTCAAAGCGTGATAGTTGGTTTGTTGTCTTTGTTGTTGTTTTTGTCTCGAGGTCTAAATTGTCATCTTGTTACAATTTATTCATCGTAACTAATTAAATGGCTACTTAAAACTCCAAAATCCATGTTTTTTTGTCTTTTGAGAACTTTCAAAAGCGATTGACATAAGCCTTCTAAAACCTAAATCCGGAAAAATAATTTTCTAGCGTCCGATAGAGACCACTAAAGATCTGCTTTCAACTTCAGTCATGGCTCTAGCTCAATTTTGTTTCATGACGTCAAAGGCGAAGACAATATTTAAAAAAAAAAAGTTAAGATTTCGTGAGTTGTATGTTTAACAATAGTGAATGACATTCATACTTTTCAGTTGTAAAACCATTAAGAAACACTACACAGCCAAAAAAACAAAACCCAGAGACCGGAAGCGTTAGTGCCGATAGTGCTGTCTCCTGTATTTGTTTATTTTCTTTCTTCTGTCAGCCAGAGCTGGAACCAAAATGTTTGCAGATTCGATTCGCTTTAGAGTACACAGCTTCCTGTTCAGTTGTGGTCCAGTTTCATACAGCTAAAATAACGGTTCAAACTTGTGCAAACCAGATCGAACCTGTTTGAAACCCTAAATCTTAAATGGATTTTTCTCACTGTATTTGCATTATGAATTAGTTCAGTCGTAAAAGAAGTAGCGATAGAGATATATTTTATTTTGTGTACAATCCATGCCTTCTTTTAGGTAAAACAAACAAGGAATTGCATTATGTTACTTAGACGCAGAGTTTTAAAAGGTTATGTTAAAATTAAAAACGTAGTGTCTACATAACTGAGTTAGCATTTTTTACCGTTTTGTATGTTTTATGTAAGTAGAAAGGATATTGCAAAGCGAGGTGTGTCGCCTTATTGACATCTAAGTGTCACGGTCTTAAAGTCTGAATTGTAACTGCGTTTAGCTAATATGGTGTGGAAAATAATAAAACTCGCAACTCCTTTGACCCCAAAGATGAAAGCAAGAATTTTTTTTAAATGTTTTGAACGTTTTGCAACAAGATCTTTCGGGTTATGTTTGATAAAAGCACTCGAGGAGATCACAAACATTGTTTTTCTAACGAACAGTGTCTACATTCAGCACCCCCTGTAGGCGAATGATCATGCAGAAAGGAATTATGAGACTTTTAATCTTAGTCTATGCACTTCCTCGTCAGCTATGCAAAACTTCCTTGAACAGCGCGCAACAATGCAAACGTTTGTTTAGGTACGGCAATTCTACATGGCCTAGCCTGACTCTAATGTTGGCAGAGCTTCGTTCTTGACAGGCTGCCGGTCATATCTTTTAGCAAATAACCAACACAGTCGCTAATTTATTCCTTCATTAATAAAGAGAACAAAGTGGAGTTCGACACCGCAGATGTAGCACTTACTGAGAATCTGCGCGTGACCTATGGAGATCGTCACTTTTAGGCCTCGCACCCCTGCATATCTTCTTTTTTTGTCTATTCCACAGCCTCGTAAGATGCTTGAACAAAAATATTTTGTACATGCCTATTAAAAAAAAAAGTTTCCAAACAAGCCTTTTATGGAAGGCTCTATCGGGGATAAAAAAAAATACAGATTAACTACCACCTCCATGAGAGTGCCAAGACAGATTTTGCAGGACAGGTACACTACGGTCTACCTAGATTGAAACACCTCCTGAAGCGCTAAAGGTTAATAAGTAGAGCTCTGCATATCCGCGGATTATCCGCAGATATCCGGTGTAAACTGGCGGATGCGGATAAATATTACACGGATTTTGGCGGATTGCGGATCGAATGCGGATGTAAGGGGCTGCGGATGCGGATATCCGCGGATCCGGATCTAAATTTTTGCCCGGTGGCATTCAGTCCGTCGACTGACGTTTCATCTACTGATCGTTTCGTCGACATGCGACGTTTGATCGAAAGGCTTCCCGTGTTCGTTTCATCGAAAAACCTGAGACGTTTCGTCGCACACAACCCTGCTATTTTCGTAACAAACTTTTTGCGTCTCGCCAGGATTACAGGGGGCGAGGGGGACATGGTTTGCTTAAGCACGCTTTAGTGAATCGCGCGCTGGCTTTTAGCGGCTTAGCGAAAAAATACGTTGTCAACAAAACGTCGCAGGGGCATGTGCCCACAAAACGTACAGCGTCGACGAACCATGTGCCTATGAAATGTATGTCCGTGAAAAGTGGTCCACGAAACGTATTTTCACAAAACGCGTTTCGAAGAAACGATAGGGATCCTAAGAAAGATCTGATTCTTACTGAAGATTGCTTCAGATAGTGCATTTCATCTCGTCAAAAATGCTATCTATAGAAAAAGTGAAAGTAAAGAATGCAGGGCATCAGTCGTCCTGAGAAAGCTAGTTCTTTGGCAGGGAAAGAGTGGAAAATTTTCTCGTTCATAGAAAACCTCAACCGAACAAGTCACAAGAAAGTAGAAGAAACCTCCCCCTCTCCACAGAGGGTGGTGTGGTCATGATACCAAAAACAAAAGAAGTGCTTCGACAGCGAGCGCGACCCTGTGGCGCCACGGTTTGCAAAGTAAAAAACAAAACAAAAACGTTTTCTTTCAATATATAAATTTGGGCGCCTGCACGCCGCGATCTTTCTCGAACAATACGTTAGTAGATCCGATCAGGCCTTGGACTCAGACTTAGCGGCGCATCTGCCCGCTGGCTGACACGAAACACCTTGAGACTCGAGGCAGCCACATACGCTCGGTAACACCACAGAAAGGATTTTGTCTTCCTACAACTGCTTCTCCTCCTCTCTTTCGAAACCTTTTATTTTTTTCATTTTTCATTACCTTTTTTTTTTTTTCAGGCGTTCAGACTTCCGGGGAGAGTTAAGGGGCCACAGGTGACAGTTTCCGATTCCGCGTGTGGCAGGGAAGAACGCGGTCGGCGTGATTTCCGCTGATTTTGCTAGTCTAAATGTAATCGTAACCTCTGGTGGTTAGCAAGAACATGGACATGGTTCCACATTTTGCGGATGCGATTCAGATACGGATACAAAGTATGCGGATGCGGATCGGATACGGATCCAATAATGTAAAAAGTTTGCGGAAGCGGTTCGGATGCGGATACAAGGTCTGTGGATGGGGATCGGAGTCGGATACTCAAACTGTTGTCCGCGCAGGGCTCTATTAATAAGTGGTCCTTTCTAACGACCTGACGGCTGTACAACACAAGAGCCCACGACACGTATGCGCGCCACCAGTTGGGCGTGTTTCATAGGAGCTGTGCGCTCCATGTGAAGTTTCGAGGATGGTATTTGCGACTTAGAGCTACCTAAGGTAAAGCTATTCTAAAGAAATAGGCTGCATTGCAGATGTCTTGTTCTACAGCCTCAACTCAATAGTTGAAATCAATTCTGTGCAAGTGCTTTTTTTAGATGTTGTGTTTTTGGAAATTATGGTATCATGATATTCTGTATATTGAAAACGAAATCTCGTCTTATATGTTTTACCATCCAAAACTGCTAGGGTGGTATTTGCTTCCGATTCCAAGAAATATTATAAAATTCCTCAAAAGTAACCTCAGGTTATGGTCATCATCATATTTCAGCGCTAGCTACAAAAAAGAAATATCCGAATTCGGCGATTAATATCCCAATCGACTCCTCTAAAATCTCGAAAGCAAGGAGAGAAAAATAAATTCTATTCAAAATTATCCCCTACACCTACCCGGACAGTATTGCGCAATGAGATGAATCTTAAAGAAATGCTGACCAAACATGCCAGTGTCCATAATGAATGACGGAGAATCTTTCCACGAGCAAGCAGCCACCGGTGTGCGCAAGAACAAGCAACGGAAGTGACGTCATAGTCCCCCGTTCAAGCTTAAGATGACAATGAAATGTATGGGCTCTGGGGAAAAGGAGAATTCAAGACATAATTTTAATTCTTATAGTAGGGTCTGCTGCAAAATGTAGGCGACTAGTTGGTCTAACAAGCACGTAGTTTTTGCTTATGGGGATCAAAAACCTCACTTTATACGCCTTTTGCCCGGACACCCTACGTTTCACGGTCATCTTGAGCGTGAATGAATTGGCCTATGACATCTTTTTTTTTTTTTACGTGTGCTGACACACGCCGGCGGCTGCTAGCTCTATCGAAGATCGTGAGCCACATATTATGGGCACTGCAATGTTTGGTTCAGTATCCGTTTAATTAAAGGCTAGGGTTGAATTAAGTCACCTTTCCAACGCGTTGTGACATTTAGCCCTGCAATTGGCTGCTTTGGAAAATAAAAAAAAGATAAATAAAACAAAGCATGATCGCTATGGCCATTATCTCCGATAGCACTATCTTAACTTGTGCTCTCCTGTCGCACGCTCTAATGGCACGCGCTCTCACGTCACCGCGCTCGCGTCTTCTTCCGTCGGCGCTCTCGTGTCGTGTGCTCTCGAGGCGCTGTCCTAGACCTAATAGGGTCTAAGATATCTAGTACTAAAAGGCTTTAGATACGTATCTTGCAGACAAAATCTCAATGATTCAGGCTTCTGCAAAAGTAACCTCCCATCCTCTACGTGACGAAAAAGTCGTTTGCGGTTAAAAAGCAAAAAGCTCAGCCGCTCTGCCTAACAAAAAAAAAAAAGAAAAACGCAAGGTAAACAAAAATACGGGCAAATTTAAAATCGAATGCCCGCTGCGGGCATTAGATTTTTAATTTTATCTTTTTGCGAGGGGAATTCGGTTTCCGTCCAGGGTCTTTCAGTTGTATCGTAGAGGGCGGAAAATGCGGAGTCTGATCTCGAGGGAAGTTCATCCTCTTCGGATTTGGGCTATTGGGAAAGGCTACGACACACCCGTACCGCGATAACGAGAGCGGCGTGTGCCCCTGGCTCACGTCAACCAAAGCACGCTCTCGCACCGACCGGCGGCTCGTGCGGGAGCTTTGGAGAACTGGGCTCTCGAGGCAACCTTTGTACAAGCTGGGTGTCCGTGTCTGCGTGTGCGTGTGGGTGACTCTTCAGCGAGCGAGCCACCACGCCGAGAGACCCGCCACGAACTTCTTCGGCATTGGCTGGCCGCTGGCACACGAACTTCTTCCGCATTGGCTGCCGAGGACCACGTAGGCCCCTGCGATTGGACAAGCCAGTGGACGGCGAGATGGCGAGGCGGATATATAAAGGAAGGACACCCGTGAAGTTGTTGTTGTACGAACACTGAAACGATGTTGTAATTAATGTCAATATAGAGTGTTCTGTTTTGCTGAGCTCGTCGCCTCCCGACTCCTCTGTCCTGTCTCCTACCCGGCACAAGGTAGCGTCGCCGGGCTGGGAGCCTTCGTCGGAACCTTCAATCAGGACAGGGCCCACCTTCGTCCATCGGCTCCTCCGTAGTCGCTGTCACTGCGGCTTTTACATGAGGCGGCCAAGATGGCTCGCTAGGTAATCTCGGGGGTCCGTTGGGGTGGAGGGAAGGGGGTACGCTTCGTCCGTGGTGTGAATGTGGGACAGGAGGGGTGGGATATGCCGATTTCAACCCTTGGGAGAATGTGGACGGGCCAGCATCCTCCTGCACGGCTGCGGGCGGCGCTTCAAGCAACGACCTAGTCGAGGTGGGCGGTGACCCAGCAGGGAGATCGTCCGAGAACGTCTGCGTTCCCACTGACGCCACTTACCGCGCATGTGCCGTTCGCACGGCCTCGGCAAAAGTTCCCTTTGAGATGGTCAACTGTGCTTTAGCATCTTTGTAAGAAAGGTTATTTTTCGATTTGAGAGTTCGAATCTCTTTCTTCTCTTTCCAGGCTGGGGATGACGGGGCAAATACAACATGGCTTCCACTGTAGTTCGGACGGCGAAGGGCATTTTCACAGGTGTCAGCCACATGACCGCTGTCCCCGCTCTTGGCGCAGATCTGACGACCACAACAGATGCGAGAACCGTGACCAGAGCGCAGCGGAAGGAGAGTTGAGTACTAGGCACAAAAGTTCTAACATGGCCGTTTAGATAGCCTGCCTCGACACCAGGTGGGAGGTTGTGCAGTTCAAGGATTAAAATAAGATGCTCGGTCGGTCATGACCATCGTAACGGAGCACAATGTGTTTCATGGCAATTACGACCTTTTTGAGGAGAACTTCTAATATATCTTTCTATGCGTAACAAAGGAAGTCGTCCTCCGAGATTACTCCTCAAACCGTGCTAAGCGTTCGGTGAGGGGTGACAATCACCTGGTGCTCTCCTAAAGTTATCGATTTGTAAGTGTTGCGCATTGGTCTCGCGTACCGGCCTGGACGAGCTGATCCCCAGATATATTTTTGGCTTTTAATGTAGCACCAATGTGGTAGTCCAGATGTTCAGCAACAAGGGTAGGTGACAGTGTTGACAATGATCTTTATTCGTCTTGCACATGACGAACAAGACATTGAGGAAACAAGGCTAGTGTTGTGCTTTTACTAAAATATGTTGATTGTGGCGGTTTTTTTTCGGATGCCGCTCCTTTGCGGGTTCTTTAGAGAGTACCACCAAAGGAAGGGCAAGAAAGCACGGACTCTGTGGCACACCGTCTACCACCGAGCGCAAATAGGGGATAGGTAATGTGCCATAGCGAGAATGGCTTGGTTGACACAATAGGGAGTTTTAGAATAACGTACGCAATATTAGCGCACGCTAGCGCTACATTTAGCACGCTACGCAAGAGAGTTTTAGAATAGCGTTTCTCCGTCGCGACGCAAAAGCCCAAGCATCTCCCGCTTGCGACGCCACCAAGATACAGTAACAATTTTTATTTCACACACGAAATGCTGTAACTTCAGAAAAAAAAAGAGTTTTTGATCCAGAGTGGCATTTTAGATTTGTTTAAACGTAAGAATGCGACGCGAGCGGTTGACCGGTCGTGTCCGCTTGCGTCGCCTCGGCAAGAGAGGTCTCGTGTACTGACCATCGCACATCGTACCTTCGCCGAGAAATGTTCGCACGTCGCAAGCATCAAGTTGCCGGTGATCGTTGCCTTACCGAGAACAATGTCGTCCCGTATTGAAAATCGCAGTCGCGAGGATGCCGCCGACGTCGCACTCACGACGCCGCCAAAGCTGCCGCCGACATAATCCTGGAAGCCGCCATTTTTTTTAACTCTGCTCGTCTTGGCTTTAGCCAACTTGTCATCACAAATCCTCCTTGGAGAAGCGCAGACTCTTTGCGTACGCACGCTATTTCTGAAAAGTAGCGCATGCTAAAATTGTGCACGCAAAGCGCAAAACCTGATTGGCGTTCGGAGCATGCGCGGTGGCGACGACGCTATTCTTTGCGTACGCAAAGCTTTAGCGTGCGCTATTCTAAAACTCCCTAATTACGCTACCGGTGCTACCAAGAAACTATAGCCAAGTTTGGGTCAAGAGAGGGATCCGTCGCCACCCAGCGCTATCCCTTGCCGCCGAAGAAGGCGAATAAAGAAGAAAAAAAAGAACGAGGAAGTTAGAGAAAGGAGAGGTGGAGAGAGGGGCGACTGACTGTATCATCCAGGTCGGGCGAAGCCAATACACCCGTCTCTAAAAAGCTTGGGGCAAAATGTTACCCGGAGGGTCCCGAAGGGTCCAAAACTACCCCGAGCTCGGATCAACCACCAGGAACCGCTCCCCCCCCCCCCCCCCTTTATGGGCACGGCACGTACAGCCAGCCAGACGTGGCTGGGTTCAAGCCATATGCGCTCGGGGTTCGTGGTGACGGCACTCGACAAACACCTACGCAATTAGCCCCCTGAGTGGACTAACTGGACCAAACTAACGAAAGTACAATCGTAACGTGCAGGTTGACTTGAAAATCTCGCGAGTAATTGCAAAAATAAATCCGAGCATACAAAAAGAGAAAATTCTAAATTCAAAGGCCCATACAGAAATATACAATTATTCGGAAGAAAAAAAAATGTAATGAGCATCCAATGATATTTGTAATATATGTAGCCTTTGGACATCATCATCAGCTAGAGACGCGGCAAAACACTGCCTCGGGAGACAGATGTTATACTCTGTTCTACGAGTGAGTGTGTTTGAATCCTCACGTTAAGAAGTTTGCTTCATCACACATTGGCCACAACATTTTAGTAGTCTGCATCACACTCGACAACTTCACATTATGGATGATTAATGTCGTCTGCTCGACTAGTGCTGCTAGCACTGCATTTAACCAGAATATCAAACTGTTTCCACTAGAGAGAAACAACTTAGTGTAACCTGGTGAAGCGTTACAAGGAACCGCGCGAGAAAGCGGCAGTACAAAAACGCACTTTCTGGCACAAATATTCATGCGAAAAAAATCATTTCCGGTACGTCGTTGTTCCTCCAAAGAATATTTTCTTCATTCCTGGACGACACTTGACTCTCCTCTATTTTGGGCTATCACGTGTTGAGAGTATTATTCCATTGCTTTCATTGCGCACCCCAAACCTGGGAAAGTTAAGACAGTGCGAGGGAAGTTATTCTGTGAATGAAATTTACCTGATACGACTGCTGACTTGGCAAGTGTGTAGTTCATGTTGAATAACGTTACAGGCGCACCAACAGAGAAACACTCACAAACACAGACAGACTAAAAAAATACGCACTCACTCGGCGCTGACTCACAACTTATGGAATGTATCAGCGAGTATCGCGCCGTCATCGACCTCGGGGCAAGACAGTTGACGCAACGAGAGCCTGTTCTGCCGCCCGTGGAGACCGGCACGGCGTCAGTTTGAGTCCGAGTTATTGCCGACCATGTGTACCTGCGCTACGGTCGAGTGTTTTCGTACCCTTCATAACTGACGCAGTCATGTGCGGTGATGCTTCTCTGGAAGGCAGTATGCAACTTATCTTGAAAAAGAAATTGGCGTCGCACGAGGCGTAATGGATCTTCAAAAAGGAATGCACAACAGTTCTCGGGAACAACTTTCGAGAGGAGCCGCAGCACCTAACACAGGGTTCCACCGTAGGCCACGTCAAGGAGCTTCAAGTGCCAGCCGTGGTCACCGCAGTCACAGAGAAAACCTCGTTGTCATAGCACAAGAGCACGTCACCGCTGCAGCTCGACATTGGCCGCGAGCTCCCAGCTTTAAAGCGCCGCAATGGCGTGATCTCCTTGTTGAATACAATAACTGTTTTGCCACGTCGTCGAGAGTTCGACAAACACTAGTGGCGGAGCATCGCATTGCTACTGACGGCGACGTGCACCAAGTCCACCAGTCACCGTACCGTGTATCTTTGAAAGATAGGGAAGTCATCCAAGAACAGGTTCAGAAAATGCCCGATGATGACATCATCCAGCCGTCAAGCAGTCCATTGGCTTCACTTGTCGTGCTCGTAAAGAAGAAAGACGGAACCCTGAGATTCTGCCATGTCTATCATTGACTCAATGCTGCGACAAAGAAAGACGTCTACCCGCTCCTTCGAATCGACGATACTCTAGACCGTCTGCGCCACTCCCGTCATTTTTCGCCGATGGACTTGAAGTGTGGATACTGGCAGATCGAGGTTGACTAAAGGGACTGGGAGAAAACTGCCTTCGTGACACCCGACGGGCTGTACGAATTTAAAGTGTTGCCCTTCGTACTATGCACCGCGCCGGCGACCTTCCAGCGTTTCATGGACAACGTGCTAGCAGGCTTAAAATTGCAGAGGAGTCTCCACTACCTCGACAATTTTGTGGTGTTTGCTAGCAAATTACACGAGCACTCACAACGAAACTGTGCCGTACTTCAAGCCTTCAAGGCCGATGGTCTAACTTTCAAGCCAAACATATGTCGGTTCGCTTATGGTGAGCTCAAGTTCCTTGGCCACGTCGTGAGCAGCGAGGGTGCTTGTCCTGACCCCGAGAAGTCGCGAACCGTAGCCTCATATTTCCCGCCGTTGAACCAGACGGACGTAAGAACATTGCTAGGGCTCTGTGCCGGCTACAGGCGATTCGTTTCGTTATTTGGCGAAGCTTTCTGTGCCAATGAGACACCTTGCGAAAACGCCGTCACACTTCAGGGGATAGAAGAGTGCCAGCGGATTTCGATGAGCTTAAAAGAAGACTTCAAACGTCTCCCGTCCTTGGCACTTTCAACCAGCATGCACAACCAGAAATTAACACGAACGCAAGTAACATGGAGCTTGGCGCGGTAGTGGTCTAAATCCCGGATGTAACAGGGCGAGTAATCGCCTGTGCAAGCGGAACACTGCCCAAGGCGGAGGGTAATTACCCTACAAGGGTGAAAGATAGCCTCGCCGTCATTTGGGCCATCACTAAGTTTTGCCCGTACTTGTACGGAAGTTCGTTCCGAGTGGTTATGGACCACCACTCGCTCCGCTGGCTCGCGAATCTGAAAGACCCCTCAGGACGACTCGCCCGGTGAAGTCTACGACTGGAGGAGTTTTGCATGAATGTGTTGTACAAATCAGGCTGAAATAACATTGACGACCGTTGTCTGTCAAGGGCCCCCGTCGATGGCGCTCCTGCCTGCACTGAAGACGACGATGACGACAAATGTTTTCTCGGCGCACAAGATGTCAGTGACACGGCAGCACTCCAAAGATATGATCCTGAACTGCGAGGACTTATCGAGCACATTGAGGAACAAGGAAGTGCTGTTCCCAGGGTTTTCACAAGAACACTGCCAAGGTTTTCCATCCAACAAGGTCTGCTGTACCAGGAGAACTTCAGCGACAGCAACAGTGCGTGGCTGGTGCTAATCCATTCCCGTCTTTGAGAAGAAATATTTTAAGCCTTCCACGCGGACCCAACGGCAAGACACCTTGATCCCAGCAGTACTCTTGCCAGGATACAGTGAGAAGTTGTACTAGCTCAAGCTTGTGAATAGCGATCATCGCTACACCTGATCGTGCCACGAGTGTCAACGACGGAAGAAACCACAGACTAGACCGGCGGGACTTCTTCAGTTTCTTTCGCTGCTATCTGCACGATTTCAGCAAATCGGCATGGATTTCCTTTGGCCGTTTCCACCAACCGCGTGGGGAAACTGATGGATAATCGTCGCGGCCGATTATCTCACACGGTACGCCAAGACGACAGCCCTTCCATCAGGTACGACTGCTAAAGTCGCCAAGGTTTACCCCGAAGCCCTCATTACAGTCCTCTGTTCGTCCTTCGTAGGATGCTGATGCAAGAGATCATTCATCTCACTAGTACCCGCCCCTGTCGAACCACAGCGTACCATTCGGAGATAAATGGACTAACAGAACGGCAGAACGAAACTATTGACTGCATAATCTACACGTATGTCAACGCAGAGCACAAAACGTGGGACGAGGTGGTACCTACGTCACGTTTGCCTACAACACGGCGGTGCAAGGGATCACAAGAGTCACACCATTCAAGCTGGTCTATGGTCGCAAAGTAAATACGCTGCTGCACAAAATTCCGCCCCATGAGTTTGATGGTGATGATAGCAGCGACTCCCAGGTCGTAACTCTATGGGCCGAGGAAGACCGACAGCTCGCACGCTCCGTTTACAATACTAACAACGCGTCGATGCTAATTGGTTGACCCCTGCGTCGTCAGGACGTTCACTTCCAGCCCAGAGACAGGGTGTAGGTGTGGACACCTATTCGTCGCCGCGGCCTCAGCGATAAAACTCCTGAAACGATACTTCGGACCCTACAAGGTACTTTGTCGACTCGGAGGTTTAAGCTATGAAGTGATGCCTGACGGGACAAGACAATAATCACGACGCCCACCTCGACCTAAAGTCGACCATGTTGTGCGCCTCAAGCCGTACTACGCTCCATTTGACTGTCGATAAGCCTGGGCGGCGATGCCTCGTAATTGACCCAGGAAACTGAGACATCTGCCCCGTAGTGCACTGGCTGCTGTACCATATTTCTGACGACGAGGTGAGGCCGGCGCTGGCACCGTACGCCACGGTAATCGAAGTGGGCACCGAGAAGTGGCGGGCTCAAGCCATTACGGGCGGCGCATCGATGACCTGAAGGGCTATAATGCGGCTTAAGCCTGGGCGGCTTACACTGGACGACCTGCCGCATCATTTCGGCGTCGCCGGAAGGCTGGCTCTCGTCGTGGCGCCCCGCCCGGCGCCACGTTATATAACATGAAAAATAATCAATATTCGCATTTTTTAACTTCCATTTTGGGGATCGTTGCATCTTTGTGGCATTTATGGTTACATGGTTTAGCAAAGGGGTACAGCTTTTGTTACGAAATAGACTGCGCAACTTATTTCTAGGCAATATACATATACCTTCTCTATTTCCAAGTTCAGTTTATATTGGTACCATTAATAAACAACCTACCTACCAGAATGACAACAAATGTTGGGGTTGTGGGCTCGAATAAGCTAAACCGACTTTAATATCTCCTACTAAAGAAAAAGTAATATTGGCATGTCACTTCCTCTTTTGAGGAATTTGCAGAATAGTGAGGTAGTAGGACGTCCCTAACGTGGCATAACTTGCAATAAAGTAATTACATATATGTTTGGGAGTTCAAAGGTGTTTTACTGTATATTTCGTCGTTGTCGGCGCGGGTGTCGACGGACATAACGCCGCAGCTTACACCCCTGTCTATGTGAGTATACAACTGTTGACACGCTGACAACACACTATACCGCGCTATGGACTCGTCTATTTGACCCGCATCGAATCTCGAGAGAGCTGTTTAGAATTTCAGTGCACGTGTCATTAGTGTAGAGAGAGCAACGACGTAGCAATCACGACACGAGAGTCGACTGCGTCTCGTTGTGGCCGACCGCGCTCGCTCTACTGAAATGTGATCGGAACTTTTGAGCACCGTTAGCTTGCTGATCTTGCAGGATGCTGCTTTTTTGTGAAGAATAGTTTGCCTTCCGGACGCCTCCGAAGCCGTTCCAGTGCTGAACGCACCGACCGCACAGCATCGCAACCTTTCTTGCGCTTGTCGGCAATCTGCGAGCACTGGCGGTTCATTGTCGCGATTTGAATGCGAGTATATTAATAACCCCCGCGACGATGAACCGCCAGAGCTCAAAGGCGGACGGTTGCGACGCTGCACGAACAGTTGTTGAAAGGCGCTGCCTTAGGTACTCCGAGCATTGGAAAGACTTCGCCGTCGTTCGAGGGCAAAGGATTTGCGACGACAAAGAAACGTCTTGCATCTGCACCAAACTAACGGTGCTGAAGAGTCCGATGTTCATATTTCAGCAGAGAGAGTGCGTCCGGCCTGATGCAGGTGCAGTTGGCTCTCACTTCGCGATTGCTACGTCGTTGCTCGCCCTAGACAGATGACGTGTGCACTGACATTCGAAACAGCTATCTAGAGACAGCATGCGGATTGAACAGGCAGGCCGGTGCCGCCCAAGGAGGTCCTTGGTGCCGCCGCTCTGTACTTCAATATGAAACGGACTCGCCGCGTGAAGGGAGAGTCATTTGATTAAACCGGTGCAGTTTGCCGGTCACTGGTCACCGGCTTGTGCAAACTGGTCCCCCGTTTAAACAAACGAGTGACCCGTTTGACCAAACGAGTGAGCCGTTCGACCAAACGGGTTACCGGTATGGCTCAAACGGGTCACAATTTAACATACGGGTAACCAGTATGGTTAAACTGTTACCGGTATGAACCCGTTTACTTTCATACCGGTGCGAATTGTTTTAGTAGGTTCTGCATAATTTACAGAAGACCCAAACATGCAAAGAGAGATTGACTCCACAAGCCACTTAGTGCATTTCGTTTTTTTTTTTTTATCTCGCCGCAAGTGCTCGAATTTTCATTTCTCGTATTTGTAACATCATTTGGTAAAAGGCCATCATAAATGTTTTTCAAAAATATCAAGGAAGGAAAAAAATGTATTTACAAGCACATATAAAAATTATTGTTCTCGGGTGACCGAAGTTTTGCAAAATTAATTTTAAATCATAGGTAATAACTTTTAATTGTCGGACATTTTTAGCGTGATCTGGTTATGTGAAATAAAATGTAGCGGATACAAATGTATACTTTGGTTAAATATTTTGTGTAATTTTAGAGTATGCATTAGTTTTTGCCAAAGACATACACTATAATGCTATATTGCTGTGTGTATGTTTATGCCGTCGAAAGTTCCAGTCAGTCTCAATTGGCATGTCGTAGCCCGTTGGAACGATAGGCATATTTTGCAAAACTATAGTCGCTAAAATTGCTGGACAATTTCGATGGCACTGAGGCTTGCATCGCGCCTAAACCTTCCAGGAACAATTCTCGCAGCTTTGTTTTTTTTTTTTTATTTGATCACTCGGCACATTATCTCAGTGACCCCAAATTGCGCTACTATATTTTAGAGTTCGTCGGACATGAAATTTTTTTAAGGAATCTCCCTATCCCAAAATGTTGTCCGTCGGTTCGTCCGTCCGTACATTTCTCGTTAAAGTTAACTGGGGAAACTGAATTGGCGTTGAAGCCACGTGAGGTCGATGGATGTCATGTGACCTCACGTAACGTGGTGCATACACCAATTCTGTTTTCCCGCTGTATTTAGTCGAAGATATTGACGTAACGCCACGTGACCTATACGCCAATTCACCTTCCCCAAAAATTTAGCAGAAAACTTGATGTCACGTGACCCGACGTCAGGAGATCTATGCACCAATTTAGATAACCCGCTAAAATGAGACAAAACATCGGCATCACGTAACCTAGACACCAATTCAGTTTTCCCGCTAATTTTTGCAGGAAAATCGATTTCACCTGACTAAACCACCTTCAGTTTCCCGCAAAGTTTAGAGGGGGAAAATTACCTCCGTTGCCTGATTAAACGTTACGCATACATCAATACAATTTCCCCAGTACATATGCTACCGACCCGTGCACCCGGTTACCCCGCTTAATGTAGCGGGAAACTGATCAAAGTAAAGGTTCTTCTTAAAAACCTGAAAGGATGGTTTACTTTTTTTAAAGAATTTCTAAACGATGGCACCTGAAATACTGCGCCTCATGCACTAAAAAACTTAAAAAAAACAAAGTTGCTGCAATTTTTTTTACAATGATTTGTTTTCATGGATTGTTTTTTTATCTTTTTTTTTTATTTGTGATTTTAAGGGAACTGCACAGCCGCCCAGTTACCGAGAAAAGAAAAACGTGTTTTTCTGCCCGGTTAAATGAACTGTATGCATCACATTATGCTCAAACACCAGGAGAATGCGACACTAGCGGCTGGGTTCGGAGTGGAAAGTTTGAGAACGTAACATTACCTGGATCAAAATATAATGTATCAAAACGATGTTTCTCGATGAGCCGACGTCTGCCTATGCCTCAGATTGTCAAAAAAAAATAATTACACTTTGGGCGCCTGCGGGATCTATTTCGGTGAAAAATACTTGTCAACAAGAAATAAATCAATATAACCTTCCTTGCTGGCAAGTGCTTTTCCCTCCTATAAATCCCAAGAGCGTTCGCACTATCAGTTCTTGTTTGGACCATGCTAGGCTTCAGAGGACGTCGGCTCAAAATAAATTCGTGTTTCTAAATTGTCTTTTAATCCAGCTAACGTCATTTTCTCAAACGTTCGCGTTCTATCCCAACGCCTAACTTCATATATTCACAGAGTTTGAGTTTTCTGCGATGCATAGTTTTTTTTATTCGGGCTGAAAAACACGGTTCTTTTCCCTTTTGAACTAGCTGTATATATGTGTATTTAATGAGATATATATTGTATGACGTTTTACTATATGCTGTTCCCACTAGACTCCTTCAATTTACCTGTACACGCTTACACCCTTTCAGAAAAGTCTAACGCGGTACAGAAAAGTACAGGGCAGCCTCTTTCCTGTATGTGTTTTAAGGCTGGCTGCACTCCGTAATCAAATACGACAGTGTGCAGCAAGTGTAGCTAGTGAAGGAGGTGAAGATAAATCGAGCGAGAGTGCAGTGAAGTTCCTTGTGGCCAAAAATGTTTTTTCATATTGTTACAAATACTTCTGTCGTTTCCTGGGCGAGGATAAGCCGCTTCATCATTCACAAAAGTGACGAAAAATGCCTAATATATGATGTCAAGAATAACAAAATCTATAATCATTTGATGTTTAGTATCAGCTCTGTAGCTTTAGTTGCTGTTTACACTTCGGTAAATGCAATCTTAAGCAGGCTTAATTAGATAACGTATGTCTTCTCTACTCCCGATGTCAATGGTAGCAAGGCGACGGACAAAAGTTCCGACGCAGCATGGAATAGCCGCAGAAAGTCATCAATGTAGGAGTTTTCTCAGGAGTTCCATATATCCCACATGTTTCCACACCATCACTCCCCGTGTCAGTCTTGATTCTTCGCGTAAGGAAAGGTCTTGAGGACCAAATACTTATGGAGGACACTTGGCTTCGTTTCTATTATGGTTGCCATGGTGATCCATCAAGAGCCAAATGGGCAACACCCTTGCTCTTTCTGACGTTCGGCATCTGATTAACTTCGTTCAGCAGTTTAGGCTTTCGCACAGGATGCCTGTCGCACGCAATTGTCCTGAAAGGTCGCGGGGGGGAAAAAGAATTCCGCAGCAAGAGTTTGCAACGAATAACCCTGCTTTCTCTAATCTTTCAGCGGTTACCTTCGAAGAATGGTAGAAAATATAGAAATAAGTAGGTACAAATTGACTTACTTTGCATGCGTTGTTCGTTTCCCCCTTTAAGTGGAGCCCTTGTTCTAGATATTTCAACTAAATGTGCTTTTATTCTTTCCTTCCTTTCCGATTCTATTTCGCTATTCCAGTGCGCTGTTACGTGTTCCTTTCTCCACGTTTCTTGAGTTTGCCTTTTTAATTTTAGGCCTACTGGAACTAGAACTTGTTGCTGTAAAATCAATGGTGTATTAAACTGCAAAGCTAGTTATTTTCGTCGTTTCTTTTTGTTATATTTTTTATCTTTTGAATAGGAATTCCAGCACGCTCATCAGAATCGCAAAAACGTCATAATTTGTTTTGTGTGTCGCTATGTGTGTGTGGGTAAGGGGAGGGGGGGGGGGGGTGTTTAAGTGAAACAAAATGTACACAAATTTATCATAATCCATAATTCACGACTCGTTCATGCCATTTACAGCTTGTGGTTGGAACCACAATCCTGTTTCGATGGTCTAAATAACATATCACATTATTTCTAAAGGCGCCTTAGATTTTGTTAATATTCTTACCGATGCTTATTTTATTTTTTCATGTGTTAAACCCTGTCTCAACCAATGTGTAGGCGCTTCATTTTGTAAAAGTCTTAAGCCATAAAGGCATGTAAAATCTACATAAAAAGTATATATTTATTTTATATTTTTATTAAGAAAACATTTCCAGCTGAAAATGATGCTGCGGAGATAGTTTGAGTTTTCGCAATTTCACTCGTAATTTTTAAGCTTGCATCAAATGAGAACTGCAACGATATCATCCGAACATAGAGTACGTGATTGAACACTAAACAGTGCAAAGCCATGAATCTCTTACATCTCGTCCCGCAAAACAAATGGCGCGGAAACAATACCAGCGACTTTGGCAATTTCGCACACTCAGCATCGATTATTTTCTCTGTTTTATTTTTCTAAAAGTCACTTAATATCTTATAGCGATCGCCAAATGCTGCGTAGGTGTCACACGCGAGAGCAATAAACTGGAGTGGTGTGTGTGGTGTGAGAACTATATTGTATATTGTATATTGCATATCGTATATTTTATACTGTATATCGTATATTGCATAATGTATATATATTGTTCTGTATACGTATTGTATGGATTCTTAAACAAAGTAAGGTGAAGCTAGCGATCACGTTTTTTTTATTTTTCTTTACTAGACTCCATGATATGTTAATTTTACTTTTTGTACCAAATATAAGCAAATCTATACCTTTTACTTCATCAGCTAAAACTCCGCCGGCCACAAAACTTGAGTAAAACGCGTTCAAAGCACCTGCAGCAGCAGCACTGGCATTGTCATTTGTTAGTTGCGGCCTTTTATGTGCTCTAACCATAAAATCAATGTCATTGAGTTTGGACACAAAAAGTAAGAGTTATTATTTCTGTAACAAGAAGCGCGGCGTCGTTAAATTAGCACATATTCCAGCTATCTGGGTAAGGATCTGTGTCGAGTTTCAGAGACGAGCGTCTGGCAGATGACTGCTTAATAATTAATATGCAGAAACTTCCGCATTCCTTCAAAGCATTGTCTTGTTTTGTTTTGTTTTTGTTCGCGCTGTATTGACCTAGAGTGACTAGTTGCTAAATAAAGCGCGTAAGTTATTTAAATTTTTTTCAATATATTTTCCTAAATATTTCATTTTAATGAAGAATGAATACCTCGCAGTGTAACAATGTCACGTTATTGGACAGTTAGTAGCTAAGTAAACTTTTGATAACTTCTTAATATACACATACAAATTAGAAACATTCGTATGATTTAGTCTAAACGTGACGGCGACATATTTTACTGCCATGACTGCACGTAGCCAGTGATATTTGTCTCTTTGTTGCAGCTTTGCATCAACACTGTGGACAAAGTGTGGAATCGAACCGAACACTGCGTATGCCTCTTCCAGGTTACCAGTTGGTGCGCTCGCAGGCAATCAGAGTGCCCCTCAAAGTCGCAATAATATTTTTTTTTAACTTTTTGTCTGGGCCACTTCAGCTGTATTTAAAGCTGGTGGCGCGTTAATAATTTTCTATAGTTTACGCCTTCAGCATGTGCACATTTTCTTCTGCCGTGCCTCGACTGCGAGTGCGTTGAATTGCTACTTAAGACAGAAAGATGGCGCTGAAGGAGGAGCATCTAGATTATTCGTAACCTATCACAGGCTATAGATAACATTTCAAAACATTTATGTGCATCTTTATTATACATGTGTTTATTACCCTTAAACTGAATTACTTTCTTGACGTAAGATTTATATCCCTGGTTCTTTTTATCTAATATTGAAACTCGCTAAGCAGTTATCATATTCGTATTGTCTTATATCTGATATTGTTTTCTCCATATGGACTGCAGGATTTTTAAGTTGTAACAAAGGAGCCATATAGCTCCGAAACAAATACCAACTCGATTCGGGAATGTAAAAGCAAATTCCCGCTGATTGAGATTGCCTTCCGCTTTAAGTCAATATGCGAAATGAAATATTTTTCTTGAACTGTCTCGACGCTTTTGATCACCTTACATATCTTTCATAGCATTTTTTATTAAATCAGCTCTGAGAGTGTACGTTATGTTGTAAGATAGACTCACGAAACCGCACGAAGCAACATTTACTTTTTATCATGATGGACAACACTTCGAGTACGGTGCTTGATCTCGTTTTCGACTGCTGTGCTTAATGCCTTATTCCGCCATTACATCAATCAATCAATCAATCAATCAATCAATCACTCAGAGCTTTATTGTGCTTCCCAAACAACATTAGGGGCCTTTTTAGGGTTACAAGAGTGGTCCAGAAGTATCAGCAAATACCGTCACAGAAATTGGCGTGTCATGTTATCGGACGCCTCGATCCTGACACAAGGTGCTAGAAGTTCACGCAAAACGTACGAGCGATCGTCAGTATCTCTTTCGTCGCTAAGTACAAAATCCTGCTGCTGAAACTTGCTTGGACTACTTTTAAGCTGGAGAGCAATCTGCAGCGGAACGGGCATCTGCGAAATCCACCGCCGGTGCTTTGACACCGCCAGGATGGTGGCTGGTGAAAACGTGACACCTCAATGACTTCGCGAGGTGACAATCGTTGGACCACCTTTTTAAGGCGCGGGAAACACACCATTTCGAGACGTGTTAGAGGCATCGTACTTCCCGCATTAAGCGTGTGATTAGAGAAAGAACCCCACAACTTTATGCGGCAAGTAAGTTCGTGTGCTCCTTGAACAACAGGCGCACCGACGTCACAGTGCCGTACTCCGCCTAGATGTATACTGGGTAGACATAAAACATAGCTGTCTTTGTTTCTACCTACTGCGTCCTCCCCAATCAGAGCGAGCAAAGTCATCGTCGGGTCTTCGCACAGAGGGAGCAAAGGCGTCAGGGTTAGGAGCTCGGGCGCCGAACGCCGGCATCGTCTGCTAATACCAACAACGGCAGTCGTACTTTGCCAATGCTTTCTGATATATCCCAGTTCCTTAGGACAAAGTAACTCAGCACTTTAGGAAGGGTGGTGACATACTCCGATGATTTCAACAGCAGCTCTACAGGTGGATTCTCACGATGCCAAACACAATGTACAAAAGAAAAAGGCGATCGTTGGCACAACTTTGCGACGTAAACTTTGGTAAGTAAATAGCTAAAAATCACTGCGTAAATTCAGCGTTTCGCTGCGTCACCTCGCCAAAAGGCCGGCCTGTCATAATATTAAAGAAATGTTGGTAAAACAGTGAGGTCATGAAAATGAGTGGAAGCGATGGGATGGATAAGTGCTATGATTTCCTTTGAGTGTCATTTTCGCTGCCTTCCCTACTAAAAATAGGTTTTAACTTTGAACGGGTACATACTTCCTGCTCAACTCTACCGGCCACAAGCTCGAAGTAGTCGCTAAGAGTTATAACCAACCTGCTTATTGGTTTCATCAAACCGTGTTGCCTGTTCGTGCGTAGCGAAAACCGACCCGTTTGCGCAGAAAAGCGGATTTCCGGAACGGTTTGAAACCGCTCAGTAGTTTGGTCAAATCACTTGCCTGTTTGAGCGTAGTTTCACAGGCAAATCAAAACGTAGTAGCGTAGTAAGCAGGCGATCTGCCTGTTTGAGCGTAGTAAGCCGGCAAATCACTTGCCTCTTTACTAAAATAAGTGGTTTGGCAAACCGGTTTAAAACTGCTCACCTGTTTGGTCACACAGTTCGCCGGTTTTATCATACCGGGACCGCCAGCAGACAGCGAGAGAGTTTCGCCTAAAGGCCGACGGGCAGCCAGAAATTATAAAAACTTTTCCTCAATTTCATTTTTTCACTTCGAGAAAGAAGCGAGACCATCCTATCTGTGGAGAGTAGCTCAGATACCCTCTCCTGTTGATAGAAAGGGAGGGCAGGGTGCGGGAAAGAATGAAGAGAAGGATTTGTAAGTCGGTTTTTTCGTGGCAGAAAATGATTTATAATGTTGGCCTTTAAACTTTTCTAGGTAATATTTTGCAATTTCCTCGCCGACAAATTAAGGTTAGATAAAATAAAGATATTTAAGTGTCTGTATAACCTGTACGGCCGAAAGTTACACAATAAAACAAAACTTATACCTGGAGTTCAAATAAAATGTATTTAATTAGCGGATACCTGATACCAGGAATGAAGCTGAGATGTTCATTATGTGTTTCAGAAGTGTTTATGCTTGTTAGTGAATTGTCTCTATTTCGAAATCGCGTACTCAGCTTTCACGCAACATTTTCAGAAAACCGTTATACGTTTTCGTTATACGTTTTTTTTTTTTTTTATGATACCTAGCTTTAAACTCAATCTATGCATAATCTGCTTCCGGCAGTTCAATGAGAAAGCGCCATTAAACCTAGATTTGCATAGCTCTGTGCACTCCTCTTTCCGCCACGCTGCGTCGCCTCGGGATTTTCGCGCTGCGTTAATATGCCTCATGTATTTTGATGAATAGAATACAATTCGCCGGTGCCCCACCATTCCAACGAATTGTCTGTCCTTCCGTCTGTCCGTCTCCACAGGGATGGATTAACAGCCAGGAAGGCCCGGTGCGCAGAGCCTGGGTGCCCCTGTCGTTTTACGATTGGCAAAACGTTTAAAGTTTATTTTCGAAATCTTTTTTGTGAACTAAAGCAGCCTTATTTTTGTTTTACCGGAAATGCCACCGAATATTTGGGGAAATCTTGGTAAGCGTAGGGAGACTGGAACCTTTAAGAGAATTTTCAAAAAATTGAAGTAAGCCGTTTCAGCGAAAGTTTTGACACGAACGGTTCGTCCTCGAACGTATTGCCGACGCCTCGTCCGATCTACGAGCGAGTCGTTGGGGGCTTCGGGGCGCGCTTCTCGTTTGTTTCCCCCAGTTCGCCGCTCGAGTTGTCCCCACAAAATTGCGACCGGTCGACTCCGCCGTCTCCGCCGAGCGTTAGGCTTAACACAGCGGGATTCGATTTGCCATCCTAAATGTTTTTACTTCATCACAGAAGTCAAACCATATCACTTCGAAGGCTACTCATATTGGATATCGATAGTGAATGGTGCAAACTACAAGTATGATTAAATTTTCCTGGCCCGGGCTAACAAGCCGCCGTGGCGACCGTGAGCCGACGAAATTATTTAGTTCTAGGGCACACCATGTGAACGATCGTTAAATTTCAAGAGGATAACACACATTACCTATCTTTCTGGTCCCGCGAAAACGTCTTACTCTTGTGGCAGCTAGATGGTGGACATAGAAGAAAGAGCAGGGGTAGCAAAAGAAGAGGAGGAGGATTCTACAAATGGCGGATCGGGTAAAGTACTATTTCAGAAACTATCTCGGATTGTATTTTTAGAACGCTACATTTTGACGCAGTCGACAGGATCCTAACATGTGGATCACCCTCACTATAAAAGATCACGCCGGAGAAGAGCTCGTCTTCTCATCTTGCCAGCCGCAAGGCGAGGAGGCATTTCCACAACCACCTCGGATCACTAGTAGGGAGTTGATTCAATCCGTTTCTGACAAGTCAGGAATGGACGTCAATGCCATCCTATAGAAAAGGACTGTCAAGGCCAACCTAAAATCTACCTCTTCAGCTGAGCTACGTACTCGCAGCTGTGTTTCGTAAGCACTAGAGTCATTTCTAAAGTAGAGTAAAGTTCCAGTTTTCTAAACTGCGGTTTATGAATAAGTGACATAATTCCGGTGCTGAGGTACTTGCCAAAAAAAGTCAAGTGACAGATGCCTGATTACGGTGTAAACCCTGCTAAGAAGAAACTGGCGACTACCTTTACGTTCGAATTCCTACATTGCGTGACACGTAATATAGGATTTTCCATTTTAAATATTTTTATATATTTTGCAGGTCAGCTATATTTGCGCACAGTTCACATGACGTCAGGTCACGTGACATAAATTTTCATAGAAACTTGAGCTGGTGTATAGGTCACGTGACATCAATTTTCCCGCCATATTTTTAGCGTTGATACTGTATTGTGTATAAGTCACGTGACATCACTTTTTCCACCAAACTTAGCGGTAAAACTGATTTGGTGTATTGGTCACATGACATCAATTTGTCCCCCAAATTTAGCGGTGAAACTGAATTGTTGTATAGGTCACGTAACTTTAGTTTTTTTCGCAAATTTAGTGGGGAATATGAATTGGTGTAGACGTCAAGAGATAGCAATTTTCCCGCCAAATATAGCGGGGAAACTGAATGGGTCTTTAGGTTCCGTGACGTCACGTCACGTGACATCAACTTTCACGCTAAATTTAGCGGGAAACTGAATTCGTGTACAAGTCACGTGAAATCAATTTCCCTTCTAAATTTAGCGGGAACTGGACTGACGGGTGGAAAGACGGACGGACAGTCGAACAGACGGACGGACACCATTTTGGGATTGGGGGTAGCGTTAAAAAATATTTCATGCGTTAAACAAATTTACAACAATAAATAAAACATATGGAGGTTTCTCAATACAGATATACCAAAAAAGAAACGGGCATTAAGGCTTTAACAGATTGAGAAAACAGAATGGATATTCCGCTAAATCGTCCAAGCATCCAAGAGAATCCTGGGAACGTAGGTACACGCGTTGCACGCGCTCGAGTTTCTTATACGAAATATTTCAAGTAAATAACCAAAATAAAGCGTTTGTTAAACGCACGTGCGAAGTGCCATTTGTTTTAGATTTTTGCTTTCGAACAGTTAACGCTGCAAACGCCAGCACGCACACCGCTTGTACCTACGTTCCCGGCATTCACTTTGATGCTTGGGTGTTTCGGCCAAAGGGTTATTGGGGAGAACACAAAGTATGAATGGAAAGCATTTCTCCTTATACATCCTTCGGATTTTTACAATGCTGTAACATTTGATACACGGTGTTCTCCAGAATTGTCGGTCGTCAAGTTGATACCAATACAGCGATGTTACATTCTACTAACTTAAAATTCTTGACTCACTGCATTCACCTTAAAGGGGCAGTGCAACGATTTTCAGACTTTGGCCAATTAACTGCGGAAATTAATCTGCGTCACCTATGGAACGAAAAACCGAAAACCGCATTTTCTTGCAAGCGCTAGTTCTTATTTAAAAAAAATGAAACAAATCGAAGGTCGAAGTGCCTCAACTCCACGCCGACTTTCGAATGACGTACTCTGGGGGTTCACGTGGCTTCCCCTTGGACCCTCTCTTCAGAGACCCCAGCCGCTTCCTCCGCGATTGTCGGCTTTCAAAGGATTAGCCTCGTCGAAGGTCGCGGCGCGCGATGGACACAAAGGACGGATCGCCACGGGGCTGACTGTGAGTGTAGCAGCGGAGAGGGACAGGGTTTGTTGACTTCCGCGTACCCCCAGAGACGCTGTCACTTTAGTTCCCGTAGCCACCACAGGCGGCTGCAGATCGGCAAATAATTCGTTTTTGCCTTGCGATTACGCAGCAGAATGGCAGTTTTTCGGGGAAAGGTTACGCGTTTTTGGTCACTTGGGCTTGGATAAACAATATAAAAAATGCAAACTGGCAATTCTTTCAACATTGAAACCGTTTCACCGCCCCTTTAAATGTGCAAGACGGCACAGTAAAAAAAAAAAGAGAAAAAAAAAACTTGCTTTTCAAAAATGGCCGCTTGCGACTCTCGATATCCCTCAGTGCTGGATACAAGAGTCTCATTCATTTTTTTTTTGAGTCCCTTTGGAGAGTCCAAGCTGATTAGGAATACAAGTCTCCTAGGCGTTAGTTTGTTTAGCCGAGAATTATAGATAAAAAACTGTTTTCGTGTGCTATACAAATATGTCGTGGTATCGCGTTCGCTTTGCCCTTTAGCCAGACTGCTGCCTCGCGTGCAGTTATGGAATGCTGGCACTATCGGCTTTTCTGGGGTCCTTTTTTTTTTTGCTTGGTTTGTAACTCGGGATTACTGCATTGATCCCTCGCGCCAATGTTTATTACGAGACCCGTGGAATCCCTAATAAAATCCGCAAATGTGTCAATAACGAAACAGCGTTTGGGGTTGGGTAAATCAGCACATGCGTCATAAAATAAAATTGCGCGAAAACATTTAAGGACAAGTGAAGCCCAGCACACACAGCACAGATCTTTATGTCAAAATTCAGCTCTGTGTCATTGCCCCCCATCCACTCGTGTTTTCAGTTGTATTTTTATTTGTTTTAGTAGCGGGGGCAAATATACATTTATATAAGTTTCAAGTAATGCAGTGGATAAAGATCGTTATATTAATAGGCAATCACATCTAACAGGAAGGTTTTTTTGCGATCAAAAATACGAGTGGCGCCATCTTTTATTGCCTTTTGAGAGGGCGTTTTTTTTTAGAAACGGCCGGCTTATTTGAACCTTTAGAACTCATGATAATCCGGCCCTCTATCCGTGGGTACTTGAGAGAGCATCTGAGCACGACGGATTTTGTCGATATGGCAAACTAAGCAAGTCAAGTGCACAAACCCTAGCTCTAAATTTAACCAATATATATATATTTGTTGTCCACCAGGAATCTTAGCTATATCATTTTTGTTTTGTAGTTCCATAGCCTACTTTTGCGTCAGCTTGACTACTTTCTCCAAGCATGGGCAAAGCTGCACGGATTACGTCTCCTAGTGAAGTTACCACATGCGAGTGCACTCTGTACTGCAAGCTGAGAACGACGTCAATTAATACACACTATGTTCTTCACTCTCTAAAATACAGAAATAATGTTTTCTAGGAAAAGTATACAGCCGGTCCTCCAAACAAAATTCAATGCATAATAGAACTTCGAAGATTAAAGGCGCTGCCAAGTCTCAACACATCGGTTACTTTTTTTTCTTGTCCATGTGTCCGCGTTTCTTTCTTTATGTTTCCGGGAAGCAGTAAAGTTCACCTCTCGCAGGGCACCGGCTTCCCAATTCGTGATACTGTTCTTCCCGAAGTTTACGGGTCCAGAGCTCGATACAAGCGCTGCCATAAAATTAGTGCTGTCTGGTCGAACCGTCCACGAACCCGCTTCTTCTTTCAACTTTATTCCACGTGTCTCCCCTCTCTTCTAACATTCCGCTTGCCCTTCCCAACCTCACCCTTAAATAAGGCGCCGCGGTCGTTATTCGGGAGTTACCGTGGCAACAAAATGCGGCAACTGACGTTTCAGCCCGCCGGCGTTGTGTTTGTCAGACCGCGCTGCCTGCTCGCTAAAGTACGGGACTCAAGCATTGTATTAGGTTTCAATATCCAACAACTGCGCACCACGTTCTGGCAGCCTAAAAGAGGCAGCACAATTATTTTGCGATGTTTCGTTAGATATTGCCCAGAATAAAACCCTCCCCCTTTTAACGGTGATGACAAATAAAACGCGCTTTAGTATTATTTATCTCCTCGCGATAGCAGATGAGGGAAACATTAAGAAATATCAGGTTACCATGTAAGCTTAGTGCCTCTTCTAGGAAGAGTCTTCATCGCAATTCGACTGTTATGCCATTGCCTACCCTCAAGAGCTCTTAAACAGTTCTTTGTAGGCGTCAATATTACTCTGTAAATGTGAGAAATGTGGGCACCGATCAAATAAAAGCGGTTCATTAACGTTAATCCCTTAGTTCACACATTCGTCCCTCTGCCCGTCCGTCCGCGTACACCCCATGACAGGTCATGCCAGCACAACGAGTATGGTTACTATGACAACTTAAGCCGAAAAATGTACACAAGCACTTTTAACTGAACCATATTATCCTCATACGCTAGCAGCAATTAAACCCAGATCTCCTCCTCCTGCAGCCCGATGTCCTACTGATGACCCAGCTATAGGGGTATTCACATTAAGGAAAACTCCGTGGTAGGATGTCCTGACGTCAACAACCCGCGAATCTTCGTCAGCGGCTCTAGCAGTCACACGCACGGACGGGGTGGCGGTGAGCCGTGAGGGATATCATTAGGGAATAGTGGTAGACCGTTTCTGCTGCCTGCTTAGCACCCGGATAGCGCTTCGTAACCCGCCACACGAACTTGAACTATGCAGACAAGGCTGGCGGCGCAGCTGCCAGCCTTGTCTGCATAGTTCAAGTTCTTGCAGACAAGGCATGCCAGCCTTGTCTGCATATTTGAACTATGCAGACAAGGCTGGCATGCGCAGCTGCGGCGTTTTCTTCACGGATACCATAGCGGAGAAAAAAAAAACGTTCAACTACAATTCCCTAGTGTTACCAGCCGAATGTATCAGTTGCAGTCTCGACAACCACGCTCGGAGCACTCTGAACAGAGCGCTCGCGCGCTGCAGTCGAGAGTAGGAAAATGGAGGCGCACATGAAGCGGCCGTATGCCGCTATGGCAGCAGCGCTGCTAGAAACGGACGATGACAACATTTTACCTGCTATAACAGGGTGCTGAGTGAACAGTTGGATGTAGAAAAATGAACTTGCTACACAAAATCAATTTTACGAACGGCTCATTTAAAGCGACACTGCCGAGTATTGAAGGCTCCTTTTTGTGCTCCATGACGTCTTAGTTAAACTACTGGCCCGCGTTCGTCCGCGAATACAAAAGCAGACAACACGCATCGGGCGTCCTGTGAGGTTCTGATAATGTTTTTGATGTCTGGAGCCGCAGACTTCATATATGGATTGAAAAAAGGACGTCGCTCACCTGCTCTGCACACTGCAAATTGCGGGAATCGCGCGAGATTTCTCCGGCAATTGTTTTTCATATCGACGCTTTGGTTGTTTTCATTCGAGTAGAGATCGCTTCTTGTGTCCTCCAGGAACTCCATACCAAGGAAGAAAATGAAAAAGAATGTAGCGTCGTTATTTAACAACTCCACTTAACAACTCTTGGGTTGTTTAGGGTTTAGATGATCTACGTGAAGCCAGATCTGATATAGTCAAACGGCTCATCTCTCTGAATTCGTCAATTGTCTTTCTTTCTTATTTACTTTTTCATATTCTAGTTTATTTGAAGAATTTGCGTCGTTTTTTTATGTATCATCTTCTTTAGTTTAAAATGTTGGGAGGGAGATTGCATGTATTGAAGGAGACATCAATAAATGTTCGTTGCTAATTGAAAGAACGGTGCTTTCTGTCTTTGTCTCTAAGTGTTTTTATTCTTGTTTTGATTGTTTTCGTTATTTAACTTTGCCATTTCACGTGGGACTACAACAACAGGAACAACAGTAATGGCGCTAGCGATTTTGAAGAGCACGGAGGCCCCCTTGGCCAGACGAAGCAAAATAGTATCGCTAAAAGCAGCGGAAAGCGGACTACTCCGCCGCCCACCTGTGGAGCATTTGTGCTTACAGAACGAACACTCTGCACCTTCCGCCAATGAGGAGGATGGCGCTGCGAGGCGTCAAGAAGGGATGACGTATGTCTCACGTGATGCACACTCAGCGAAAGGAAAGTGGCGGATTTCTCCTTGGTGTGAATACCCCTTTTACGGCTTTCTACGCGAATCGGCTAAGCCGAATGCAGTACGAATTCTCAACAGTTACCAAATGTAAATACACACCGCACGCAAGGCTATGTGGTAGGTTAAGAAAGAAATAACCACTAATAACTATACGTAGGTACCGCTTCAATCCCGGAAATGGTTTTAAATTCATTATCTTCAAATTTATACAATCTCTCCTACAAGATTTAATTCCACGAGTTAGAGGACATTAATGATGAAGGTCAATGCCATTTCTGTTTGAGGCAGTTAAATAAATTTTACATATGTTGAGCTTTTTCTCTCTCAACGTGGTTTTATGTGACGCGCCTTCTTTCCCGTCATCGGCGTTCGTCCTTTCGTTGTTGCCTCGCTCCAGAGTTACTATGTCTCTCCTTAACCAGCTCGCCTGCCTACTTGCTTTAACTTTGAATGAGTTATTTGGATTTCAAAAGTTTCCGCCGCAATAAAATTCATAATTTCATCCCCGCACGCCCTTACATTCCTTACCACCGCCCTGCGACACTTTGCTTTGATATGAAAGAAAATTATTTACGCCATGGCGTTTTCACTTCCACATTTAATCCTAACTACACCAGCAAGACGACGAACACCATTAAAACGTCGAGGCGAAGCGATGTTGGCCCTCAGTCCGTTTCATCTCAGAGTTCAGGCTCGCGTAACAAGACAGATGCCAAGTGCTGCTTTCTAATAATTTGTGTTATCATGAACCAAGTAATGTGGTCTGCGCGGTAACCGCAGCAGCGTACGTTCGTGACAAGAAGCTTTCTGTGAACTCAGGCTTCATGGTCCGCAAGCAAATCTTCGGCTGGCGAGTTCCACGGACAGTGACACCATCTTCATCGGCTAAAAAAGATATGCGACAGCGCTTTTTTGGGGGGCACTGTAGTGCAACTGCGATGGTTTACCTAGATTCCTTTTTATTTTTTTGTTCAGTCATTAAACGTCGAACCTATGGCTTGCAAGAAACATTAGAATGACTGGAGTTCCCTTTTCATGCGCAGCGCCCCAAGTGGCACAAACGTATTGGGCGGGTATCTACACAATATTGTTGGCAAATACTCCGAACATACGGTTCTTCCCATCCACACGATGTCCAGACAATATCGTTTGAAAAGCGGGGCAGTACCAGCACAATATCACTGGAGTACTGCCAACGTCGGTAGAGCATCCGCCGGGCATCGCGTGTCAATCGAGTACCGTCAGTGTCGTCCGAGTACCCGCGAGATATCACCTGTGTATCCACAGAGTACTTAGAGAGTCGGCTGAGTACCCGCCGGGCACCGCGTATGTCAATCGAGTACTGGCAGTGTCGTCTGAGTACCCGCCAGATATCGCACGTATATCTACCGAGTACTTGGAGCGTCTGCGCTATCGACCTTTCCAATGTTTACAAAATCACAGTCCAGCGTGCGATCTTCACAGTCCAGCACGTGCGTGTTCGTCGCTTCGGAAAGCGAGCGAAGCACGCGCCATTCGCACGAACGCTCAAAATGGCACCGGCCACAAGCTCGTTTTTGGAAAGGTCTATAGTCTGTTGCGACTCAAGAAGGTAGGACGAGGGTAAGACGCGCCGAGGGAACGCTGGGAAGCAGTGGGAACGCTGGAGAAGAGAGGGGGAAACTCCTCTCTTTAGCTTTCCGTCTTCTTCCTCCTCCCCGGCCCGTCTTACCCTCGCACTACCTTCTTCAGTTGCAATGGACAACAGATACCTCCGAACCTATGTGCTACAAAAAATATCTTTATTTGCTCACACCACCGTTACGCTTCGGGCGTTTTTGGCACCTATATTATACACACATGTAGATACATTACGCATACCACAAGCATATACATAAGGGCCCTGTATGCCCTGAACATATACATTAAGGGCATACACATACACGGAACATACAAGCATCAGCGCAACAGCAGACTAACCAACACCTCCAAGAAATAAGGCCGTAGCGCTCTTCTCGTGACGTCGCTACAGAAGACCATCGGGGGCGCGCGTCGAAGCGAAGGCAACGCGCGTGGATCGATTGTCGTAACGCGCTTTTAGTCACATACGCGTGTCTTATTAGCGAAAATGAAAGCGGCACATAGCAACCGGTCTAGAAAGCATTTTATTACACGGGCAAAACATTACACCGCTAAATAATCGGTACGAAATCGCACGAGGTATACGTATGAGACCTCTATAGAAAAATGTGATTGTTTTAAGTCGAAAACATTGAGTAACGAAATTATTGCTGTAGGAACTCATGTTTTATAACACAAATACTTCGGCGAAATGGCGAGACACGCAGTGATTGGACACAGCAAACAGATCAAGTTAAAATTCAGGTAGACGTAGTCAACGCGGACACGGCTAGACAAGTGTCACTTACGATCATGTAAGCGATGTTATCACGTGCAGTCACTGAATTCTTCCATTATACCCCATCCACATGGCAAAATTAAAAACAATTTGGATCGAATGACAATATAGGGTGGACAAATCAGCTTTCGACGCTCGTATATTCACTCAAGACCGCGAACTGATTAAATCCCATATCATTTAATCAAAATATATTAACTTTTCCGTGTGGCAGGGGTACTAAACTTACTATTTAGTCAACTAATTTACTTCTCCCTATGGGCTCGAGTTGCCTTTAAACAAAATATAACTTATTCTGTATACAATAATACTATTAGCTGAATACAGTTAAGATTCTAGTATAAACGCGGTAAAGGCAATAAAATAGCATTAGTATGAATAAACACATAAACACAAACAACGGACTTTCACTTATCACAAACTTGTTATTCACCTTCCAGTAAAAACTACAATATTACCACGCGTATTTACAAATGTCGACGCAACAGCACATGGATAACGACGAAAAACAAGATTCCACATTATCACGAGATTAAAAAAAATCGACTGCAGCACTTTATTCGCGTCCTACATGACCAAGAAAGCCCGTAAATAAGTTGTTTCTCAACTGTCGATCGTATCCAATCGTCCCGCTCTATCTGCCACGAAAACATTTGAACACGAACTCCAAGAAGTCTCTTTATCGAGAGAAGGGTCTATCGATAATGACCAGTGTCATCGTTGACTAGTTGCCACACATGTCACTCAAACCGTATCAGGACTTGTTCCGCGAATGCACGTAAATGCCGCTGTAGTATCAACCGAACACAAAAAAAGCTGCCCGAAACTGCGGTGACGACAGAAACACGACGGGAAAAAGAAAACAAGTCTCAAAAGAACCACACACGAGAGAGACCAGAGACAAAGAAAGACCGCTAGTCAGCGCGCGGGCGAAACAAGTGAAACAACGCAAGACCAGGAGATAAAAAGCCCGTCCAACACCGTCTCTCCCCCTCTCCCTTTCCAAGTTTGCTTACCAAGGCGCCAGGGAGTCTGGTCAAGTGAGGCTAAAAGGTTGGGTTCACACTCCCCCTTATTATGCCTCCTCTCTGGCTCGTGTCGTCCCGTCACACTCCTCTCCCTTTCCAAGTTTTCTTCTTCGGAGGAAGAAAATAAACGACATTCGTGTCAACCGTGGTTACCCGGTTTGGGTAAACTGTATACCAGGATTGCGTCGGTGCAATAAAACAGATATTCTGTGGACATCGGCAGTGTCAAAATGGTACCGGCTTTCTTTCAATATCACATTTGAATCAACTGAAAATACCTAATACTGCACAGTCATTGCCGATTCAGAAACGATATTTAGAGAAAAACACGCTTCGTGTATCATATATATTATGGCTGCGTCGCCGCAATATAACAGATATTCCATCGACATCGGCAGTATCAAAATGGTACCGGCACAATTTTCCCGATACCACAGAAAATACCGGCCGTACTCGCACGACTTTCCCGCCCTGAGGCGAATATCGCCCCAATATTGTGTGCTGCCTGGGGCGTGTATGATAAATTATATTGTGCATGTCGCCATTGCGAGTGCTATTGTTGCTTATTTTGGTGATGTCTAGTGTAATCCTGGTCCTCCGAGGCGCCGGTAGTTGTAAAACAATGTCCATTACTTCGTCCAGGAAATTAAAGAATACCAAGCGCAATTTCGATGCACCAGTATTAGAACTAAAATATTTCAACTACGCAGTCACATCTAGAGCCGCCAATACAACGGAAGGTCTGCATTCCCACACACAGAAAAAACGGGTATATTCTGACACCCCTTGTGACATATACGACACCCCAACACTTCAGTTGGACTTAAGCGCACTGACGTTGAACCGACGGTACCATCTTTCACGAGCGGCTTGATTGCCGAGTTGTACAACTTATTAAAATGACTAATGTACGTATGACTGATTGCAAAAAAAAAAAAAAGTAATGAGGGCTTTACTTGGCACTATAGTGCAAAGCCTCTAGTGTTTTTTTTTTTTCTGTCGCCTTTTATACGTACTTTAACTGTTGAATATATTATATCTCACCGGCATCAATCCTCTCGTGGGAGTTGGGGCCGTCAGTTCGACGTTAATGCGCTGTACGTCGAACAGAAGTTTTATGGGTGTCGTATATGTGACAAAGGGTGTAAAGGCTACACCCTTTTTTTTAGAGTGTGCAAGTACCAGCGATAACTAGTGAGCTCGCTACAAGAAGCAATTACACTGTCTCAGAGGCAGACTCGCGCAGATGAAGCTTGTGGTTTTTAGTTTTATCACAGCAGCAAAAGGGTAATCGGCTGAGTCGGAGAATTTAATGATAGTCTATTCTCAGAGAAGCTGGATGTTGATGTTTAACCAAGTGACATAAATATAGACCATCGCCTCGGCACATGTAACCCTTTAAAAAATTTCATATAAATGTTAAACTATATATTTGAAGTGAGAAAAGCTACAAGTCTTGGGCTCCGCCTGTAGACCTTTGCAAAAATCGCCTTCTGGGCACTGCCGTCTTTGGCTGCTGGGCTGTGGAACGCCTTCTGACCATACGCTCTTCATCTGCTGTGAGGTATATCAGACGCTGCCCATGCGTTCACACCTCAGTGACTCGGCATTTTTCGCCTGGGTGATAAGCACTGGAAAGCTTAATAAGCTTGAAAACACTATCAAAGGCAGTAAACGAAGCATGTTTGTTAACTACATGGCCTTCCCCCCCAAAACAAATTGGTACTCGGTGAAGCAAGTAATGTCACCTTTAAATTGTGTTCTCATGGGTTAAAAATGAAGGTAAAACCTACGGCTATGCTGAAGTAAATCAGAAGGTAAAGGAGGTTGGTCAGTAAGAACACCGATTCAACGAGAAGATAATCAGGGATATTGCTAAAGCATTCAACAAAAAAAAAATGGCAACGCCAAGTAAAGAAAAAGAGAGAGAGAGAGAGAGAGAAAATTGCTAGAAGCTATTTTTGTCACCTCTTGTAGTATCATGAATAAGGGCGATGATTTTGACTGGTAAGCTTTGTGCAATCAAATTGTCGACGAAAAAGACGGGCAGTACAAGTCTGCCCGTATTTTCAGAGTTCCAAAAGCCCCGCCCTCACAAACCCCGTATCAACCTCTTCGGGTTTCAAGCAACACTGTTTCACATCTTAACCTATTCTCGTCGAGGGCCTCTACAAAGGGCCTTCAAAGTGAAATTAACAACAAAATAAGGTCACCGCACACTGGGGTCAATATGAATAAATCCGCATCATTCAGCTGTCAATGAGGTAGCTCGCAGAATTATAGATTTCTTGTGCCTAGATGGATATAAATTTTGTTTTTAGACCAGCGTAAGAAGAATGTAACGAATGGGTGCTTGGTGCTGTGATGTGTATCACCCCATGAGCTGCGATTCAACAGTTTTGACAATAGCCCCCTCGTGGGAACTCTGAAGGCGCGCGTGTTTCACAGTTGACGAAAGCTTTGGTTTGATTGCTACCTGATAAAAGCTGCAACTTTGAAGCTGCGGTTCCACGGCCGCAACAATAATGCACGTGCTTACTGTACTTCGATTCATGTTCGCCGTACAAATGTCATGTCCGGGCGTGAGTGACACAATTAGGTCGAATTCAAATACCTCAATACCTTAGGAAAAAATTAGATATACATCTCCGCACACGTAACCTGCCATGAAAAAGCAAAGAGCGCAGGTTTTAATATCTTTGAAGATATGCCTCTATAAGTTCTACGTTCATATATTTATAATGCGACCAAGTCGCGCTCTGAATTTATTATTAAATATATAAAGGACACATGCAGTCTAGGTCTTTTTTAGGTCTTTTTTTTTAATTTCGGTACGTCCATTTCTACATCTTTTTTTAAAGTGTTTATTTCAACAAATTGAAAGTGTCATATAATTCAGTTAGCCTTGTAATGAGCAAACGAACTTGGAGGGATTAATTTGAAGAACCTAGCAACTCAGTATAAAAAATATCAAAAGCGCAACTCCAGCCATTTAGTCGTAAACTCTGCCTTAGAAAACTTACATTCAAAAACTTCATCCTAGGAGTTCCAAGTTTTTTTTCGTTTTGTTTTCGGATAATATTTTAGAAGCTGGTTTGACATTTTTAATTATGTTCTAGCAAAACTGGATTAATTCTCTTCAAGGCTATTTTTTGTATTTGTGTTCGAAGCCTTTTAAAATAATTTCACAATGAAGCAATATTTTGAAGCTTGGCAACCTACGCGACAAACGTAATTTAAAAAAAAAGGAAAGTTATTTTGAAAGAAAATGTGTTATGATAATTTTCCTCAATTCAATAGAGATTAGTTTCCAAGATTATAATCTTTTTTTACAAGTCAACTAACGGTTCTAAGTATCGAATATAATTTCAGCTGTAGAAGACGATGAACACTTGCACCATCTCTTGCTTGCATGGATAGCAGTTCTAAGTGAAGTTTTCGAAGACGATATGGATGGCGCCACTAATCCTCATTACAATGGTGCCAACTTAGGGCGTTTTAATACCAATGTGTTGCTGCGTTGTCGTTTGAGCCGCCTTCTGGGGGTGCGGGCATGACTCGGCAAATGATAATTTCCACACTTTTTGTTTTATTTCTGAGTTACTACGAGTCATCCCGAGTTTTGTTTCAAATAAACAAGATGAGTATTCGTAGCATACGTGTTTGTGAAAAAGACGACCTTTCTATTTATAAAAAAGAGGAAAACGTGCTCGAAAAACAAAACGAAGGGATCATTGTTTTTATTATACGAAATGAAACCAATGATGTGACGTCCAAAAGAAGAATAAAATAAATAGTAAGTGCAAAAAAAAAACAAGTGGAAAGCAGAACGAAACGAAAAAGACAAAGCTGGGGTGGCAGTATAAACCGACACACGTGCTTTTACGTCACGGAGCTGCGGTGGAGCTGCGATTTCGTAGGAGTCGGGTGGCGTGGGCAGAAGGGCGCACGTTTTGCACGGGCGTCTTAGCATTTCAGCATGCCGCAAGGCTGTGTAGCCGTTAAATGCACCGGAAGGTTCAGAAAAAGTAGCGGAGTGAGTTTCCACAAGTTCCCGGCGGACTCTGAAAGACGCAGAAGGTTGATAATATCCGTGGATCGAAAAGGAAGGTCGCCTCGCGCGGAAGACCATTTGTGCGGCAAGCACTTTCTTTGAGGCAAGTGTGGCTTCCATTCCTATCTCCGGAGTGAAACTTTCGTCTGATCGAGACTACCTAGACTTTGTTCCCACGATGTTCGCGCACAAAACACCGGCCAAGCGCTCGTCGGTGGCTCGCTACGCCCGTGCTAACAAGGGGAACGAGATCGGTGGCAGAACAGAGAAAGCGTTACCGCTTGTCGTGCCTTGTGGTTTTGAGGGTTTGGAAAAATAGCACACTTTGACTCGAAGGACGCTGTGTGTATTTAATCAATTAATAAATACACTTCCGCAGACCCACAGTCCGCTGATTCCGTCGGCAGCGCGAAAAGTAATTGTAAGCCTCGAGAGTCTTGTACGCCTGCACCGTGTCGGCCGTGAAGTGGCTTGGCGCAAAAAATCTATAAACGACGACCTGAGCCATCGACGTCGGTGGCAGCAACTTCACGTCGGAGCTCCGGCAGTCCTTGTTTACGGCGTACGGATCGTTGAAGGCAACACCGTCCGCGCACACTTCGTCTCACTACCGCCGCCATTCACGCTCGAGTAGAGAGCTCAAATAGTCGGGCATAACATACGAAATACGTTGGTAGCAAATACGACGCACAAATAAAGCTAGAAGAGTCTCCACAACGTCAACAACGAGCGCACGCTACACAATTATTGGCGAAAACACGAAGAGCCTGTCCGCTTCTGCCCACATAGCTTCTGCGCATGCTCGGCCTGATGTGGTTAAACAGAGCCGTGGCGCGTGTCGGTCGATACCACGGACACACGGACACACAGACACACATACACACACGAAACACACGGACTTGGAGATGGGCGAGATATGTTGCCCTTGAGCTTCAATGAATCAGAAGTCGTCGTTTATAAACTTCAGCAGGTCGTTGCAGCTTCCATTATGGTTCTGCAAGCACAATTCTACTCTACAGAATTCGCTGAACATAATTAAGGAATAAAAACATATAGAGACCCTTAGCAAAAAGAGGCCGTACTTGAAACGAAGTTTAAATATTCTGAGTCCGAATATTCATTTTCTATTTATTCTGTATTATTTCGTTCACATTGGAAATACGCACGTAAGGTATTCAGAATATATCCAATATAACCAGAAAATATTTTAGATATACCAAAAATATAATTCCTTCCCCCTCAAGATGCCATTTGTGTATTAAAAACCAACTACGCATTTTTTTTATTTTGGATTTTGTTAGTAAATGGTGTCCCTGTGGAATTTGAAGGCACTACTAAATACATCCCACGACTATACATTAGAAACGAACAGAAACACAAATACTATGACGCACCGAACACCTGAATCACAGTACCGTTGACTGCTCTAGAGCTTTATACTATAGCCTACATATTGAAGGTAATCATTTGGCCGGGGACCACCTCTGCACTTATTAAGGTTCCAAGTATTCGATCTTCTCCTCGGGAGTCTGTCAAACGGGAAACAGTGTTTTGAAGTTCGTGGACAATATCTCTTACTAAAAGTCATTGGTACAACTAATAATAATTCGGCGCAGTCGCTAAAACAATATACACAAAAACGGCTCCTAGAAAAAATGTTATTGCTTCTCTGCATAGCACCACTCAGGACGAAGCGAGTCAAGGCAGTTTCTCCACTTTAAAATGGTTATTTTGCTTTTCGTTACTACTTGACTATTTAATATGGTCATTAACGTCACTATATTAAGGTCACTGCTCACATCACGTGCAATGGTGAGGATACACATTCAGTAAACTAACATCGTGGTAACACAACCACGCCAAACATATCTGCAGACAGCACTTGCTGAAGCTTTCCAGCGTCAGCAAGTGCTGTAGTTCCCGAACTCGTTTGTGAGTGGTGTGCAAGAAACTCATCAGGTGTGTTCTTGATAGAAAAAAGGAAACAGTAACATAAACTGGGCTGATTTATCAGTGCGATGCTGCACAACTCAATTGACAATCTAATCAAATGTTGTATTTAGGCGCTTCAGTGTACTCAACATCTGCTTGAAGTTAACTTTTGATAGGCGAGCTTTTCAATACTTTTGTAGTTTGTCAAATTACCGAAGTATTGCAGTCAAAAGATACTTCTTCAGGTCAGCTTGACGTCAGCAGCCTTGTCAGCAATATGCAAAACTACTTTTCCCACAAATCGTGTACCGCGAGTGCCACGTCATATCATCATCATCATTATCATTTATTATTCCTTGAAGGCCCAGGGCATTATACAAGGGAATGAACACTTCAAAAAACAAACAAATAACAGAACTATTTATCAACAAAAACACTCTGTAATCTAGTTATGGGTAAAAAAAAAATAAGCTAATGGCTGCAGAAAATTATTTAGCGTCAGATAAGGAAACAATTACGTCAGGCAGGGAGTTCCAGTCGTCAATGGCCAATAGTAGAGTAGACATTTTGTGAGTGACGGTTGACGATGAAATCGGATGGAGTTTACAAGAATGGTCGAGACGAGGGAAATTGCGGTAAGGAGGCGACAACAAACTTTGTCTGAGATGACTGTTGTAATAAAAGATCGCATAAAGAAGAGAAAGACGAGACACCCTGCGGCGGTGAGAAAGAGTGTCAAGGTTAGCTGATTGACGAAATCCTGATATGCTTGCGTAAGGGGAATAGTCGGAATAGTCGGACTACTTTATATGTCAAGAACATATAGCGTAATCCGGGCAGCTGCAAATATATTACTCCTTTCTGGCCTTTTATTCGCGTTTCCTTTTATGTGTGCACTCTTGTTATTAGAATTGCACTCATTAGAGGTCCCTGAATGTCCTTTCAGTCGGTTAGAAAGTCCGCAACGGCCGAAAAATAAGAACCACTGCTATAGAAAACCCCAGATTCCATACATTCTGTATTTGGAGAATTTGTGAGAGAGTCAGAAATTCCGAATTACAAAGCGGTGTGGTGCAGTTTGAAAAAATATTGGACTGGTGCACCTGTTACAACACCTTCCCGGTTATGAGGAAACCTGGAGCTCAAATTATGGCTAGCGCAACATTGATTTATGATTATCTCGTTATTTTTATTTCCATTTGATCAGCACGGTTTGTTCATACGCCTACACAGAATAAGCCTGCCAGTGGGATCCCTTCCGGTAAGCTGCTGCAATATAGCAGTTGGATAAACAACCTCAATTGAACAATATATAGATTTTAATATAATAATTTCTAAGCAACAGTAGACTGCCATAAAAGCACACGTGCAGTGGTGTCCCATCCTGGGGAGGCAAAACAAGTGTTTTCCTACTCGATAATTTTGTAGCCGTCTCTGCCGGCGGAGTACCTTGTAGCACATCATACCATAATGTGCTAATAGAAAATCCGGTGCCAGGTTATAACGGTAACAGAACACTGGAGTTCCTGGCGTCGTTATGATTAGCACATAGCTATACTCATTTTCACCTCATAACAACACCAAGCTTTGCTAATTCTTCATACGCGTCGCGAAGTAGCTCTTACGAGATCTGGTGGTCAGGGGAAGAAGCGATGCTTTTGGCATTTGAAACGTGTATGTCTTAATAATGCAACATATAATTTATCGAAAATGCACCTATATATATTCGAAATATATATTTTTAAGGTGGAAATTATTATTACTTCGCGCAGAACCGGATTTTGTTTCTGCTGTTTTTGAGGTCAAACCGAGTATGGAACTATCAGGAGCTCCAGAGTTCTTTGCAATGGTTGCTACCACGAGCACAATCGCATAGCTTAGAAAATTTCTTCCTGATGTGAGTTGTTGCGCGCAACACAAGACTCAAGGAAAACAGCAACGTAAAAATGTGGTTTAATAAAATGTCTAAAAAGTTCTATGGTTACAATAGAATTGGGGGGGAGGGGGAGGGAGGAAAAACGATTGAAATCTCAAGTTAAAAAACAAAGGTGCACATTAAAATTTGTGAACTATTTAGAACGAATTATAAATTACATTATCTATACGATAGTGCATTTCATGTTCGCATCTTTCTGCTAATAAATGTTCTACATGACTGCAAACACACTTGCTAGCACTTTTGGTTTTGGTAGCATTTTTGCACGCATCCCGTCTTTTATATGTGTGTACACACAAAAGGAAAGGCGACAATATTAAAATATTCAATTCGCCGATCAAGAAAAATTTCGGTTATTTTCCTAGGCAGATTTTAAAATAAGATAAGAAAATCTAAGAAAGGCTGTCTACTCAAGAGTGCGCGAAAGACACGGCCGCGGTGAGCCTGGACAGAATGACAGCGTGAAACTCGGAGAAGCCGAGCCACGTCACGCGGCCGTCGAGAAGTACAGACGTGATAAAGGAGCGCAGGTGTCGTGCGCAAACATTTATGCTCGCGAACGGACGTGCATCGCCGCCCTGGTGTTTAAACGACTGCCTTGTTGAGGATGGCGCCCTTGAGACCACAGCCTTAAGTGATTCGCTGGTTACTGATAGGTTTTCTTTGTTTTCACTTCTAGCTTCCAAAGACGTGAATGCGTATAGCGCACGCCCGAAGAACGGAAACCTTATCCAGTTAATATTTAATTGAGTTCCGGGTAGGCCGTGATTATGTTACACGAGGCCGCGTGCACACTTAATGTATTTTAGTTAAATGAAGAATGCCCCGCTGTCACGTCGAGGACCGGCCACCTGACATGGGGGATTTGCGTCAGTGGGCTCCTAAAACTTTGGCTTTCGAAAGAGGAACGAGAAAGGCGGGGCATTTGTTACGGAGCTTTTGATAACTGCTGCATTCTTGCACGACCCGGAGAAAACTTCTATATTAAAAGGCGCATAGTTTCTGTTTCCCAGAAACACAAGCAGCTTTTTAAGCATCTACTATGTTGCTGTGCAGGTTGTAGAAAGCAAATGGCAGGGCAGATCACCATAATTGACTAAAACACGCCATTTTGTTTCCACAAAGTCTGATTCCTCATACGTGTTTATTGTTCCTACTTTTGGGGGAAACCATCAAGGCACTTCACCCTGGACACCTGCTGCGCCCAAAACGTAGTTAAATGGAGGCCATTTTTGTTAACATACTGATTAGAGACCAGATCCCTACAGACTATCTGCCAGGGCATTGTGTCTACTGGAGCTAGAGATCTAACGCAGTTGTGGTGACCTTTGCATAAACCAAACACGAACTCGCCGATTCTGCGTGAACTCTACGGCTACATCAGCAAGCTCGGCGTTGAACAGTTCAAAATCGCTTGATGGCTTGTATATCTAAATTTGGGTTCTGTAATAAAGTGGATAGTTAATTTTGAAGGTAGTTGTTGTAGTGTTTCGTGTTTTCGGTTAATATAGGTATATCAATACATTTGAGCCGTTTTGACAAAATCAGGAAAACAAAAAAGTACGCAAACTGGAGCTGTTCTTAAATAAAGCCTTAAGCTTCACGAGAGGGAAACTTTATCTAAGTTTCTTTTTAGTGTTTTCCCGGAACAAGCCCCCCCCCCCCCCCCCTCCCTGGAACTGTCCGCCAGCCTGCTTCATTTTTATAAATTTACATCCCTTATTCTGTTATACTCCTTTATCTGCACCAGTGTGTTTTCCTAGTTTCCTGTCACGCACATGCTTCCTGGGGATGGAGGGATCTCATTTAGGTATATTTAATTCCTCAAAATAAGTAACGATAAGTACCGATATTTCCTACGGCCCCGAAGAGTGACACCAGAAACACCGAATAGGTGGGAATAAAATAAACCCCGAAAAAACGCCCCCGAATTTGAGGAATAACTATACACCCAAAACACGGGATTCTAGTCATAATTACAGGGCGAAAATATTCTACGCACTCAGTGCCTACATATATGATAAGGGTCGCGTCGAAATTCTGTTAGGAAGCTGGCGGAACCTGTGTGGTAAAGATAGAACGCATTTATATTTTACGGCCTCTTAAACTGAAAGCCTCTTGCTGCAGATCATTTGACTGTTGCGTGCAGAACACAAAAGGGCGGTATTTGGAAGAGGCATAAAGAAACGACTCAAAATTGACGTCGACAATAAAACAAATGTCATTTTCATGTAGAAAATTGAAACTTGGTAAAAACGAAGCTAATATCGGAATGGTACGTATATACGTAAATACAAAATGTGTGATTGTATCCTCGGCTCGCTGTTCGTTGCATATTTTTCTCTGAAATAGTTTAATACGTTAAATAAATATTGGAACAATTTAGCGTATTTTGCTCTCCCAATATTTGAATTGCGCTCGGGGATAACAAAGATCACAATCTCATACGCGTCAAACAAATATAATAAATAACAAACAAAATTGCAAGAATACATCTTCAGTGGAAGGATATTCTCTTGTTAATGAAGCCAATATTTCCAATGTTCAATAAAACATATTTCTTCTCGGGGCAATGCGCTTGAAATCCGCGTTCATGAATGTTTACATTGAAGCACGCGTAAAATTATATTAACTTTCCGCTACAAATTTAATTCAATAAAATAATTTAAGCGTCAATATATTAAAAACAAGACAACACGTGGGTCTTCAGAGCACTACACCGTGACTTCAAGCATTCCTTTAGTTGATGAAAACGGTTATAATCTGATACCTTAAAAAATCAAACCATATGGCATGGTAAAGTCTCACATTTCTTCTACTTCTTCTATACAGCTGGCAAACCAGAACGGTGCAATTTTGTGAGAAATATATTTGATCGTAGTCAGAAGCGGTACAGCCGGCTAATATTCAAGAAAAACTAGACAGAACAGAATTTTAACATGAGATTATACTCCGAAGGTTTTGAGTAGAAGTGGTGATCGCTGGAAAATAAATGTGTCGTAACGATAACGGTTTTATGAATGTCCTAACATACATGAGCGACGATATCACACCCGCCCAAATAGTAGGACACAAAAAAATGCTTTCTTTGTTGCCCTTACCAAATTAATTGCTGGCGATATCTTTTTGGTCAGTTTATGGATCAACCACAAATATCGCTCTCTACAAAATAACAAACTATATAAAAGTGTTGTTAGTTCAATAACACTATTTTTAACGACGTAGTATTTAAGAACCTTGTCAAGTAGTTCCCTACATTGATATTTAATGCTTTTTGTTTTTGTTTAGGGTTATGTGTATGTATTTTCTGCCTCTGATTTCATAAAAAAATGTTGGCAATATTGTGAGGGTGTTTTGGGGACAAAGAATAAGCAGGCGGAGACGACGGTTTGCCCAGCCAAGACTGAATCTATTCTGTCCCGCGCGCGCAATCACGCCTCAGCACGCGCTGTCCCTCGAGCACTTCGGCGCCCAAGTTGGCAGCGCTGGTCGCGCCACTTGGTCGCCACAAATGCTCCCTCTTCGGAGAAGGCCATCCTGGCCGAAAGATAGAGTCAACATGCTAAGGTTCGGGATGGCGAGGTTTGAAATGCTTGAGGCGACCGACATGCAATATATGCAAAAAAAAAAAAAAAATCATATGAGAGCCAATTAGCCGCCATGGAGCACCCTCCTTGTGTTAGAGTATTTCCTGTTCGGCATTTTGTTATTTGTGAAATGGTCCTTCATTAGTGTTGTATTTGGTTCTGGTAAGCAAAACGGTGTCACAAGCGACGGAACACAACCGACTCAGATTTTGCATAGGGCCTACCCTACCGAAAAAAAAAAAACAGTATAAACTGAATTATGAAACACAAAACCTTACTGGATTTTTTTATGTTTCCATTCAGACATCCAGTTAGATTTTTTGTTTAATAACCACAGTTTACTGTTTGTTTGTTTTTTGCCAGGGAAGCCCCATGTAGTTTTTGTTTTGTACAGTCGCCGACATCCAGTCATAAAAAGACAAAGCCCCAATTTGCATCGCAGCTGTGACATGCCTGCCGAAGAATCGAATGAAGTTCAACCAAGTTCACCGTTTTCTAAGTTTCCCTGCAGTTAATAAAATTTGAGTAAAACATAAGTGTTACCGAAGTTACACTAATGTGAGCTTACTCGGAAATGGAAGACAATCTCAGGCCACCTCGCGGTGAGGTGCAAAGGCAATCGGGTATATCTTTTTAGCATTAAAATAAACAAAATTTTGAATAAATGTTTTGGTTTCATTTTATGTGTAAATGTAGCTAATTAATTTATAAATTTTACAACACACATAAATCATTTGTTTTTTGGCAAATGTAGGTAACACTGCTTGACAGTCTCACTCTATCGAAATTTTCCAAAAGTTTCAGCATTCGCCAAACGAGTTCAACCTCGAGATAAGTTCGACGTAGCTTCGCAATATTTCTAGATGTCACCAACATACAGATTCATCGAGCGGTGTGTTGACTTTAAATAACCAGCCGGATTCCGAACTATGAAGTATCAGCTCCTCATATCTGTTTTGTTCTTAACGTGCATAAGATTTGACGACCCTTTAGCACTGCCCAGCTATGTTCATTGTAGCAAGAACCGAGAAGATCCTTCATAAGCACGCAAACTTAATTAGAACAACAGCAACGATTTTGTTCAAGTAATGAGTAGTCCACACTCTGATTAAAAATAAAATATCTGAGATCAGGTCGTAAAATATAGAATAACGAGAAAATGATGAGCCATTCCACTCTGTGAAGGTGGATGGCCAGCGAAGCTCTTTAGCACACGACATAGACGTGACAGAATTTTTAACAAAGGTACGAACACATTTATTGTCTTGATCGATGGTCATCGTGACGAACGGTCCGCACATGCATGTCGAGGACTATCACCGCCCCGAGGAGCCGGAGGAAACTAGACACGCGTGAAGGGACTGCCACCCTGGCGGGAGGAAAGGAAACTAGGCACGCAAGCGCTTGGAACGGCGACTAAGAGAGGGCGGTGCGCTTCCCTCCGCCTTCTCTCCTCCTGCCGCTGAATTTATTCATGGACGACGTGACAAGAAGTCGTGATGTCATTTTCCCCGCTGAATTTATGTTGAGGTCACGTGACGTTAGTTTCCCCGCTAAATATAGAGGTAAAATTTCCCCGCCAAATTAAGCGGAAAGATTTCCCCGCTACATTTAGCGGGGAAATTGACATCACATGACACGACGTCATGACGTCATTTTACCCGCCAAAATTAGCGGGAGCAGTTTCCCGCTAAATTTTGTAGGGAAATTTTCCCGCTATATCCAGCAAAGAAACTTCATTGGTGTTGACGTCACCTGACGTAAATTTACTCGCTAAATTAAGCAGAAGGATTTCCCCGAAAAAGTTATCGGAAAAATGTTTCCGCCAAATGGAGCGTGGATATTGACGTCACGTGACACGAAGTAATGACGTCACATGACGTTACGAAGCCGTGACGTCCTTTCTGCTACCGCACACGAAAAATCCACGGGACCCTAGCCATAAACAACTTCGCTGTAGAAAGAATGGAAGATATCACATCCAAATGCACATGCATTTAGAATATGATGAAATTGAAGCAAGGACTATGCAGATTGATGACCCCCAACAACCGTTACTGTTATTGAGGAAACTGTTATGAAAAAAATGAAAAACTCAAAAGCGTTTACAATTGTCTGTAACGCCGAATAAGAGCGCAGCTCTTGATGAGGAGGAGGAGGGGAGGGTATGAAGGAAAGGGTATGTCGCTCTTCCTTCACCGCTAAATTTAGCAGGGAAATTTTTCCACTAAATTTAGCGGGAAAATGTTTCCGCCAAATGGAGCGTGGATATTGACGTCACGTGACACGAAGTAATGACGTCACATGACGTTACGAAGCCGTGACGTCCTTTCTGTTACCGCACACGAAAAATCCACGGGACCCTAGCCATAAACAACTTCGCTGTGACGTGTGACGTCACGGGGGTAACGTCTTGACGTTACTCCCGTGACCCCTTTGAGGGTGACCCGCATAACCCTCGTGAAGGTAACCCTCGTGACCATCGTGAGGGTAACCCTTGTGGCCCTCGTGAGGGTAACCCTCACGAGGGTATCCCTCGTGACGTCACACGTGACGTCACGTGTGACGTCTTTAGGAGAAACGTTCCATAATGCAACGCGCGGTTACGCCGACGCCGACGGCGACGCCGTTAAAGCCGGAAACGGGCGCCTAAGAGCTGCACTCTAAAATTGCTGATCTTGAAAACAGGAGTGGTCGGTCACTCCTGATAATTTGTTACATTTCCGAACCGCCCAACGCAGCAGATGATCAGATAAAAAAAAGGAAAGACGTTTACAAATTTCTGTGGTGAGAAATTAGAGCTCAGCTTCTGAGGAGGAAGAGGGGAGTGTATACCCCGCTGCCTCCACCGTACCCTCCCCTCCTCGTCCCCTCCTTCTTCCCTCCTCCTTCTCATCCTTTCCTCATCCTCCCCTCTACCTCCCTCCTCCTCCTTTCCTCCTGCTCCCCTTCTTCTCTCCTCCTCCACTCCTCTGTACCCTCCCCTCCTGTGTACCCTCCCATCCTCCCATAGTTGCCCCGCTAAATTTAGCGGGGAAAATGACGTCATATAACTTCGTGTCACGTGACCCATGAACAAATTAAGCTTCTCCACTAGATTTAGCGGGAAAGTTGGCGTCACGTGACCTCAATACCAATTCAATTTTCCGCTGAGTTTAGCGGAGCGGTTACGCTGATGGCGACGGCGACGCAGCTATGCGCGGAAACAGACGCCTAAAAGCTGCGCTCTAAAAGCAAGGCTTTATGCGACCTTTTTCAAAACAAGTTTAGTGTCCCGTGCACTTGTTTGGCGGGTATTCACAGACTTGAGAAACGGAGTTCAAAGCTACCTATAGTTTTATATTTTCAAGATTAGAATGAAAAGTCGGAAGTTATTCACAGGCTGAAAAACTTAAACGTGAACGTCTTCATAACCACCAATTACTCGCAATATACGCTCCTAAAATAAACTGCAAAAAGAATATTTGCATTCGTTACCTGTCTAGAAAAGCCAAAAACTTCGCCACATTGCCACTTGGTGGGCGATATACAAGAGAAAAAATGTAAAGATTATGTTTTACCCACAGTACTTCGTAATCATCCGTAGCCAAGGTATAGTCTTCAATATTTCCCACTATAATAAAGTGGGAAATATTTATAAAGTTATTATTATTATTATTATTATTTCCCACTTTAATAAAGTGGGAAATAATTATATTTCCCACTATAAATAAAAAATTTATAGCGGGAAAGAATAAAAAAATATTCTTCGTCTTGGTACCAGGTTTCAGTGAACACTATAACATCTAACGTGCATTGAAATGATTAAAAAAGAAACATGAGATCGTCAGACTTAGATCTTGCCGATCTAACATTCAAGTGGAACAGTTTCACAAAGTGACACTTCTTATTATTTACGTCCTTACGGATATCTTCTGGTAAAAACAAGTCAGTTTCTGCCATTTCAAACGATTAAAGAGCAGTCAAACCATATCCGTGCATTTTTACTTTTAACAAATCTTCAGGAGATCGTCATCGTGTTCTATCGATACAAAGTCGGTAAGGTTTCACGAATTTCATTACGGAAGTCTCTCTTTAGTGTCTCTCTCATCAATCTCCATTCATTTTTCATTTTATCTCTGAGCTCCGCCAAACGTTTCGTAGGGTCTTTCGTCATTGTTGCAATGCACACCAATTGTTACAAAAAACACACAAGTGGCAACAGCGACGGCAATTTTGCAAACACACGAAGAGAAACCTTCGAAGTAAAATACAAACCTGCAAAGGAGCTCTGTCTTAGGAGACGTGCCAAGTGCCGTCGCGGCTGCCAAATGACGCGTGTTGAAAGAACTCTTCCTCTTATAGCGCCGACGACGGCGGGCGATAGTGTAGAGCCAGTCAATCCAGGCGACGCAAACTTCCAAGTTGGGATGCCGGTAGCCGCGGAAGAGAAGCAGCACTGCCGTCCACCGGTGACTTGCAGAGCTTGCTGCCACCCAGACAGTCGATGATCGCATTGTAGCGAAACATCGTCCCCATCATCGATGACACCCAGTTTCGCCTCGCAATAACCAACAACTCCCCTCTGTAATGCCCTTCGGTTTCTGGAGATATTTAAAAAAAATAAAGTATTAATGACTTAATAAGGTATTGCAAGTAGTTTCTCGTGCCACCCGCTAATGACTGCGCTTGGAAAACTTAGGTTAGCTACCGAACATCAGTGCAATCGCCGTGAATATATTTAATTCAATTGAATTGAAAACGAGGGGTCACGAATTGAAAATGGAATCAGGGAAGATGTTCCGTAAGGGAAATGTGATTTTACACCGTTGGGTAAACGAAGAGCATGATACGTTTCTTTTTAAATGAATTGTTCACTCAGCTGTCACTCCTTGGCATGAGTTTTCAGTGCGAAAGATCGTGTTAAATATTTATAGGAGCAGATCGCTCTCCAATCATGCAAGTGTCGTTCCTTACGTCCGTTTATTTAGAATAGTTCTTTGATTCCCTACAAAAAAAAAGTCATGCGTACAAGGTTCTCAGCTCCCCGAAATCACCCAGGACAAACACCGTCCTCCCTCTTGAAGGTAATGCCACACAACGCGGTCTTGATATTATACGAAGAGCGCATATTTTATCGCCAGAGATCCAGGCGGATCCTCCGCTTGACCTGCTTTGTCTTATTTAGCCACAAGGCCGGTGTTTGATCGCAGACCTCGCACAAATAGTGGAAGGCTTCCTGTTGCATTCGCGCGGCATGCCGTAAGCTATGCTTCTGTATATCGGTGGGACAGAGTGTGTTCTCACCGGCGGCTGTATTGACCTTTATTATTCCCTACTTAGCAGAGCCACCAATCATGAGAAAAAAAAGGTGCCGGCAGGAGAAGTGCCTTAGGCAGGCCAGACTTGCTTTCTTCGATTTGCGTTTGTTTACCCAACCTCGCCTTTTGTTTATCCATGAAATATATTGCCGGCAAAGATCCAAATAGAAAGGTATATGGATTAATTCGGCCATACGATCTCTTTTAGCCTGCATCTCTGACACGAGCGAACTCGAGTGAGGAGGTAGGAAGCCGCCCTTGGGATCGGATATGTATGCATTAGTCATGGTATTACGCGAGCTCCCGCGTAGCATACGTTTGCTTTAATATCTTCATTGCTATGGCCATGTGTTCAGCAGGCCTAAGACACAAGCGCAATGCTTAAATCTTTTTTTTTTTTTTTTTTTTTATCAGAAACTGGTAAGTTAGAAGGTAAATATTCTCGCTAGATGAAGTATCTTAGCAAAGGAGTCTGGTCGCTAATCATCATTGCGGATCCTCCTTGACCAAACAACGAGAGTTTCAAGCGAAGGAAGCTCGACACTATACGGGTAGGAATTCAGAGAGAGGTGGAGATATGAGTACACAGAGACGTCAGAACATCGAACCCTGGTTGGAATTATTAAGGGAAAGCTGGAGCACTTTTCAATAAATATGATATAGGAGTGCACTTTTATAGCTTTTTGTTTTGTGAATTCAGTTACCGCACTTATCGTGGAGAGAAGTAAACGTAAACCGCATTTATTTTAAAACATACGTGCAGCGATTGCCGCCGGGCACGCTGCGATCCTCTCTTTCACCTGTTATCTTTCCAGAGCGTCGTGACGTCATCGGAGGGATTCCCGAGCCAGATTAGTGGCGAGCAAGGGTCGCCTGACCCCGCTATAGACGTCACTTTTGCTAGTTATTCACTCTCCTCTCGAGCTTCCCTACTTTCGGAACGCCACAACGCGTGGGGCTACGTCAACATTTTAATTGGCTATTGCGACACTCCACCTAAAAATACCAAAAGAAAACTTAAGACACATATTTTTTAAGGTGTCTAAATTACAACGTTTACTGCTTGTTCGAATTCAAGGAGCTCTTCAGCTTCCCTTTTAGGTCCGTTCACGCACACAACGCAGCGCTGAATCCTCGCCAAAAAAGACGCCGATATGGCTTCGATCCTTTGCCGAATTGTTGGTTTAACAGCGACGCATCAGCACAACATCGCCTCATACCACTGAGGAACAGCCCATGAAACATTATGTGAACTCTTGCGCAGTGGGAGCTGGGAAGCTGCGCTGCACAGGCAGCAGAAAGGAGGAATGGTGGAACGACGAAGTTGAGATGAGCCACAGGCTGATACATGCGCAAATAGTGGGAATGTTTAAGGTTGAACTATCGCCCAAAAGAACCTTGTGCGTGCGCAAAATACTTCTCCACCCGCCATCGAGATAGCCAGGGCTACTATGCGTACTTCGCGTTCCCCGACTGCGCTATCGAGATACACAGTTCTTTCGAAGGCGGATATTGCTGTCGCGTATACGAGCAAGCTCAAGCACTTTGCGTTTTCGTTAGTGTTGCACGCTAACGCAAACGCACAGCGATTGCGTTTGCTCTTATACGCAGTACTAAAGCTGTCTATTGAAGTCAAATAGATCTTAAGCAACGCCGGGCGTCGCGAGTCTTGAGCATCTTATTGTCGTTCCGCAGTCAATATAGAATTCTAGGGAACCGTTTTTTCACTTCCGATACGGTACGAACTGCGCATGCGTGAGTCTTCTGCGGTAGCGCATGCTCAGTTCGTACCGGAGGGCCCACCGTACCGTATCGAATGTGGAAAAACGGTTTCCTAAAACTCTCTGTTGCTGTTACAGCGTCTGCCGATGAAGACGCTGAAGGACAAATCCTGAAGGGGGCTGGACGACGATGATGACGGTGAGTGGAAGCTGCAACGGTGCCACGTCTCGAGCCCTGGACAGAAACGGTATTTCAAACTGCAGCAATTACTCCATAGAGATGAATCCTACCTTACAGCAGAAGGTGAACAGTCACCAGTGTATAACATTCGGCGGCCAAGACGCCAAGTACCTAGTATAAGAACAAACTATAGGCGGCCAAGCTTAACTTTTTAAATCGCAACGAGCCTTAATCTTGAGGAGCTCGCAATGACTTATCACGTTTCTCCGCAGTTTTAACGAAATATTTGAGCGTATCTTGTTGGCAGTGATATCAGTTTATTGTAATGATCTTTTAGGCGTTTTACTGTATTGTAAATAATTATTGCATCAAGTCTTCTTGTTCATCTTAATATGTTCTCTGCGTTTTTTAAATTTTATTTGATATATTAGATGTGCCCTCATGTGTATTTGTTTGTACTTTAAATTTGTTTTTTAGATCGCAGATCAGTATGAATCTATAAGTGAAGAGCACTGTGGTTGTTTTGGACACACTAAATAAAGATTTATTATTATGATTATCATTATTATTATTGTGGAATAATTTCTTGTAGACAAGTATGCCATTCTTTGTGCTTTTTGATCGTAGAGTTATTACCTGATAGTGTGGATCTTAATCTTTTTCTCTGCGTTTTTGTTTTCTAAATTCAATTTGATATTTTCGTTGTACATTTGTGTATCTTCGTTTGTACTTAAGTGTATCGCAGAACAACACTGTAGACTAATTTCGTGTACACAAGAAGGCATTTTTTGGTACTCACCGGATAGAATTTGATAACTCCAATTAAGTGTTTTTGCTTGTGTGTACATTGTTTTTATGTAATTTATTGTACGCCAAGAGAGGGCTGAGGCCGTGCCAGGTTTCCGGCCTATTACCTTTGGCGCCCTCTGCGATCCAAATTCGCAAGAACAAAAAAAAAGTAAGAAAGGTAGAAAGAAAGAAAGAATGCCTCGGGGGTGGCAACCGTCTACGTTGACTGAGTCACCTTATGCACCCCGCTGCCGTCGCCGAATTAAGCAATCGCAACACTTAACATCAAGAACGTTCAATGAACAGCCGGCGAATTGTCAGCTCGGCTTGCTGACGGACTCGCCTAAACCGTCACCAAGCCTTGGGATTTGGGCAGCGGTTTTAGCGACGATCAGATCATGTCGACCTAATCTCTTGTATGCAAAACACATAATCACCATCACTAGACACGGCACCGCGGACCTGCATGGTACGGCTGTTGTCTTTCTGCGGTCTTGCGGCTCTCCCAAGCCAAATCATTATGATTATATTTAAGAGGAGTGATTATAAGGCGGAGCGCAAGTTCGTCTGTTTCTGACACAGTGCTTGCGATGATCTCTGAACGCCAAGCTCTAATTGAATGATTAAAGAAAAAAAGAAAGGGTAGACCTTAAGGCATTTAGCATTGAGGTCTACGCATTATCTTTTCAATCAAGGCGAATCAAAGCTCGGCGTCGTTTTGACGTCCCCTTTTTACGTGATCTGGCATTGCCATGGGGGAGGTAATCCCAGGGACAAGTGCATCGCACTATCTCCCTGCCTGCGATTTTTGAAGAGCAGCGATACAGGGGAGTCCTTGTGCCACCAGTTTTTAGGTGTGAAACTCGGAAGTAAGCATTCTTTTTACCTGTAAGAAACAGCAGCTGGATATTTTCATGTGCCTTAGGAATTTTACTTTGCATGTTCGCCAATCGATATCTAGCGCCTAAATATGGCAAGACGATTTGTGTTGTACTCTCTTTCAAACATCTATGGCTGTTCCTACTATATTATGTGCACCACTGTGAAGACTGTAAAGGGTTTTCTTGGCACAAAAAATGAATTATTATTATTATTATTACTAAGTGAAACCGCAAAAAGCACTATTAAGCCTAAATCGCAAAAGCCATATTGAAATTCATAGGGGAACTTTATACTGTTACAACGAAAAGATTGTTTCGCAATACTAAGTGTTTCTTATTGAACTCCTGCTCAAAACCTTGTCTCGAGCTAACATTTCATATCCTTTACGATCCTAAGATACGTCTCTAAATACAGTTCGTCTAGATCTAAGTTAGATAATTTCACTTCATCCACTTTCTCGCAAAGCATTCGGGAGAGCCAAAACCTATAATATACGGAAGGAACTCACCGAATGCCGCTGAGGACAGTTTGTTTAGATCTGCAAGAAGCAGCTAGAGCTGTAACAGTTATAATGACATTTCGCGTGCGTATGTAAGGCTTATTTTTTAAGATCAAACTGTTTTTTACGTCTAGATTCATTTTCAATGGACTTATTCACCGAGCCTGCAGAAACAGGAATTTGCAGGAACATAGATGCAACAGGTTTCGTAGAGTTTACGTCTGCCATGTATTCTTTGCTTGAAGGTGCTAATTGTCCACGACCATATCCATAATTGCATGCACATTCGACCTAAAACGTTTATGTTTATTTTGACATTTCAGTCTTCGACAGTACTTTTCTACTGACATGGGATTGTTGAGCCGAATTCAAGCCTATACATCTTGTCTTTCACTATTCGGCAATATATAAAATGTTCGATGCCGAGTGAGAGTCCAAGGTACCGAATATGTCATGCGATATTCGAGCCAATAAAAAGCTCTGCAAAAAGCATTTTGTTAGAGGGGGCTGTATGGACATCAAAACAACACACACCGTGCTAAAAAAGTCAAGTTCATGTTAGATATACGTTAGATGATAGTGCTGCCTCATTTCTAATGTTTCACAAATGCCTTTGGCATACAGTGTTACTTATGGTTGTTTAAACTGTCGAGTTCACGGCCTACAAGTTTTATTCAACAACGCTCCTCAGTACTAATGTATTTCAAAATATGTACCAACCACCCATGCCTGACTATGTGGCGAACAGTCATTTTCATCTCCATCATGGTTTACAAGATCTAGGATTCTTCACTGATTTATTGCATTAATGCTGAAACTGGGAGGATTGGGGGGGGGGGGGGGGGGGCTCATGGCTATAGGTGAAGAGATAAACATTCCTTGAAGTCTAAATATTTGATTGAGAACGTGTACATGGAATGATGTTAGGGTTGTTTCTTAGGACCTCTTTTCTTTCACTTATCTGTAATTTCATCTCCATTGCCTATGAGACAGTTAGTCTTTTATATCATGTTCATTAATTTCTTTATATTGCAAGTCCGCTCCCTGCAAATATCGGGGTTGCGCTTGCCCTCCATCCACAAGCAAGGAGCTTCTGATTGGCGAAAGTCAGAGTTTGATCTGACAGCCCCAAGGGCACCTTTGTTGAGTTATAAATTTATTATTATCATCTTTCGAGTAGAGTTAAGATTGATGCGTGTAATTTTAAAAGAAATAAATAACGCCTACCAAATTTAACAAGTAACTTCATTTTGTCACTTCTATGACTGCTTAACAAGGACCTTGGACAAGAGTTTATCAGTGTGCAAACATCATGCTTGTTTAAACCATTACGCTGTTGTAGACTCGCGGACATCCGGCGTTCCTATTGAGTGGCAGCACATGCTATCTAGTTCTTCTACAGTTATGGCAAGAAGCGAACCCCCCTCTGATGATGCGCATGCCAGGAGCAAGACCGCGAGCTTAGCGTCTGGTTTCTTGTCGGTGGCGGCATTATCCTCGTGTGTTCCGATCGTAAAATCGTCGTCATCACTCGTGTTTTTGTCGGTGTCCTCCGTAGACGGCGTCGTGCAGTGGTAAGGTGTTCCGAAGGTTGCAAAAACCTAAATTTTGGTGGAGCACAAAAAATAAACATCGCACCGCAAATGCGGGCAGATTTAGAAGCGTAAAAATGCCTATGTAAAAAAAAAAGATATATATATATATATATAATCCAGTTGCCTGCTATCCTCACAGATGAGCAGTATTTCACGTCTGGGAGCCAACGTGAAAAGTCCCTTGCTGATACCTATCTCGGAGAATGACACAGCGTACTGGTTCAACAACACGCAGGCGTTTATCCGTTATCGTTCGCGCCGCGATCCCAGGAGCCTCACGCATAAGCAGCGACGGTCTTCTATCAGCGACGGAGCGCCACTCGCGTGGCCATTTGCCCTGGGCCCCCTCGCGGTAGAAATCTCCACTGACGATCTGGCATGCGGGTAGCCTGGTCCAGCGCTTTGGACACCCAGGTTGCCCAGAAATGTCATCCGCCGTGTTGGCCTAATCCTAACTTTCACCCCTCCGTCCCTTTCACCATTTTTTGCGGTCATACCCATCATCATCACATCAGGTATATTTCAAGGTGGGCTGCATGGGACTAAAAGCGTACGAGGGGGCAGACTGGCAGGCCTTCTAACATAAGGGTATTTGCCTATGCGCCTTGCCTGGCACACTGCCGTGTGCACACCTATGTCATGGCGATGAATCGTTTAATTCCTTAATCGTAAAAGGCAGCAGCTGTTACTCGCCCTGTAGGAGAATGAAGGCCATTCTTCGCATAGCCTCCATCATACAGAATAATGATACTCAAGTAAAGCTCTCATAAATTCCGCTCATGCGGAGATCGAGCGAAATGGACTGGTAAACACACAATACTCGCGGTCAGCTTTCTGTGGCAATCGGAAGAGAGGAGAAAGCGCGTGTGCAGCAGTTGGTGCACCCTCTCCCCTAGCATTGACTGCTTATATGAACTTCCCGCACGAGCCAGAGTACGTGCCAGGAACTATCGAAGATCAGGACTACTCATTTGCTCCAGAGGTGAAACGGGATGGTGAAGACTAAGGCTACGGCCCGGCAGAGGCCAAGGCTACAAAAAACAAGAATCTATACAAACTGTGGGGGCTGCGCTACTTCTCTGACCCTACCCAATCCCAGCTGGAATGGGACGGTAGGAGAGGGTGCTTACTCGTAAGATTTTTACAAACTCCACCGGCACTCCCGCTTGCAAGGCGTTAGGGGTGCGAAAAACCTCGCCCACTTGCCCTTCCTGTCCGCAAAAATCAGACAAAAAAAAATCCTTTGCGAATGCTCGGAAAAGAGAGAAATGAGAAGGCACATGCCGCACGGAGTGTCAACCATGAAAGATTGAACGAATGCTCCAGGCTCTTCAGAAAAAAAGCTGAACGTCTACCGTAGCCTTATGGACAATGTCCATGAAGCGAACCTCCTACCATATTTGTAGCTCCCCCTCCTCCTCTCTTCTTTCTGCTCCCTTCTGCGGAGCTGGAAAAGGGCATGCCAAATACTCTATCCCCGTGTATCATAGTTATAAAGTTAAAAAATAAGCCAATTCGAGATTGATGGTTTGTAGTCGCTCCTACTCTCTACAACCACTACAAAGCAAAATGCATTTTATGTCCACCACTTTACAGTGCACACTTTTTTCAGCTTATATCCCTTATGTCGTAGTCTTTGCGTGTCGCACTACATGATCTGAACTGTGAATAAAAATATGAGCTAGTCGACGCTCGTACAAAACAAATATTGCAATCAGTTTTGGGTGATGCCCTTAAGATATTCTAGTACGTAGAATATCGCATCAAAATTGACTGTTTTTAAAATTCAGTCAGGAAACATTGATCCCAATCATAACCTCAGTATATGTCATCAGTGCCAAGTTAATGGCGGTTTTCTTGATGTTGATGAAGAAAAAAGGTGAACAATTTCAAGCCGAGGATATTTGTGTCCTCTGCGTTCGGGACATCATACAGTGCAAAACGACGTCAGACTTGGATACGATTGCGTAAGTGTTTACTTCGGCGTGTGGTCCAATCAAAATGTTGGTACAAGTTTGGCTATAAAATCACTTGATGGTGAAAATTTAATCAAGAATCTTACGAGTCGCCGCTTTGTATAGATGAGGTCTTGTGTTAACACTATCTAAACTAAAAAAAAAAATAAAAAAATAAAATGAGCTGATCGACGAAACAATTCTTGTGTGTCATGGACGTGTGAAATTAATAATGACCAATGAAATACAGTTTCATTACCGCCATTAGTTTTTCGAAGATGAAACTGCCTTTTGATCTATCAGATGTCAGTTAATATTAGAAATGGTTTGTTAAGTTGGGGAGTACACGTCTGGTTGTTGTGCGGGACTTGTGTCGTTTTGTATACCAGGTTCTTGGGCCGCGGGAAGCTGGCGTCGTAAGGTCGGTTCGGCGTCTGCTCATAAGGGACGCTTTGGACGAGAAGAAAAGTGTGGGGTGCAGGAAGGAGCAAGACTCGAGTAATCCGCGCGGTGTACAGCCAACGTTCGCGGCGTTGGTACCTTCTTGTGTATGTTGTAGTTGTTAGCACAGTGCAGTGGGTACCTGACGCATCCAACGGGATGCGCCAGCCTGACGCATCCAACGGGATAGTTTCTGTCAACTTCAAAGGGTTCGACCGTTGCTGTGATCTACACCGGTCGCGAGTGATCCTTGTCGGCGACTTCTTTCTTAGGAGCCCATGCCGACGTGTGATTGGAACTGACTGGTTTGCTCCTGAATGACAGAGAGGAATTGGAAATGTCAAAAGTGTACATGGGAAACGGGAATCAGCATTGACTTAAAACTCTGGGAGAATCGAGATGATCATCTAAGTTGGGAGTTGGACTGTTGTAACAATGGAAATAAATGTACATCGCAGTAAAAAATATCTCACTTTTTACATTCCATCGCTCACGTGCCCTGCTTATAGCAGGTGTATGGAAAAGACAATTTGGGGCGTGTGTATGTCTCTACAGCTTAGAACGTAGTCTGCCTCAACGGGCGACTTGACTCCTGCAGCTGTAGACGATAAATTTTGCCAGTGCAGTACAACCGCTAGCCTGGGGTCTTTAACGTGCGCCACGCAGTAGTGACACACGACCGCACGCCGTTACGATGCTCATACCAATCGAAACTGGCAGGAGTTGGGATTGAACCAAGAATTTCTCGGTTTTGGGTATTTGCAAAAAAAAAGGCAAGTGTGCTTCTCTTTGGAAAAAATAAAATCTACATCCCCAAACGCTCAGTCTGAACCCCAATGTAGCGCTAGCGATGGGGACATGACGAAGCGTTTATAAATTTACCATTATCTGAATCAAAACTTTGAAGTGATCCACGAAACTTTCCAGTAAAAAAATGGGTCCCGTTTCTGGCAGCGAACTCGATTCATCTCCATTCAAAGGCAGGCTTCGATGACATTTGCTTATTGAAATGTTTTCAAAAATCGCTCCTAACGTTTGCATGAGAATACTGTAAGTAGTGAAACGCATCTGGTCCTGCAGGCCAGCACTACATTTGGGTAGATACTGTGCGTTCGGAGAGGTGTATTTCTATGGTCAGAAAAAACGCAACTCCCGTGTTTTACCAAGCACCCTGTACTTCTGTCTAGACGTAAAAAAAAGAACAGGCTTTGTGGGTCCAAGGGATGCTTTGCCCACTAAGGAGCAGCGGGGGAATATCTCCAAGCTGGGCATAAGTGGTCTTTATCGGAGATGAGGTTTCGGCGCGGCGTCTATGGCGGGGCTTCCCGCGTGCCCGGACATATTGCCCCAGAGTTCGATCAATACGTCTTTCTCGGTGCCAGAATGACCGCGCTCTGCCATGAAGAGAAAAGATGGGGCCAAAGCAGTAATCTCGGCCCCGCCGTCGCCCTCCGTGCTTTTTGCAAGGAGGGCGAGCTGGCGGTACCGCATTGCGGGCTTCACCTCAATGCTCTGTCGTCGTTCCTGAATGATCCCTTAGACGCGACGTACTCTGGAAGAAGAGGATGCCGTGTGACGCGAGAGATGAAACAAGACGATTGCGTGCCCACGGCGCGATGACACTGCCGTTCATAAGCAGGAGATATTACCATCTCGGTCAAACGATTACGTAGTTTTAACTAAACAAACGTGTTGTCCCTATTGGGCGGTTGGACGTGATGTGCTTCGGCCTCGAAAGTTTGCCGCGCACCATGGTGATGATATTTGGCCCTGTGTCTTTCCATGCGTCATAGCAGTGTTTCGTATCACGCCGGAATTCTCCCGTATAACGATCGAATGCGCTTACCGTTTGAACTCGATACCGCAAAAGGAGCATCGTCTCGTACTTGATTTTTATTCGTACCAGTTTTTTTATGAATTGCAGCCGCGCCGGCATTCGGGATGTCCACTCCAATGTGCGCTGGCAAAAATAGGTCACGTAAATGGTTATGTGAGGATTCCTTTTTATTATTTGATTCCCGTACGTGTTGCGAGACAAAAATGGCCCCGAAATGCGTTGTCACGCGCAAAAAGCTACCGCGGCGCAAGTGTACGCGACACCTTTCGCTCCTCGACGTCGCAAAGCCAATGCACAACACAACACAAATCAATCGCGAGCTTCCTCGCAGCGAAGGTCCGCGTTGCTTCGAGTCATTTTCATGGAATACTCGTTCCACTACAGATGCTGGATGCCACGGTCAGCGCTAGCGGACGGCTTGGAAGTGAAGGACGGCGCAAATGACGCAGGAGGGTACTTGTCTTGACCCGAACATGCTCTTTAGATTCGATAATAGTTTACTGGGAGCGCTGGTAGTACCGCTGGCCACGCGGAGCGGCGTTTACATTCATATTGATTGTGATTCTATGTTAAATGGAAACCCAGGTACATTTTCTCTATTTAAGGGTTACGAGGGTTTTTAATAATGAAAGAAGTTTAACTAAATTTTGAAATGTCCATTTTCTTGTTTGTTCTTTATGGACGTTTTTTTTTTAAATTTTGTAGACATCCTATTTCTAAGATTTGTTTCAAGGGTCTACGGTGAAACCGAAACTATCGAATCGAGCATGATGCCAACTCTTGCGCTCAGCTGCATGGCCATCGTGCGATGCAAGCTAAGTACCGCGGTTCCGCAAAACGGACAACTTACCTAGTCGCAAGAGCAGTTCCCATCAGTCATGTAAGATGCCACGGCTGTTTTATTAATTTACTTTACAGGTATCAAACATCTGTAGCTAATATTAATATACATTCATAAAGTAGCCAGTCGAAAAGGGAGTTTACCACGATGAACGCAGGCTCAGAATGAACCCCCACTTCTCTTCTGAGAAAAACTACAATCTTTGTATTCGGCTATACTTCGTCTCACCCTAGCATGGACTAACCGCGAAGGCTGTGCTAGCGCGAGTGGCCAGCCTTGACTGCCTTGACTAGAGCACTTGCTGCAGGAGCGCTCCTGCAGCCGCCGCGGCTTCATTCAAAGTGGCTAGCTCGCGCTTTTAGCACGCGCGGCTAACAATAGTCCATACTAAGGTGAGACGCTGCTAATCGTTAGCTCGCGCTGAGCACGAACGAACAGTACTCCGTTCATCCTATGGCTGAAGGTGCAGTCAATGTCACAAGCACGAGAGCAGGATGACGCTGCTTTCAAGCGTTCTTCCTCAGAACGAGCGCTCGCGCTAAAACCATTCACGTCTCAAAGCCAGCGGTGCAAGCTATAGCTCGCGCTTGCAGCTTTGGCTGCAATCTCAACCTAAGGGTGAGTGGAGTATGAACCGCGTTTACGTGGATGGGATCGTAGCGCATCGAATCAAGATTTGACTATTTTGGTTGGTATACTCTTAAAAGAAAGGAGCTTGTAAAAAGCTTGTAAGTGCAGCACTTACTACATTTTCTGACAGTTACTACCTTTCCCTAACTATTTACAACCTGAAACGCGCGATAGGTAGTAAACAGTTGGTAAATGTAGGGTGCCTTCATGTGCGCTTTGCTCAGGGTGGAGACATCTGGCCATTTTGTCCCACACTTTTATTTTACTATTTTGTTCAGAAGTGCGTGAAAGAGCGTGTCCCTGCACGTGTTTGTGACGCTGACTGTGCTATGGCGACATTTTGGTTTCGTCGATTTCTTTGTATGTTACCCGTGAGCGCGTGCTGTCGGCATCGGGTACTACAAAAAGTGGCATCATTCTAAGCAGGACATTGAGGCACCCCAGGTAAATGCAGCAGCTAATACCTTTTTAGGACTGTTACTTAAAGTTTCGGAACGCAGGGGAGGTATCCACACACACTCGTAGCGCCAAATATTGTAGAAGGGGGAATGTTTTTATGGAGCTGACTTTATAGCCATCGCAGCCTCCGCCCCAGTGTGACGGACTGTATTCCCGACTCATTCCGCTGCAAGGGTTGCCGCAACATGGAAACACCGGCTAATAAGCCGGTGTTTCCTTGTTTCGGCAGAGCCAGCCAGCATCAGGCGTGCAGACTCGTGGGCGGATGGGAGTCGCGGAAGCAGTTCATCTCTGTAGTTATCTACAGTGCCGTAACTTCCCCGTCGGCGACTGGTAAAGGGCTGATGTCATCTCGGGATGGCGGCTTGAAGATGGAAAAAGGGACTCTGTTTAGTACTCTCGTGGGTTGCCGAGTTGTACGCGAATGTGATGTAAGGCACCCATACGTCCCAATCCCGTTGGTCACAGGCCACGTAGTGACCCAGTGTTTCGATAGGTATACCATATTGAGTTCATTTCGGTCCGAAAGCAAAGTGTCTTTATAGACCTGAACACGAACGTCTCTTTAAGTTTTGTGAGGTGAATTTTGTGTAAGAGAATATTCCTTTGTTTTGTGTGGGCAAGTGTGACGGAGTGTATTCCCGACTCATTCGGTGCTGTGTGTGCGGGCACGTGTGTGTGTGTCTGTGTGTCCCACCGTGGCGTTCGCGCCAGATTACGAAGAATCCTCGCCTCGCGGCCAGTGGAAGGAAAAGGAGAAAGAAGTGTGGCAATAGGAAGGGCGGTTAGCCATGGCAAGATTTCGGACGGAGAAAGTGTTTGTAGTTGTCTGTGTAGCGCAGTCATGCCGAGTTTAGATAAAACCACATGTGTCGGAACTAGTGCTGGGTACTGTCTCTCCTCGACGTCGGCCTGCGACGAAGGTGTGTGTGCAGCTCCTAACCAGAGTCTTCACACCAGCACGTCGTGGAAGCCAGCGCCGCCGCGATACAGTGTAGCCGCGAGCGCAGCCGGGAGTAGACGTTCTTGATACAATATCCATTCGACTTCTGACTTTCCTTTCCGTTTGGATTCTTTTGGGAGTGTTTATATTTTAGTTTTGGTTACAACTGTGACAAAACGAACCATGTAGCACGTGCTAAAAACGCTTCCAACGTCAAGAATGGTTCATTATTTTTTATTTTTGTATTCCAGTGTTTTTTTTTTTTAAATATATACTTCTCCCACGCAAGTGATGCCTGGCAATATAGTGCGACAAGTAGGTTGGAGTACAGTGTTCTAGAGAGTTGTAGTGGCAAAAGCGGCGGCCGCCGCGTGAAGATTTTGCGCGTAGACGACACCGTCGCGCTGCTGTTCTGAGCCCTAGGAACGTGCCTCCGTCAGCCTCGTCGTCGGCGCTGCTCGGCGTGCACTACTGTGGTTCGACTGGAGCTTTTCGCGACGCAGAACAATTGCTAATGTGAAAAATTGTAGGTTTTCCCTTGCACTAATGCCTCTAAAGTGTGTGCTATCTTCTACTTTCATTATTCGCGTGTTTTTGATGGAGATAATTTGATTAATATCGAGTACTGACAGGTCGTTCAGCAACGCTATTAATTGGGCTGTACGCTTAATAGTTGCGAAAGAAACCACGCGATACTGATATAACAAGAAAAAATAGAGAAATAAATCTCAATAAATCACTGGTTTTTTAATGGTGAGAGGAACAATAAACTGGTGTATTGTTTATTGCCATCGTGTTGCTGATGCGGGGACCAGCGTTGTGTAAGGGGCAAAGCCGAGGGTGTTTGGGAACGGCCAAGGTGCCACTGCAACTGGCGAACATATAGCAAATTGTCTTTTGTGGAAGGCAGTCTATGAAGAAAAAATACCTCGATTGGGAGTACATGAAGCATCAAAATACAATATGAACAAAATCTTCAACAACCCCTATTATGAAAAAAAACATTATTCTCAACTTTCTCCATTATGACTTCTCAAATGTGGTAATACGCTTCATCGACATACACAGCAAGCACATGAGAGATATCCAGCAACATACTACGCAAAATGACTACAAAATAGTCATAATATATTGCGGCATAGAATCATAACCTCTTCGCCTTTGACGATGTGCACATAGTCCCGAAGGTTAAGGCGCGGTTCAAAATGTCTCTCGCACACCGCTGATGTCTCGGCGAGGCGTTTATCTGCTCGGTTAAGATTTCTTTCCCACTGTAGTCTGCGCGACTCCTCCTTTGACGCACGAAATAGTGGCGGCTTACGATCGCTGATGTTCCGGCTGCCCTTGTTGACCACGTCCGACTTGCATCCCGGCGCGAAGCAGTGTGTGTGTCCGTCTTTTTCCTTGCATTTATGACCGAGACGGCAACGGAACGGGGAAGACTCCCCACCACTACACCACAAAGAAAAGTGCTACGGCGCTACGTTCGGGAGTTCGGGAGAAGCGTACCGCCTCAGCTTCGTCGTCTTCTTCGCTCATCGTACATCTGCTATCTGCCACAAATTCTCGTAAAGCACGGAACTCCAGCGCCACCCCCGGCATCTAGGTTGACCGTCTTCACGCGACCCATTGTAAGCGGACGCCGCTCTTGCCACTACATCCTCTAGAGCACTGTAGTTGGGGCACGACCGGCTTTATCAGGGGCGACTCACTCCGCGTTTCCCTATGGGAGCGCGCGGGCCAAACCATATCACGTGAACGGCTTGAAGGGATCGAGTGTTCCGCTAGGCGCCGCGCTAGCTCAACACCAAAACCGCGGTGGCTGCTATAGAAGGCAATGGGAGCGTGTGGAAATCACGTTGGTATCAGGTGATTTTTGTCGCATTTAATGGGCAGGCGCTAATGCTAGTACATAGTGTGTATAGAATAGGTTAAAATGAGTCACTATAATATAGTTTTCTCGAGCAGAATGATTAGTATTGTGAGCTAATCATTAGTAGGGTGTACGAGTGTACAGGAGGGTGCATCCAGTCCGCCTGCTGGAGCCCACTGCCGTGATCAGAATAAAAAATTGAGTTAGGTTCTCCGCAGGTGGGCCGTGACGCTCTTGGTGAATGTTCGAAGTGAGACACTGTCGATTGGTGGTGAAATGGTGACTGGCGTGGGGGAGGGGGGGGACGTCCACAGTTGCACTGCACGGGTGCGTTGGAGTTATAGTGACGAAGCGTACGGGTTAAAAGGAGCTGCAGTCCACCAGTGCGAGTACGCCACAGGGAGGATGCAAAAGGAAGCGAGGAGTCCGATAGCAGAAAAGTGGCGATAGGAGCCGCGTGGTCGCTACATGACGTGGATGTTGAAGCGGGTCTCTTCCGACTGAACGGAGGAGGTGCAGTTCTCGATAGGATGGTGTTCGGGGGCCAAGGTGGCGCCTCATATTAAGGTAGGAAGCGCGACGTTGTTCCGACTCGAGGGAGGCAACACGCTGCCTGGTTGCCGAATACCACACCGAGCAGCAAAACTCCAGGATGAGTAACACCAGTGCTGTGTACAGCAATCTGGGCACGTCGGGACTGGCTCTTCTTGTGGACCGAATGACGAAGCCAAGGAGTCAACTTTCTCCGGACACGACGTTTTGGACATAGCGATGGAAATCGAAATGCAGGTCGATGATGACACCTAGGAGATGGATATGCGTTGTTGTTGGGACTTCCACTTGGTTCAGGAAAAGTGTTGGAGGGCTCAAAGGTTGGCGCGAGGCAATGATGTGCATGATAGCGCATTTGGTTTAAGTTTAAGGGAAGTTGGTTATATTTTGACCATAGAAGAATGGCGATCTAGATCAGCTTGTAGCTCTCTACCGAGCGTACAATCGCAATAAAGATGAGAAAAGTCCTTAAAATACAGCCGATTATCCTCAAAACGTTCCCGGTCGTGGAGCGGACGCACACAGATACATACGCGAAAGCGTCTGCTCGTGAGTTAAGCTGCAGCGCCAGAAAACGCGGTGGCGTTTCAGCGAAGTAGAGGAAGTACTAAATAACCAAAAGCAAATGCGGCGCGCTCGCGCTACCTCGGGTGACCAGGGGCCCTATGTTGCACGTTTTGGACTCCCACGGCGACTATGGAGAAGAACGTGACGTCAACAACGCAGCAAACGCAGATTGGATGTTGATTTTCTTTTCTTCTGTCAACATCCAATCTGCGTTTGCTGTGTCGTTCACGTCACTTCCTTCTCCCTAGTCACCGTGGTAGTCCAAAACGTGCAACATAGGGCCCCTGGAGCCCTATGTGGCGCTTTTTGGACTCCCACGGTGACTATACTCGGCGACAACTTTTCTTGGCAATGAAGGGAATGCTAGGGGGGGGGGGGGGGGGCGGAGCTCTTCCACATGTATCACTCCGCCAAGCATCCGGGCTTTCATTCCGTCAGTTTTGGTTTCGTTTTCAGTTTTGGTTTCGCTGTCGGCTTTCAAGGCAAGCACTCTATACAGCCAATACCACCTAGAAGACAAGGCCTGCGCATGACGTTTCGTTAGTAGATCCCCGACCCGCCCCAAGCGGCAAACACCCCGAAGCTTGACGAGAGTATGGGCCGCGTCCCAACTTCTTCGCATTCACTTGCGGCCACAGCTGTGTGCGCGAGTGCTGAGCGCGAGCTGATAGCGAGCTTCCAGTTCATTTGCAACCTGCACGCGAACACTCCCTCGGCCAGGAGCGCGAGCTAGCACGCGCTCCTGGCTTGGAGACGGGCGTTCCTAGCGCGCGCGCTCGTTCTGCGGAAGAACGCTTCAAAGCAGCGACTGGGAATATAAAAAGCGCCCTCTAAAATGGCGTCCAGTGCTACCGTCCAGCGTCCAGCGAAGGGCTTTGCAGCCCTTCGCAAAGCAGTAATGCGATTTCACTCATGCATTTGACGCTCCACGTGAACGTCTAACTTCATTTATTGCTATAGCAACAGACACTCGGCGTGGGCATCTGTTTCATTATCAGCTACGCAAACCACTGAAGCAGGCGATGGAGCAGACGATGGTGCTCATCCGGGCTAGCTAGGGGGCGCTGAGGGGATCTACTAGTGATGACGTTTAGAGGAGGAAACGCGCAGGCCTTGTGTTCTAGGTGGTATTGATACAGCTCGTTAGTGTCTATGAAACCGTTTCCAGTGGACATACCCGGGCTCAGAGCAGATGCCATCTGTTAAGGAAGAGATCCCGGGCACGTCCGTTTCGATGGTGTCGGTTTATCTTTCCCTCTCCTGCCGTTCATGATCTCGTGGTTCTGTGCTCCTCTACCTCCTTTTCCTCTTGTTACCTACTACCAGATCTTTAGTAACTAGAAAAATAATTTCATTTTTATATTTTTATTGTTCGAGATTCATAGCGATGTGTCAATCATTATTCAATTGACGAATATTAACATTATAATTTACGTTACCACCAAAACACAATTTAGACCCTGGGACTGTGTTCAGCTCCGTAAGAAGACAGCGTGCTTTGGCTCTGTAGCTTTGGCAGCATTGCCAAGAAACGTTGTCGCCGAGTATAGGGAGAAGGAACTGACGTCAACAACGCAGCAAACGCAGATTCGATGTTGATTGGTGAGAGTCGCTGATGACGAATATCCGCAAAAGAAAACAAAGAAAAAGTGAGCTTTGTTTTCTTCTGCTGAAATTCGTCATCAGCGACTCTCACGAATTAACATCCAATCTACGTTTGCTGCGTTGTTGACGTCACTTCCTTCTCCCTAGTCGCCATGGTAGTCCAAAAAGCGCAAAAGAGGGCCCCTGGTGGGGCTATGTTGCACGTTTTGGACTCCCAGGAGACTAGGGATAAGGAAGTGACGTCAACAACGTTCTTTGGATGTTGATTGGTGGAGTCGCTGATGACGGTATCTTCTAAGATACGTTCATTCACACCTACGTCACTTCCTTCTCCCTAGTCTCCTGGGAGTCCAAAACGTGGAACATAGCCCCCCAGGTCTCCCCTATAGACCTTTCCAATGTTTACAAAATCACAGTCCAGCGTGCGATCTTCACAGCCCAGCACGTGCGTGTTCATCGCTTCGGAAAGCGAGGAAACACACGCGCCATACTCACGAACACTCAAGATGGCAAAGGCCACACACTCTTTGCTGAAAAGGTCTATAAAGCCGGTCGTGGGTTGGGGCCAGAAGAGAACTTTGCGAGACTCTCATTCCTGCGATCTGAACCTGCCGTTTTTGCCGTGTGTCGGTGTGCTACTGTCCCGTTCCTGTGGTGGCGTGCATAGTTAACGTGTGTGCGCATGACTGGGCGAGTGTGTGCCTGGACATGGACTGCTCCGAGGATAAGCCTAATAAGCCGGTGACTAGCGTCCACTCGTCACCGGATCCGCCGCCCGACGGCGATCGCTCGGGCGGTTCACTGGCATGGGTTTCGCCGTCCAAGAATCTTCGCTGCTTCGCTCCTACTTGACACTGGGAATGTCTTCACTGTCTGTGTGTTCTCGGTGGTTGAATTATTCTGATTGAGCTGTCTTCGCTCGTGACAGTGCATTGTCACGACCGTTGATGTGCGTCGTAAATAGCGTATCTAGGCCAAGTAAAGCTATGCGCACTCCGTCGTGCACCTCGGCCGGAAAGGGCTGCTTCATCGGTGACCAGCTAATACGGTTTATCTCGATGTATACTCCGAACAGCCGAAGCGAGCGACGGGTTTTCTTCGAGACGATGAGGCACGTGTTGGACAGCCCTGGGGACATTGTGCTCGGGGAGACTTCAACTGCGTGCTCTGCTCTACAGACAGGGCCGGTGGTGTTGCCAGGAAAGACAGCAGTGCCACTACGCTTCGCGACGTGCTACGAGACCACGACGTGGTGGACGTCACTTCTAGGTTCCCGGGATTCACTCCGCGTTACACGAGATGGCAGGGAGGGTCCCATACAAGGCAATATTGTCTTTACGTTTCCAGCAGACTTCTCGCAGGAGCTGATTTTACGGTATCAAGATGATGCCCCTCTCGAAACATGGCCTCGCCACCACCGAGCTGAGAAGCGACGTGGCGACTAAGCGTCGTGTGAGAGGGTCCTGGAAAATGAACATGGCCATCCTAGACAGCCAAGAGTTCTCAGCGAAGGGGCAGCAACGCCTGTAGAACTTCGGGAGGGTGGTGGACGCCTGCACGTGAGAGGCTTTCAAGAGAGAGCTGCGAGAGCTTGCCGAGGCCTTTTCATATAGCAAGGCAGTAGAGGCCAGACACGAAGAACAGGCTCTGACGGGCACACTCCGCATCATACTCGAGGAAGAGGAGAAGAGGCCCGGCGCCTTTGCTGAGGCTATTCGACACTGCAAGACACGCTTTCAGGAGATGCTGGAGGAGAGGCTGCGGGGCGCTCAGGTGAGGAACCAAGAGCTATTTCTGGAGGGCGAGACCCGGCCCACGAAGATTTTCCGGACCTTCGAAAGGAAGCGCGCGCAGGCAAACCACATCTCCAACGTGCGGTACGAGGGCCACCAGGTGAGCGGGCAGGAAGAGGTGGCTGCAGCTTTTGAATCGCACTACAAAAAGCTCTTTTGCAAACAGGAATGCGATGCCAGTACCCACCACGCGTTCCTCCACGAGCTTGCCACCGTCCTGGAGATATTAAGGACTTAGTAAACGCCCCAATCAGGGAGCCTGAGGTACGGTGAGCCATCAAGAAGCTCTCCGGCAACAAAGCGCTCAGACCGGATGGAATCGGCGCAGGGCTCTACAAGAGGTACGCGGACCTCTTCTGTCCCATTCTGGTAGAAGTATACCAAGATATTTTTCAGTGAAAACTTCTTCCTCCGTTCATGAGGGAAAGTCTTGCGGTGCTCATCCCGAAAAAGGCAGGCAAACGGCTCCGATCCAGCAGTGACGGACTATAGGCCCATCAGCCTTCTCTATAGGGACTACAAAATTATTGCCAAAATTTTGGCGAGAAGGTTGGATCTTAGACTTCGGTGCGTGGTGGGCGACCATCAAGCTTACGGTCTATGGGGGCGTTCCATTGCGGGAAACCTTAAAGGGCCTCTGACACGCAAAAAAAAATTCTTTTTTTTTTCGTGCTAGGCGTTGAAATGGCATATCAGAACATTACAAAAAAAAATTGTTTCATTATAGTGTTGCGTAGTTCTTTTTATAAAAAATAGAAAACGAGGCCCAATTCAAAGTTCCCGCCAGTGCACTGTGACGTAACAGTGTACCGCATGGTGTCGGGGTGGTCAGAAGGGAGGCATCGACCTACGTCACTAAAAGTGGGTTCGCCGGACGTCACGCGAGTTTCACTCCTCGTGCTCTCCGCGACCGTGCCTACGACTTTTTCTTTTTTCCGTTCTTTGTACGAGCGATCGTAGAAACCGAAGTTTCAGTTCCACTAGCTCTTTATCGCTGCACCGTTGGTTAGTTTGCGTGCTGTAATAGTCGAGGCCGAAGAGTCAGTGGATCGACGTGATGGAGGTCAATGATAAAAGCGTTGCGAGTACAAGCCAGTGTACGAGTGCATGCCGTCAGTCCGATGATACAGAGCTATACTGGGCACAAAACAAGCTATCAAGTTTTGAAACAAAAAATTTAGAACGCTCGCAGAAATTAGGATTGCTAGCATACGACACGCCCGATCGCATTGCTGAAGGTTCAGACACCAAGGTCGTTGAATCATCGGATACTCTCCAGGCTGTAGGTGCCTGCCGCCTAAAGAATACAAACTGGTGAGTGTAACAAGCACAAGTAAACGTCAAGCATAAAGTATGTGTTTTGTCTAGAACAAGAGTAGAACTTGTTTACTAGGTGCACATGCAGCCGATGCGTCATGATGCCTGAATTCAAGCCTCGTGAGTGCCGCTGTTGCAGGGAGATGGTCAGGAGACTTACAGACCTGCAGTTGAGGTCTCACATCGAGACCTGTGAGTTTTAGTAAACATCGCCTAGGGTTGTAATCTTCATCACTAAAGTGCTTCGAGCATATCCATCGCCTACCCACGGATTCTAATAGTTGTCCTACGGGAACCGCAGTTAGCCACCGGTCCATCTCTTGTATGTCTCTCGGAAATGCATGCAGTGTGATCTCTTCTTCAGTTGCTGAAATACCGGGACAGTCCCTCACACAGCACCTTCTAGGCATTGTAGTAGATCACGTCAATTCACTGACTCCTCTTCTTCTACCTTTACAGCAACATTAAGCGATAAAAAGCAAATAAAAGAAACGTGGGTCGCTAAACTCGTGGAATAAAACATTCTTTGCTTTCTGACGTAGCGGGGGGAGTGACCAAAAGAACGCCGCAAAGTTTCCTCCTCCGTGCGCGCGCTCAACTTCGCAACTTTTGAAGAAAAATCCCCCGCGATCCCTAGGCGGTGCACGAGAGCACGAGACAGCGCGGGGAGGCGAGCGTTCACGCCGCTCGTTGTGCGTTGTCTTTGGGCTCTGTAGCGTCATTGGGCCGAAATTCGATCCCGTCATGCCTCGCTCAGACGAGGAACGAGAGCAGACGACGGGAGTTCGTCTGCTACAATGAGGCATTCGCACAGCGAAACCGAAAGAAAAAGTAGATTTTCTGCTCGAAATCGCGTCCCGCGGGCAGCGAACTCAAACGCGAGCTTCAATTGTAAGCGTCTGATATTTCACGAAGGGAGGAATCGACGACCCGTGCTTTATTTGCAAAATTTGAGTCGCTATGTTGCCGTACAGACGCTGAAACCTACCAGTGTGTAATGAAAGGCTCAGGACAAACGCAGAGGCCGCGAGATCTCACATCATCCGTTTACGGGTGAAAAGTGGAACATTTGTCGACAAAGCTCCCACAGCAGAAACCTGTGACGCATGTACTCAGCGTCCTGGAAAGCTAAACATGGAGACGTTGCCAGAGGCTTGAGCAAAGTCATATTTGAACGGCAGCTATCTTGCCCCGTCGTATTTTGTTTGAGCAAGCTCTCGTTCTCAACGTCCTCACCAGGGAAATAAGAAGTCTTACGAAACTTATTGCTAGATATTCCAACGAACTAGATTTAAGCCGTATCCTTTCGGTGGTTCACTCATAATATCATGCTTAAAATGCATAATGCCATTTTAAAAAGATTGGTATTCTAACGCGTTTAATATTCTTGCCCACAATATTAACTGTTATTTGCGGAAAACAGGATAGAAGTTTTATGGTCGAGAACAACCTACTAACGTAATAAAATTGAGTTTTCCCGTTTCTCCTATAGCATGCGTTAGCTCGTGTCAAGCGATGACTGTCGGTGGTGCCGCTCGACCCCAGTAATACAGGCCTCTATCCGCGATCCAGCCTACTGAGAGATCAGTGGTGCCAGTGCTATTAGACATAAATCGTTTATTTGCATCGGTACGCCCATACCTGCCGGATGTCGGGACGAGGCGCAAAACCGTACATCCGGCCAACATTGGAGCCGGTTTTCGGCCGAAATTGCCTCGACACTGGCCAAGTAGCGACGTGTTGTTTCGGCGACTCCTTTGTGTAATTTATTTGTTCAGTCATTTTATTGGGTCCTGGCCCACTGTGTACACCCCAAAAAAGTAGTCTACTGTGGTAATTACACCTTTACGAGAAGGAGTATTGTAGTTTTACATCTTTATAAAAAGGTGTAGTGCATTATCACACGTTTTAAAGGGGCCCACCAACAATTTTTTGACTGGTTTGAAGTTCGCGCTGAAACGGAGCTCCATGAAAGCGGGAACACCGAGGGAAAAAAATTACAGAAATTCGCAATAGTTTGTGAGTTATTAGCAAATTAAATATTGCAGAAAACAACTTTAAATAAGCAAAACATTTCGCTTTATGACGTAAAATGAAACAGTTTAGCGATTGGAGCAAAGTGGTTGGCCAATTGGACGCGAGTTTGGTTGATAGCCCGTCCGTGGCCCGTCGGCCCGGTCGGCCATTAGGCCTCGCTGCAACCATCGTAGCTTTGGAATCGGGTTGCCATCATCGATGAATTTACCGGGCTTATCGGATTTTGAGCGCCGAATTCTTAAAAAGGAGTGCGGAGCTGGGCGTCGCGCCGTACGAGGACACACCACGCAAGCGCCGCGACGCGCCTCTGCCTCGGCTCCGGTGGCGGAGTTGCGGGAGACGAGCCTTCCGCGGCTGTCGAAGAGGACTGAGGAGGTACTCCGCCGCTGGGAGGCGCGCATGAGCGACGAGGCGTTGTTTTCGCCCTTTTTGAACTTTAATTTGCAACTTTATTAGCACTATAAAAACTACCTTTTAGAGAAATAATGACGGTTAACGTGTGATATACTTTATTCCGCTTCAAAATTTCTGGGACGGCTCTCGCCAATCACGAAACCCAGTGAATGTGACGTGTAGTGAAAGGGAGCGCCGTTATGCGCGCGCATTCGGCACCTCGCAGCGCCACCGTCGGAGGAGGCGTTTCCGAGTTTTCAAATTAAAATATGATGCGCTAATATTTTTAAACTCTTTCGTTGTCCACTGGGTTTCCGGGACCCATACCTCGGCATTCTCACTCATGAGTGCGATCACTCACGATCACTCACGCTCACCGTCAGATTTGAGGTGATCGTGAGTGAGGCCGCGAGTCTCGAAAAATTGTGAGTGTGAGTGTGAGTCTGATCATGAGTTATGTGAACTCATGAGTGTGAGTCTGAGTGTGAGTCCTGAGAACTGATGAGCGTGAGTCTGATCGTGAGTGTGATCGGGAGTTCTGAGAACTCATGAGTGTGAGTGCGAGTGTTAGCCCTGCGAACTCATGAGCGTGAGTTTGATCGTGAGTGTGATTGTGAGTTCTGAAAGCTCTTGAGTGTGAGTGTGAGCTTGAGCGCTAAGTGAAGTACTCATGAGTGTGAGTTTTTAGGTCTCTTGAGTGTGATTGTGAGTTTCGAGGCTCATGAGCATGAGCCTGAATCAAGACGTGAGTCTTAGGGTGGATATGAGTCCGGTGATCGCATTAGTCTGCGTGATGACGTGAGTCTGAGGACCATGGCCACGATGAGTCGCGGTAAGCGCTGGTATTATCTTTTATTTATTTATTTATTTCAATACACTCAAGGCCCGAGGGCATTACAGAGGGGAGGGGCAAGTAGCAAAACATAATACAAAAATGAGAATAAATACAAAAAATTTATACAATAGAAAAAGCAGTCAGGGTGCCTGCTGACAAAAATGGCTGTTTAATGCAGTTCTTAAAGAATCAAATGATGATATGGATACTAAAGACGCGGGAAGGTGGTTCCACTCCGATGACGACCTGGGGATAAAAGAGTCGAGGTAGGCGGAGGTCCGACACTGAGGAATTCCAACTTTATACTGATGATCAAGGCGAAAAGAGATGTGCGGGGGAGGGAGAATAAGTTTATCTTTTAGAGTTGGGATAGAGAAGTAAATATTATGAAAAAGCGATAGACGAGATACTTTACGGCGCAGAGAAAGAAGGGGCAAAGATAAGTTAGATTTCATGGATGACACACTGGCTGAACGATGATAATTACAAAAGATAAACCGCGCGCCACGGTCCTGAATGGCTTCAATGTTAGATACGAGCGCGGTGTGGCCGGGATTCCCGATTGCTGCAGCGTACTCCAATTTAGAGCGTACCAGGGTTTTGAATAAAAGTAATTTTAGTGACACTGGTGCTAAAGTAAAATTCCGTTTTAAAGGCCGAACTCCATGGAACGAATTATGTGACGAATAACTGGCGAACGCCGCCCGACGGCACGCTCGTTTTGCGCGCGACGTAGCAGCCACTGTGTTGATTCCACGCGCAGAGCAAAAGCCGCCGGCCAAAATTCGTCGGTTATTCGCAGCATATTCGTCCCATGGAGTTCAGCCTTAAGAAGCCGAGCATGGAGTTAGCGTTAGCAGTGATATGATCAATGTGAACGTTCCATGACATGTTATCTGTAATATGAACTCCAAGATATTTGTAGGAAGTTACGATTTCCAAGGGGGAGGCACCAAGGGTGTATGAAAGTGGGGATAAGCTACGTCGAGATACACGCATCGCTTTGCATTTGTTAATGTTAAGAGACATACACCATGCGTTGCACCAGTCCAAAACAGTGTCTAAGTCAGTCTGAAGAAGTTGAACATCCGCTGGGTTGGTCACGTAAGCTCCCGGGCCGTTTTAGTGGGCGAGGAGACTCGCTTCGCAACTAGTGCGTGGGGTTCAGGCCTTCAGGATTGGTTTGGGCGTCGCTCGCCTGCTCCTTCGCCATGTAAACGCGCCGGTTCCTGTGGAGTGCGGAGGAAGGGGGGGGGGGGGGGGGGGGTGCTTGTTCTTGCAGGCTCCTACTTGCCAGCGCCCTCCGCAATGTCTCAAACAGCTGTGGAGGGCAGAGGGGGTATGGGGGGGGGGGGGGGGAGGGAGGGAGGGAGGGGTGCTCGCTTTCGTCTCTCCTCGGCGTTCGCTCTTCGCTTCATGGCAGATGGCGGGACGCCAACGGACTGATGGCGCCTCGAGGCGGCGCGGTAACGTCGGAGTTGGGGAAGCGCTCCTCTCTCTGTGGCATAGAAACCCAGGCAGCACACCGTATTGGGCCAACATTGGATTTGATGTGGCAAAGAATGGCCCAACAATGGCCCAATGAGCCATATGTTTCCCAATATTGGAATCACATTGGACAATAATGGACTATCAAAGCCAATGGTTTTCCAATATCGGTGATACGTTGGCATAGGCCGGTCAACATTGGACTGTCAAAGCCAATAGCTTTCCAATATTGGATATACGCCGGCATAAGCTGTCCAATATTGGACTGTCGGAGCCACTGGCTTTCTGATATTGGCTATACGCCGACATAACCTGTCCAATATTGGACTGTCAAAGCCAATAGCTTTCCAATATTGGATATACGCCGGCCTAACCTGTACAATATTGGACTGTCAGAGCCAATGGCTTTCCGATATTGAATATACGCTGGCTTAAGCTGGTCAATATTAAACTGTCAAAGCCAAGAGTTTTCCAATATTGATGATATCATGGTGTAGGCTGGTCAATATTGCACTGCCATAGCCCATGGCTTATCGGTATTTGTGTCGCCTAGGCTATAAACCCGCGACCCTTTTTTCTTTGCATGCTGAGGTAGGAAAGTGGAAAAGAGTCATTCACGCGCTCGCTCCGGGGCGAGAATTTTATTTAACCAACTTCATGGGGCGTACGTCGCCGGTGCTTTATAACCGCGGTCAGAAATACGTCCTTAGCTGCCTATAGGACTATTGCAGTTTTTTCGCCGGCTGCTCTCCCTTCACAGTGCCTTACCTCGGCGTTGAAAACTTAATTGCGTTTTTTCTAGATTTAATTATTTTTGTCTTTTCCGTTGTATTTTGTATGTATATGCATTCCGTAGCGTTAACACGTCTTCTACTTTGTTGGTGCCCCTGCCATGTTTGTATTTCTTTCTGCGTGCTCTATTTTTTTATATTTAATGTTTCTTTGCATATTTGTCTTTGTCGACGTAGTGACTTCTACTTTCAGTTTTACGAGAGTCTATTGCTCTAGAAAGTCGTCTATTGGACTCAAATGAAGTCTCGAGAGGGCTGCTTCGACTGCCAGTGCACATGTCATCAGTGTAGGCAGAGCAACGACGTAGCAATCGCGGCGCGAGAGCAAACTGAGCCTCCATCTGGCCGGCCGCGCTTGCTCTGCGGAAATGTGAGCGTGGTACTCTCGAACCCCGTTAGCTTACTGAAGTTGGAAGACGCTACTTTGTCGTCGCGAATCCTTTGCCCTTCAAACGGTCGCGAAGCCGTTACACCCGGCGTATCCTACGCAGCATCTTTCCGAAATTGTTAGCGCAGCATCGCAACCTTCTGTCAGCGAGCGTCGGCGATTCATCGTGTGTTGAAAGTCGGACGATGTGCTGTACGCGGTGTCTTTTATGTGCAACTCTTTCGTAAAAAAAGTTTGAAGTTTAAAAACGCGAACCTAACAGTGTACAAATAATTTTAAATTTATTGATAATATATATATATATATATATATATATATATATATATATATATATATATATATATATATATATATATATATATATTTATATATTTATTAATTTGTGGACATCGTGCGCAAAAAATAGTCGCGCTTAGTTCTTCATTCTAAATTTTAATGTGAGTTATACGACGTAAAACATACTGTCTTCAAACTTGCCCCGTTTAGAATCACTTTTGTGCTGGACAGCTTCTTTAGAAATTCAAAACCTAGCCTTCAAAGAGCTGTCCTGTTCAATCGGTATTGGCAGCAGGGTGGACGCTATGCGTGTTTTAGGCCAATCGTGTCTCCGGTTAGGGTCACGTGACTGCAGTCTCAAAGCTGGTGATAAGGCAGAGCACGGAACCTGACTAAAAGCCCAAGGCCACGCATAACATCCACTGCACTATCAACCTTGGGTACAAGTGACAAATCCTCTGGTTGTTGAGATGGGTCTGAAGATTAGCCTTTGTAAGCGCACCCCCCGTTCTGGGCTGCTTTCTTTCTACGAAACAACAGTGAGTGGGCAGGCGAGCTGGTGGATGTTGATCATGATGTAGAAAACGGTAAAAGCAGGGAAACTTGGTCGAAGAAGAAAGACAGGGGAAAAGAACGTCATAAACTCAGCTACTGCGTTTATTTCCTCCATATCTTATATACCCACAACCTAACCGCCACCACCGACGTCACAAGGTCAACCCTTGTTATCTATAGACCAACACGCGGCGCTGACGTCACGCAGCTGCGGTGGCGCTGTCGACGGCACTGCGCATGCGCAGGCGCGTCACTTCACGCGAATTTTGTTTCTGCGCACGCGCAGTGCCCACACCCGGTGTGGGCAAACGCGGGTTTGTTTGTAAACAGCGTGTAGGTCTATACAATCCTACCCACACTGGTCTTCACCTCAACCGTAAACGGTGACCTCAATCCCAAACTGAAAGCTTACGACCTTGAACAAAAAAGCAAACACAACAAAACAAACACACGGACCCCCATCCTTTCCAGCCGGAGTCTGGAAAGGCTGTGCTTTATCTAAACGAGAACTGAAATGACTTCCAACTGAACCCCTGCCCGCAAAATGACTCATTGCACGTTCACTTACAACTATTATTAAAAAAAAAAAAAAAAAGCTTTACATTTTAAGAAACTTCTTGGAACTACTTCCGAGTTGCATCGAAGCATGGCTGATACAATTGCCGATGGATTGTTCTACGAAAATCCACTATTTGAGAACTCGCAGGTTTAAAAGGTTTTGGTTGCGACCGCGCGTGCCTTTTGGTTGCGACCGCGCTTGCCGAACGGCGCGCGCGGTTGCAACCAAATGGACGCCTACAACTATACGAGTGCCGGAACACGTCGACGGGCATCTCGCTTGAAGACCTGATCGCCTGATTCTCGACGTCAAAGCGAAGCAACAATCGGCCCGATTTTTCATACTGTATTTTTCCATATGGCTTCCTCAAGACTCGTAAAACAACTTGTATAAATTTGTTATTTTGCAAAAGGAGTTTGTCTGCAAAGGGAGTTTGTCAGACCACTTTCCAAGCCTGCACATCTATTTTCCTTCACTTCAACAGTTAATGTAAAATTCACTTACTTGATGCATCGCACTGCAGTAATCCACTTTGTCGCCGTGTCGCTTCCCAAGACCTTGAAGGGAAGTGGTAAAGTTTGACGCTTGAGTCACCTTCGCGACTGTGGCAGTCCTTCACGCAGCAGTAGCGACGTTTATTTTTGGGGGAAACTCTAAGATCAGTCGAGATCTCATAGAAACCCGGTAAGGTCATAGAGACGTGAAGGTGAGACTTACTTTTATGAAAAACTGTTCCAAAATGCTCACGCCGATCCGAAATGCCACGTTCACACTTGGTTTCTAAATGCGCCCGCCCGCAGTCCACGCGACCCGGGACGCCCTGGCTTACCCAATTTGTTTTATTTTGCAGTCGCTGGATGGCGCAACGTGTAGTGCCAAACTGCATTGCTGGTTGCCTATGGGCACACCAATAATCCCGTTTAAGTATGACTTAGCATACTGTGGACGCTACGACTCAGTGGGCCAATTAGAGCGTCGTATAGACAGGTGACATCTAGAATGGACGCCTGTGAGACGCTGTCACGTGTCTCACTGCAATGAATTTACTGGCTCAACGGGATTCGTAGGATTCACTGAGAAGTAGATGACGGCGGCGCGCGGTGGCCGCAACGTCGCGGCGCCTGCCCCACGGCCACGGCCGGGTTGCCGGCTCGTGGGCTGGACGCGACTGCGAGGCGCTATATTGCCCGGGCTTCTCGGGCTTCGTGCATGACGCTGTGCTCCCCTTAGCCGTTGTTTATTCATGTTTCGTTTTTACGTTATTATGGTTGAATGCATAGGTACTCAGAGTGAGGCAAGAATTTCTTGCAAAACAAAAATAATATATCTGATAACCAACTTTTTACAATTCAATTCTGAAACCCTTCTTATCGCTGGAAGACCTATATGACACATATCGCGATGATTCAAGCCCGTCATGAAATTGTACAATGATGTAGCAGAGGGCAAGATTGATCAGCGGGTCGTTGAAGTGCGCTACTGCGTTAAATGAACGCTTGTTAACCGAGCGACAAAGAATCTGTCTCGAACCGATGGTTACAGAAACGTAATATTGTAATATTTCTTGTGAATGTGCAACTAAATGACTAGAGAAACTATTTGTCATCATTTCCGCGAGTTATGGAAAAAAAAACACCACTCAACTTTCCGAATGTGCTGCTAATTTCCGGAAACTAAATGCGCGAAATAATGCTAAATATTGTATTTTAAAACACCGCCAAGTTCGATTTTGACATGGGCGGACATTGTGCCCGGGAAGACACCTTCGATATCTTATTTTACAATTGGAAAAGGATTCAGGCAATTTTGACAAAGTCATAACATGTACTGACGCTTGTGTGCCGAAAAAATCACTCAATACCCCGCTAGTATTCCTATCCGTGGCGGCACCTCGAAAAGGCGGGAAGACCGATTTTCCGTGACGTTCAAGCGTAACATCAGAGTAGGCTCGTAAAGTCCGGTTCACACATCTGCGTTCCGAGCTACAGGAACGACAGAAACGACACGAACGACATGACACCGGGACAACCGTGACACATGATTGATTGACAAAGCTGCTCATTGCTTTACCTGTCACGCTCTATAATGCGAACATAATCGTCCCGGTGTCATGTCGTTCGTGTTGTTTCTGTCGTTTCTGTCGCTCGAAACGCAGATGTGTGAACCGGGCTTGAGGTAATAGACCGACCTCACCGCCAGTTTCGCAACGCCTCCTCTGGCGCAATGCATTGCGGGAACTGTGGTATTTCCGCACGAGGGTAAACGCCAGTGTAGGCTTGCGGGTGTCGATCACGAGCCGTCTCGTGCACTACCGCTGCCTCCTGTGAAGTACAACAATGGCTGCGTCATGCACGCTCCAGACGGTTGGTGAGGCGAGCTCTCGTTTTCTTTCTTTATGAGGGGTGTTTACAGATATTGCGTTTTCCTGGCTGATAACAATAAACTATTGATATGTTGGGCCTAAAATATTCACTACAGTACACACGGATGAGCACTGTTGAATACTATATGAATAGGACTACGCTTCCAGCGAGAGCTCGCCCACGTAGAATCGGTCAGCTGCCCTATGCCAAAGAAGACGACGTAGACGATAGATCTCCGCCAGCTCCGACTCTACAAGCTACAACAATGCAAATACCTCGTTCATCGACTTATAAAGACTACCGAAACTGACAGAGTAACTTCTACGTCACTACCTATTTCGGAACACTTGCAAGACGAGAATGTCTAGATATTTCGCGTGCATTACTGGGCACAAAATAAGCCTCCCATGATTCTACAAATAATGAGCGGTATACTAAGCCACCACTGCGTCGAGAAACACTCCTTTTAGAAAAAAATTGGAACGATTCAGCCTCTCGCGAGCTTCGAGTGTGCACGTGGCCAAAAGCACGACAGAAAGCAACAATTACGTCCGGCCGTCTGGCTTCCGAGCGCCCAGCCTCAGCTTCATAGGGCACAATCCTTACGTAAACAAATATCCGCTAGACAGGCCAAGCACGCGCCCAAACGGCCAAACGTATCTAAAAAGCTGCCACGCCTCACGCACTACTCCAGCAATGTAAGCGCACAGCGCACTGCATGCGTACAAAGGGTGAGGAGCATTTGCGCTTGCGCCGCCTGCGCCCTGTCCGAAGCGGACACCGTAGTGCTCTGCGAACACGCGAAGAACACATGACGTCAAAAAGCCAACGCCGCGTCGATGAAAGAGAGAGAAAGAGAAATGTCGTCTAGACGTACGAGTAAAACAAAACAAAAAAAAAAAAGTGTCGACGAAATATAGTAAGCTCTGTCAAGCGTCGAATGTCGAAGAGACGATCTGCGGATGACACATCGCAAATGTCGAAGAAACGATCTGTCGATGAAACATCGCAGTGTCGATGAAACGATCTGTCTATAAAACCTTGTTCGATAAACTGATTGCCCAATATAAAACTGCGCGCCAAGAATGACGCGGCTTGCCACATGAAAAGTGGCGCGCCCTGCATGATCGAGAGCGCGACAAAGAGCCACGTGGGGACGGCCCCAAACCCCTAAACCACTCCAAACCAATCCAAGCAAAGTCATGCCAAAATCAAACTAATCCAAACAAAATATATTCAAGGGAGGCTGCATGCATCAAGATAATAAATGCTGACAGTATCTTATAAAGGCCGAGATGACTGAAAAACAATGCCGGTGGATGATCCTTTAAATCGCAGCCTACTCCGGCAAGCACGGTCGATCAACAAAAGCAGAAGCAACTCGAGTGAGAAGGAAAACTCGGCCTCCGCGGACTCTGCTCATAGAATAGCATACGACTGACGGACACCACAGCCAACAGGGATTATAGTGAGATTTCAAACCGTCGTCACGTGAAACCACCCTACCTAATATTACCGCCCTCCCAAAACAAAAACAAACAAAAAAAAAAATTGGTCGATGCATATGTTTACAATATATACATGCTGCATAAACGTCCGTAAGAGTACGTGTGGGTGGCACAAAAAAAGAAACGGGGGTGATATATGTACCAATTGTTTATTTGTGTACAAATGAGCGAGGTATGCACAGCGAGGCGATGCTCTAATCATTGAGACTTGTCCCTGTAACCTGTCCGAAGGCCGCGTTTTTGTGTTTTCTCCGCGCCCTTTCCAATAAAAGGCCTCATGCCCTTGTCAGTCAACGAAAGTTCAAAACACCCGCGTGCAGCGCGTGAGGGGCGCGAGGAGCCCGCTGATTGAACGGCTTCGCCGATGACGTAGCGCCCGTTTATCCCTACATCCCTACGCCAAACTAAAATTAATGCATTGCAGATTGTCCCTAGGCGACCTGTTGACGCTCCAAATTCCTCCAAAGTACGGCTCCAAAGTTTGTGCAAAGAAAAGTGATTAGAAACCTCGTTTGTCGAAGTTGTCGCTGACGTCAAAGTGACGTTTCAGAACTTTGCGAGAGCCGTGGTTTGAGCTCGAAATTCGATTCGGATCGAGGCGAGCGAAGTTAAACTTTGTCAACATGGCGGTGCCGTACGCTGCGGCCGAGATATCTTCCGCCACCGTCGGCGTCGCTACCGAGACCACCGGGACGCTTTTCAACTCCCAGACGACGACTTACGGCGACAGTACCGGCTATCGAAAGCCGTTGTGCGTTGACTCTGCGACGAGCTTCGTTCGGCGCCCGGACTTTGAGCGGCGGACAATCGCGTTACCATGACCGTGGAACAACAAGTTCTCTGCGCGCTCCGGTTCTTCGGAACCGGTAGCTTTCAAGGCATAGTGGCGACTGACGAGAACCTGTCAGTCTCCCACATGACTGTGAGCAGGGCTGTCAGAGTTTTTGCGGCTGCCATCGTTTTTTCTGTAATGTCCGTAGAGGTTACTACTAACCTGGTATACAATTCAGAATGTTGGAAAACAAACAAGTACCGGGGTAATTCTTGGGTAGGGTCGAGTCTCCGGCAGCCGGCAGAAATATTTCCCCGAAATTCTACTGGCAGTCGTCCATCATTGGCGGTCAATCAGTTCATCGAACGACGTGTCATCGACAGATCGTTTCATCGGCACGCGATGTAATCACATGAAGAAGATTTTCTTCAGTTAGAGGTATATACACATTAAACATTTTCACACCTTTATACATGTAAGTGAGGTGTCCCATTACTAAAACCCTAATAAGTGTAGCGATAGCCTTATAAAAAAAATGTACTGCCGAGGAGGCCGTGAGGACCTTGATGACCTGTGGAGTCTCATGATTCGTCATGACTTGTGAGCGTGATGACCGTGATGATCTGTGAGCGTGACGACCGTCATGATGACGGCGAGTGAGTTTTGGTTTTGTGTTGAACCGTGATGATGAGTCCGGGTGATGACCTTATTTTGAATAAATCGTGATCGTGATGGGGGTCGTGAGTCTTGCATCGAGCGAAAAAATGGTGATCGTGAGTTTGAGTGAGGACAGCTTAAAATGCCGACCTATGCCACTAGCGTGGAGAAACCGCGAAAAAAAGTAGACGCTCAAAACTGTTGGAGGGCCCCTTTAAGAAACATGTTTAAAAAATCACACCTTTATAAGAGTGTGAGGTTTACATTTTTTTATAAGGTCTATCGCTACACTTATTAGGGTGTTAGTAATGGGACACCTCACTTACATGTATAAAGGTGTGAAAATGTTTAATGTGTATATACCTCTAACTGAAGAAAATCTTCTTCATGTGATTACATCGCGTGCCGATGAAACGATCTGTCGATGACACGTCGTTCGATGAACTGATTTGACCGCCAATGAGTGACGACTGCCAGTAGAATTTCGGGGAAATATTTCTGCCGGCTGCCGGGAGACTCGACCCTACCCAAGAATTACCCCGGTACTTGTTTGTTTTCCAACATTCTGAATTGTATACCAGGTTAGTAGTACCTCTACGGACATTACAGAAAAAAACGATGGCAGCCGCAAAAACTCTGACAGCCCTGCTCACAGTCATGTGGGAGACTGACAGGTTCTCGTCAGTCGCCACTATGCCTTGAAAGCTACCGGTTCCGAAGAACCGGAGCGCGCAGAGAACTTGTTGTTCCACGGTCATGGTAGACGCGATTGTCCGCCGCCTCAAAGTCCGGGCGCCGAACGAAGCTCGTCGCAGAGTCAACGCACAACGGCTTTCGATAGCCGGTACTGTCGCCGTAAGTCGTCGTCTGGGAGTTGAAAAGCGTCCCGGTGGTCTCGGTAGCGACGCCGACGGTGGCGGAAGATATCTCGGCCGCAGCGTACGGCACCGCCATGTTGACAAAGTTTAACTTCGCCTCGATCCGAATCGAAGATTTCGAGCTCAAACCACGGCTCTCGCAAAGTTCTGAAACGTCACTTTGACGTCAGCGACAACTTCGACAAACGAGGTTTCTAATCACTTTTCTTTGCACAAACTTTGGAGCCGTACTTTGGAGGAATTTGGAGCGTCAACAGGTCGCCTAGGGACAATCTGCAATGCATTAATTTTAGTTTGGCGTAGGGATGTAGGGATAAACGGGCGCTACGTCATCGGCGAAGCCGTTCAATCAGCGGGCTCCTCGCGCCCCTCACGCGCTGCACGCGCGTCATGTTGAACTTTGCTACATTTTTCCACTCTCAAAGAAATGAGCGTTCTAATGATTGACACCTCGCTCGGCGCGACGTCAGCGTCGCGAGAGTCCAATTAGCGCGTTCCGCAAACTTCGGGCACAAAGTTGTGCTCGACGAGTTTAGCGACCCTTGTCTGCTTGGATCGCTCGTGGAGGTGCGGAGAATAACAAAAATAGTTTTAAAAAAATATTACACGCGCTTGCGGTAAGCACGAGGAGGGATACAGCTCACGTGACTTCCGGCGATGCCTCCCTTCTGACCGCCCCGACACCTTGCGGTACACTGTTACGTCACAGTGCACTTGCGGGAACTTTGAATTGGGCCTCGTATTTTTATTTTTTATAAAAAAACTACGCAACTCTATTGTAAAACAATTTTTTTTTTTGTAATGTCCTGATATGCCGTTTCAACGCCTAGCATGGAAAACGAATTTTTTTTTTTGGCGTGTCACAGGCCCTTTAACGCCATGCGGATCGTCAGGGAGGCTAGTGTTGAGGGACATCAGCCTTTGGCGGTCCTTCAACTCGACATGAGCCAAACCTTTGACCGGGTGTACCACGAGTTCCTAAGGGCTGTGCTGAACAAATGTGAGGTCGGGAACGAAATGCTGGAGTGGGTGGGCCTCTGCTGCCGAGACATATCGACGAGACTTCTCGTCAGTGGCGATAAAGGGTGCTCTATATCGATAGGCCGCTCGGTGCGACAGCGCTGCCCGCTCGCTCCCATGCTCTTCACCCTACAACTAGAGACCCTCTGCCGGGCCATCATCCGGGACACAAACATACAAGGACTACAGATGGGCAGTCAACACGTGAAGCTCCTGGCTTACGCCCATGATGTGGCCTTCGCCGCGGTTGACGACAAGAAAGCAATCTCTCGCCGATGGCGACCGCATTCGTTTTAATTCTCGATTAACGTAAGTGACGAGAAAGCTGGTTCGCGGCTGCTATGTGGAGAAGCGAATGCATGTTTTCTGAGATCCGGTGGGGAAGGTTGTTTTATCAACTTCGCTAATCATTTGCGCGTTTAGCTTTGTTTTCTACTACGATATAGAAGCCTTGATTCGTTTGAAATCTTTCTTGGTGAAGGATATATGTGCGAAAAGAGCCTATAGGATATTGGTGCGAAACGAGCATTATTTACTGACGTCATCATACACGAGGACAAACATAATGACGGACCGCGCGCAAATAGATAGAGCAGACGTAGTAAGAAGAGAACGGAAGAAGCGCGTACTCAACTGAACTGTATTGCCTCAAGAAAAGGAAGATAAAGCAAGATGACAGAGACACCGACACGTGGGCATACAATTCAGTCACGCCCAAAGGATCATTATGTTTAATGCGTACCAATTAGCCCAGCTTACTGCCTTACCAGGAGGACAAGATTGCGCACTCAAATGGTCAGTATAAAAGACTCATGAGGAATGAAAGGAGTTAGCGATTAGAGTGAGCGTGTCACGTGTGTTTGTCGTATTTGTATGTGATTTGTGCCTAATGTATTTGATCTATTGTGTGCTGTAAATGCTGGTGTGTTTTTAGGCCACGATATTTGTAGCGAGAGATCGCGCTGCCACTTCGGTGCATGCTCTAAAGCGCGCGCCCACAGAGGTAGCGGGCCTTGCAAAACTATCTACTAAAACTACCTATTAAAGATTTGCAGTATACCCGTTTTCACCTCAAGTAAAAAAAGTCCGGCGCCTCGCGGAGGATTACTAATTTCCTTCTTTATGCGGATAATTAAGAGATATACAGGTGAATGTTAGGTTAGATATATGTTATCTTATCAAGACGTATACGTTTCAAACGCCAAAACCATTGCTTTTTCCTCCGACAACCAAATCTCGTAAGAACTACTTCGCCCCGCGTATGAACAATGCGCAAAACTTGCTTTTTTCTTGGGGTGAAAACGGGTATAGATCCTTTTTAAATCCTCGCTACCTCTGCGGGCGCACTTTTAGAGCATGCACCGAAGATGCAGCGCGAGCTCTCGCTACAAATAGCGTGGCCTAAAAACACGATCTACTCAAATTTTCTGACAATCTGCGTGCGCGATTGCCGAACAGCACGTACACACTACGGCCGCCATAACATAAGAACAAACAGAAATCGTCCGCTATGATGGATGAAAAAGCAGCAGAAAAACACGGCGAAAAAAGTAGCAGCACAAAAAATTTTCTTGAAAAAGAAGATGGCATCAGGGCACAAGGTTGCTTGAGAAACAGCCATCCCCCTGAATGCCTGCTGAAAAGCTGGTGACAGCAGTTTTAATGTCGATTTTAGAGTCGACAGCGGTTTCCCATTAGGGTTACATTTTGGCAGTGCTCGTACTTAGGTCTCCGTATATCGATGTCAGTCATTTACTTTGCTTCGGCTTTTCAATGGAGTTACCCTTCAAGCACCTCTTGTCAACAAACATTTAAAAAAGTTAACTGAGAGTCTCCAACGCATCACCGAATGACATAACTATAAAGAAACGGCACTGGAAAGAATTCATCGGGCCGCCAACTTGGAATATGTTTGGTTTGTAGTAGACCATATTTGGAATTGTTGGGGTGTTTGGGAACACTTTGCGCACTGCCATCTTTTTTGCGTCGAGATTACTCTGCTGTACGTCGATTTCGTAGCGCTGTCGGGAACGATCGAGAACTACTGCTCACCATCATTGATCCTCAACCACGCCTACGAGCTAACGGTTAGTGTTGCTTTACGCTCTTCTTGCGCGTGTATACGCTCGTCGCCCAGCCGGTTGCTAATTTTTCGCCGGAACCAACAAGGCGCAAGTGCGCTTCAGCTCGAAATTTGGCTTTGAGTGTCGGCAAAGTCATCGGGCGCGGGCCACCTGGTTTTCGAACGCGCTTTCTCTGCGCGAGTGATTTCTCGAGCAAAGGATTCTGCGGAACTACGTATTTGCGCCCTGGCCTTTGCCAGCGCCGGAGTCAACTGGTGCATTTCTTCGGCGCCCCACTCGATGACGCTGTGCATTTTGAATACGGTCTATTGCACCCAAATCTGATTTTAGACGAGTTACAGGAGTGGTGGACTGGCAGGTTAAAGACATTGGAGAGGCTGACGTTCTTAGTGAATTGGCCGCCCTTTCAAATACACTGTAGCATTGCTTGGGCAGCAAATAGCAGCTAACTTCTGCTATATGGCTCACTTGACAGGTCTGAAGTTCCATCCTCTTTCCCTCAGTCGCCCTTTTCTCTTCACTAACAGAGTAGCAGAAGCTGCTCTAGGATTTATATCGTCGACCCCATTCCCCGTCGCCGCTTATTCTCTTTCTTTGTCTTCTTATATCTCCCGCCCCCCTCTTTCTCTCATACTTTCCAAGAGTCTGCCGCGGACCACCTTATATCTCAGGCCGCTCAAGAACCCCAGCTGCATTTCTCAACAGTTAACTCACTTTTCCTTCTCCTTCACACCTAGTCGGAATATCTACGCACCCTTCTCTTTATACCTACCATATACCTTTTCGGACAGTTCGGTTTTATTTCATTTTCATCTCTTTTCTAATTGCATTGGTCCCCCTTCCCGCTTTCTTCATTTTATACGTCTTCCTTTCTGTCTGGTTTTCTGTACTCCGTCCCGTCTTCCATCGCCCTCACTCTAACCCTATTTATCGCTTGAATGTTACCAGTCTAATTCGCCTGTCGTAACCTGACTGTGATCGGCGCCCTGTGTCCCGGACATGTGGCCGTCAATATCCAGCATTATGTGTATCTCAGACACTGCTTTATATTTATCATTCGTTTGTCTCTCAGCTGACAGTGAGATGGAAACTACTGCTTTGTTGGACCGGACAGGAACATATTTTTCCTCGCTTGATCACGTTTTCTCCTGCTCTCACTCCCAGGTATTGTTATCAGGTGAACAAATGGAGGCAGGTGATTGGACCGGCGAGGGTTTCGCTCTCTACCCCACTGTCAGGATACGGGTGAACTGAGCATCTTGATAGATAAAACCGCAGAAACTCCAAGGCTATAACCGATCGTCAAGGAATCCAACTTTCAGAACTGGCATAAAGGGAAAACATATCAATTCCCCACTGCGTACACACGCCCGTGAAGGTATTAACTCGTGGGGCACGTTCAATTCGTTTTGAGAGCTCGGTCTAAATGGCCTTGTGTAAGTTTTTGGTTATACAACAGTCGGCGTCGTCTTCTCAAGCAATCGCACGCGAGTTGGACGTGTCAGCCGTTGAAAAGAGCTTTACGAAACATTGAAAAGCGGCATTCGGTAATCGAAATCGTGTCTCCGACTACCGATGTTTCTCTCTTGGTTCGAACTTTGGCGAGGTATTCAAAGCGTAGACCGGCGGCCAATGATGCAAACTAGGCATGTGTAAACAACAAAACATTGTAATCTACAGAGGTTTTTCACAACAGTAGCTGGTTCGTAAAAGTGTGAACATGTTACACAATCAATGATATGCACTTGAGCTTCCCCATTTTATATTATACAGGGAGTCATGGATAATTTGCACCACACTATAAAAACGCTGCTCTATGCAGATTGAATCAAACATTATGTTGTTAGTGAGCGTCTTACAAAAGTGCACGGCTTTCATTTAGGGCCCATCGTAATTTAATAAATCAAAAATAAAAAGCGAACTTTTTATTTACTCAATTAAGGGCCGAGGAGCAAATTGTAAAGTTGTGGAGCGCATTGAGAAAGGCCCATTTATACCCCATTCACATGGTCAACATAAAGGTACCTTTAACATAGGTCCCTTTGCTATCGGCGAATCAGCCCGTGCTCTTGGGTCGCGAGCCCACGCCACGCGCGGAAGATCGTTAATTGATTGGCCGCAGAGAATAAAGGTTCCTTAGCTAAAGGTACCTTTACGGTCGTGTGAATGGGATATTAGAGGGGTTATGAAACGATATCGCGTTGGGATGTAAATGACTTTGCAGAGGCATTCTGGTCCTAGTTTGGCCCAAGTGTACTTGTATAGACCGCCACTGATTCAGAAGTTTCTTTGTCGCGGTGAAACTGCGAGAATAGAAGGGAACTTTTTCTTTCGGGTTTTCCTTCACAAAGCTTGATGACGTAGTTGTGGGCAAAACATTCCGTGTGTATATTTGTACAGCCTGACGTTATTCTGCCTCAACGGGCGACTTGTCTCTCAGCTTGAGATGATCAATTTTGCTAGTGCGGTACAACTGCTAGCCTTGGGTCTTTAAAGTGCACCACGCAGTAGTGATACACGATCATACCCCGGTACGATGTTCATCCAGATCGAAACGGGCAGGTGTGGAATTTGAACCCAGGATCCCTGGGTTCTGAAGCGCGAGCTTTCGCCCCACGTGCCCCGAGATGGTGTGCGCCTGGTGTGCGCTAGCCCACTCGGCCCGCAAACCCCCTGTAGGATAGAAACCACCCGTCTCACGATAGTCGACCGCGGCTCATGGATTGGACACGAAAACTGCGTGAGCACTTGACTTACACTCGTAACAATCAATGCGTCGGCGTACACTTGGGTAGCGGCTCGTGTCTAACCAAAGCTGAGATGAGAATAGCCGAATTGTAACAATGCCTGGAGCTCCAGCACGCATTTTCTACTTTGCAAACCCCAGCGCGTGGCTATGATTAACGTAAGCGGCATAGTATAGGCACTAGGCCACGTGGACGCTTGTTCTCGCTCCAAGTTGAGGAGACAAACGATGCTCATATTTCTTGAATTTTGTGGCGACTGTCAGTGCCTAGAAAGAAAACCTAAGGCACGTTTATTCAGTTATTAACGTTAGGGAATGATTCAAAGCAGTAGTTAGCGAAGGTAGAAAAATAATTTCATGATCTCTTTGAAGCACGAGTCAAACTGCTTACACATATTACAAAAGACGAGGAGCGGTGCTCCTCTGCAAAGTCATGAACATTCCAATCCGATATCGTTTTGTTCCCTTTAAAGGGGAACGGAAGCAAACTGAAGTTAACCATGTTGAATAAACCTGAGACTGGGGCAGAAATGAACATATAAGTCGAAGGAACAGAAAAGGACAGCACGAAGTTTCTGTTCCTTCGACTTATGTTTAATTTCTGCCCCAGTCTCAGGTTTATTTAAAATGGTTAAAATTCACCAGCTCGCCTGCACCCTTACTATATTATCCAAAATAAAGTGGCCACGAGCTCTCTAACTCTAGCTTCAATATCAGCCAGCAACAAGTGCAATGGGTATCGCGCTCGTGACGTCAATGGCTCCTGCACGGCCAAAGGTACTGTAGTGGCGAGCGTTGTCGTTTGGTGGCATCAACGTGCGATGCTTTCGCCTACTTGTAATATCTCACGATTGCACGCCCTACGGCCTATACATAGCTTGCCCGTAAAGACATTCGCTACCATGCCGGTATTTTATGTGCCTCGAAAGTTCGGTTCACCATGCTTGTTTCGCACCGCCGCTCGATGGAACCAGTAACTAGAAAAAACCGTCAGTACCCAGCAATTGTGACACGTGCGAGCTATGTACATAAGGTATTATTCACTGAGGGCCATATCTGAGAGCGTTGTTCACAGCGCATTCAGAAGGTGAGGGAAGAGTGGTATGAAGGCCGGTTCTCACATGCAGCGAAGCGCTGATGTAAGGCTTCTCACGTGTCAACAATCAGTTTTGACAGTGCGATACAAAGCTGGTGAACGCTCCCGTTAGCACGCGCTTAGCGCGAGGTCAACGCTATGCTTGTAGTGCTCCGCTGCATGTGTGAACAGGCCTTAATGGTTCTGGCAGAGGTCCTCGCATTCTCTGATCAAGCTCCTACCTAACGTCTGAATAGAACGGCGATTTTGATGGTGTGGAATGCACGTTGCGGAAGCACAGTAGAGGTTAAAGGGGTCATGAAACGATTTTCCTACTTCTTCCTCCTTAGCTTTAATCCTCAACTCAAATGCGAATTGTGAAATCACGTCGTCGTGATATTCTTCGGCACCGGTGCGATGACTCCTAGCTTCCACCGTGCTTTTATGCACACCATAGAACTTGTCATTCGCCAGTGACGATACGTTCCGTCAGGGCACTCATTGGCCACGAACGCGAATCCAAATATTCGTCGACGGATTGATTGTTGACGAGCGCATACCTACGAGTGACGCAGTTCTCGTGTCCAATGCGTGAGCTGGGCTCGGCTGACGTCAGGTTGGCACCGCTGACGCGCTTTGGGAACCGCGGATGTATCATAGTGAAAAGGCGGAGAGCTTTCTAAGAAAAGAAGGTACAAAATAGTCCGCTATATTTTCAAATGTTCGCACCGAAAAGCTGGCTTTTGACTTTCTACCCTCTTTCTTTTGGCCAACTAAACGATATGCGATTAGTTAAGTCCCAATTTAAAATCATTCATCCCAACCCGAAGTTCGTTTCATGGCCCCTTTAACATATACAAACTAATAGACACGTTAGCCCTCTCCTCCAGGTCACATTCAGGACTAAGTAACTCCACGAGCGAGTCATTCTGCCGCGAACTGGCTTTATTTCTCCGAGGTCGATGACCTGGTGGCATTCCAAAGAAGGTTCACCGACCTCCCCCTGGCGCACATCCCCAGACATTGGTGACACTAGAGTTCCTGTATAGGCTCCCTACGGGAGCCAGAGTTGCGCGTTCAGGCATGGCATGTGGATTCAGCTCCTCACGTGACTGAATTCGGCGAATAGCAGCGCCGCGCGTTCGAGGCGCGCGGCGCGCTCAAAAGCCGGGGAACGTACGCCGGGGCGCGTGCAACGTCTACTTTGCTGCACGACACTTGATACGACTCCTCACGTGATCGGGTCTCGGCGAATAGTGGCGAGGGCGGCACGCGGCACGTGGAATCAAACGCGCAACTCTGGCTCCCGTAGGGAGCCTATAGACCCTTTTCATGGCAAACGCCACCAGGAGTTGTTCTAGTCTTTGACGTCCCAGAGAACTTCCGGTTCATAAAAAGTATGAACAAAGCCCACCCTAACACCGCTGTTTGAAATGTTGATGAAACGTTTAACCACCAATTCTCCAGGTGAACGCCAAAAGAACGCAGAACCCCCAGATATGATAAATATTTTCGAATACTCTTGTAAACCAATTTGCCTCCTCCAAGACGTTAAATTGACCAGCCGAGGGCCCTCGTTAAATCTCCAACTTTGATGTGCGTGTAGCGTTTATGCTTTCTAGCACTGGCGACATAGGCAAGCTCGACATACTTTCAAAGACGGAGCGACCGGAAGTTGCTTGGGACGCAGGAGGCAGTTCATGTTTGTAAACATGAAAAGGGTGTATACAGGAACGGGAGACACCAGAGCCAGAGCACAGCGTAGAATAAATAATTTGAGAGAAAAATAATATTTAGGCACGTACTAAATGTTTACGTTGAATTAATTTGTGCAACCACCCAGCACACAAACGACAATAAAAAAGGCTCGAGATACACCTAAGCACTACTTATGAGTTGTGAATTCGAAAGCATGCGTGTCGTTCTTCAGCTGCCTTATTTCGTCTGCGGCGTACCTGCGTCGACGGCTGAGCACGCGCTCTCCTCGCCGCTCAGACCTTCGGTGCGGAGCCGCTGCGTCGCTCGGTGGCGAGAGGCTTCGTGTTGAAGGGACACCAACAGGGTATTTATGCTCGCCGAGGGTTTTAGTTGTACATGACATAAGAGAGCCCAACTAACCAGAACAGAAGTTTCGGCTCGAAATGCGGTTTCTTTCCGCCCGAAAACCGCCGATCGAGAACTGGCCCGTTTGAGTCGCGCTTACTCTCCTCTCTGTGATCACGGGCCGTTTTCTAAGGTTTAGGCACAACCACCACATTTCATCAAAGTCGCGATTATTGAAGACCCACACGTAATATTAAAAATAGAAAAAAGCTGAAACCTATTTTTTGTGGCTTCTAAAAAGCTGCAAATACCTTGACTGAAAAAAAAAAAGTTCCAGACACAACCGGAAGCATCCTGTGCGTTAACTGCGTAATTCTCAACATGGCGTCGTATCGCGTAAGTGGGTATATCGTGGGACTCGCGGGCTGGACGGCGATAGCGGCGGACGACGGGCGTGGGACCCCAACTTGGGAACTGTCGTCCGCGGTACCGGCGAATCTGTCTTCCTTCGAAAGAGAAATTTTGGACCGATCAAAGCAATTACGATTTATTGCGTACGCCGCGCCCGACCACCAATCCAATTTGCACGAAAACATCGCCGAGTCGTCGCCCCATTTCGTGGCTGAAGACATCGCTCGCCTAATGAACCTGGATTGTTAAGAGCTTAAAAAACGCGCAAACGTCAAGCACCAAGGGCGTGATTCGAATTGAATATGCATGTGTACGATATCGTTACTAGGTGCGAATGTGGCCAATCCGTGGTGCTGCCCGACTTGAAGCCAGGCGAGTGCCTTTGCTGCAGGGAAATGGGCAGCAAACTTTGTCACCCTGAGCCGACTGGCTGCATGACCACGAACGAGGAGTTCCCCTTCGTTTGCCTGAACATTACGGTGTTGAAACTATCGTAGTTCGAGCTCCACGATAGAAAGCTGCCTATAACCAAGGACATCCACAAGTCTATGGTGTCAGGACGAACGGTTATTGCACGTTGTAGGGTAACTCAGTGGAATTTTTCCAACATTTAGCGATATTTACACATATCTCTTTTACAATTACCACTGAAAAAAGTTGTGGACGAAACGTCGCTGAACTAACTGTTATGGGACTCCCTTTTTGACACCTGCGAACTCAATGTAGTCACTTTACACAAAATGCAAGGAGCATATAAATCGGCTAGCGTCCGCTTTCCAAGGTTCCCGTAACTGTTCTGTCGGAATTTCTGCCAGCCATTGGTCCCGATCCCGTATTTCTTTCGGAAACTTGTGCAGACTCTGCCGCACAATGCCACTTTTGGACGCCGAACTTCTGAGGCGGCTGCCCACGGAATATCTTGGGAGTATTCTTTTCGGAGCCGATCACGGGAATTCACCACCCATTTCCAACTCTTTAATGTACAAAACAACTCATCTTGAAGTGCAGAGCAGAAGTGCAGTTTCAAGAGCATGTGCTGGTGAGGTACAGTGTCAAATGCTTTAGCGAAGTCTATGAAATTGGCGTGAGTAGTGAGTGATCTGTTAAAGTGTTTAAGGATGTCAGATAAAAAAAAAGAGTTGTGATTCGCATGAGAGGTGATTTCGGAACCCATGTTTATTAGAATGCAGGTCATTCGGAATGCGGTAGTTAATGACGTGAAGGTAAATGATATGTTGTATAATTTTACAGTGAATGCAAGTGAGTGATATGGGCCTGCAGTTTCCTAAAAGCTTCGGGCAGCCAAGTTTAAAAAACGGGTGTAATATTTTCTTTTTGCAATCATGAGGGATGTCTGAAGTTTCAAGAGAAGACTGAAATAATCGCCCTAGACCCAGAAAAATAATATCCCTTTTTACCTGCAAAAACCTTGGAGAAATACTATAAATGCCAGGGACGGAGTAAGGGTTTATCCGGTCAATAGCCTTAACAACTCCTGAATAAATGAAAATGGCACCTTCCATTCTCGTCGTGGCAGTGCGAGAAAGTGAATGGAGTAGAGATGTTTCGATCGTAAAGAATGAATTAAATTAATCGCTGAAAATAGATGAACTTTCAGCAGACGATATTTTCTTCCCATTGTCATATTTTAGCTTTGGTGAGCTGGAGCTATTTTTTAGTGCAACAGACCGCCAGATTATTTTGGGGTTATCTTTTAGCAGATTGAAAGGATCACGCTTAAAAAATGTTTGTTTTCCATTACTTTCTTTTTATAAATATTGCCGCATTCAAGGTAGGTATCCCAGCACTCAGGCCAGTCATTTTGTTTGGCCTTTTAGAAAAGGCATTTTCTTGTATAGCAATTTTTGCAGATCGTTCGTATACCAAGGATTTTATAATATTTTTTCTGTCTTTATTTTTGGAACATATTTCGTTACAAGTGCTTGAATATAGTTTATTAAAATACTCCAGTTAGATTCGACAGAGTTCTTGCTGAAACTATTGTTGTCGACGACAGGAGCCGTCGGCACGTGTGCGCGAGAACCGCGAACGCATGCCGCAACCAGTTCACGCGATGTAGCGTCATTGGTGTGTGATGTCACCTAGATAGGCTGTCTGTGGACAACGAAGAAGAGAAGGAAGTAGATTCGAGATGAACGAGATGTGGAAGGTAGGTACCCGTCTCGGTGACGAGCGGGTATCGTCGAAATAAACCGCTTGTTTTTTTAAGAAAACGAAAAACGAAACGTCTGTGTGACTACACTATCAAGAAAGTTCTTAGCGAACAATTTAAAAGATAAAACGAGGTTTTGTGACTCTGCTTTGTGATCTTTATATAATGCATTCCTGGAAACCACGCCTCTCCTAGTGACAGTATATGTTTCAACAAGAACAGCCTTGTGATCACTAACAGGTGTAAGTGTATGACATGCATCTATAAAAAAATGCTCATTTAAGAAAACAAAAAAGATCAAGTATATAGCATTGGCACGTGTTGGCTCGGACACAATCTGGGCGAACCCGGATGATTCTATCACATTATTAAATCTTCGACATTCCGTGACGTTACGGATAATTAGTGCCGGTTGTACATTCGTACCAACCAATACCTGGATAATTAAAATTCCCGCACAATAAGGTAAAGCTGTTAGGATGAGGATCTGTGACACAATCTAGGCATTTATTTGAACAACTAAAAAGGTACTTGAAGAGCTCGGATGATGATAACATATCGTGATAATACTAGTAACGTTGAACTTGCAATACTCACGCAACACACAGCCCGTCGGTCAAAGTTATATATAATTATTCCAAACTTAATGTAGCCTTATGTAAAATTATTCCAAACCCAATATGAGAAAATCTTTAACGTTTTCAAGCTTGTATATGAGTGGTTTTGAGTCTAGAGCAATGTCTAAAAATTGAACCCTATTTAGATATGAGTTATAAGAGCTATCCGATAAACTCTTCTCTTCTCTTAAAAACAAACTACGATTTTCCAACTGTATAAAGAAACTACTCAATGCAAAGCAAAGGCTATTCAGAAATGCAAAATCGTCGCTATCTTCAACCCTATCCGACGCGTATGTTAAGATCTAACTAATGTGTGGAACAGAAATTTAAAAAGAAGCGTGAAGAATAAGTTTTTTTCAAGAAGACCTCTGCAGACTTATTAAAACTAATACGAGATGAATATTGAACGCGGTTAACTCGAGTCAAGCCACAAAGCTCTTTCGTTTCACGGATCTTTGGGAGTTGAGTTGGATGCTGCTGGGGCGTGCGAGCACTTCAGTCATTTTTCAGCTAGATGTTTTCTGAGGACACCCTCCCTTGCCTATTCAGCCACCTGCATACAATAGTGTCGCCCAAAAACATCCAATCACTCGGTGTTCTGATAAAATTCAAAAGCTAATTTAAAACCTTCCAACAAACCACTACCTGACCCAGAAAGCATTTATACAAAGCTGCATAATCTTTGTAAATATGAATATTTCATATGTTTGTGTTCTAGTCTTCAACAGCCCGTAAATACTGGGCAAATACCTGCGAACTGGAAGTAAGCAAAAGTCATGCCGGTTTTTAAAAACGGTCAAAAGAATGAACTCACGAACTATAGGCCAATTTTCCTCACAAGTGTATACCTAGCAAATAATGGAACTGTGATATATATTTTTTTTAAATATTATGAATAACGCCTGCAAACGATGCCTTTTTGTTTAACCGGCACGACTTTCAAAAGCGTCTTTCCAGGAAACTCAATTTTTGTTTTCTTTTTCACCGATTTACATCTTAATCTTCAATCTTGAGTGGAAACCTATGCAATTCGTATTGACTTTCAAAATGCATTTGATGAAGTACCGCATCGCCCACTCCTTCTTGAATTGCGCACTTTCCAAATATAACCTTCCGGTATAAAATGGATTTTACATGGTCTCTTTAACCGCACACAAAATATTTACTATAATCAGGAATGCTCACGTCACCAGAAAGTGAAATCATGAGTACCGCAAGAAACCGTGCTGGATCGCTCCTACTTTGTAACGTGTCCGTCAACGGCTTGCCGACTAATATCCATTCAACCTTTCGTTCGTATGCTGATGATTGTGTATAGTATATAAAAATATCCCATTTTGAGGATTGTAATCAACTTCACAATGACCTAATTAAAGATTGAAAATTGGTGTAAAAAGAGACAAATTAAGATAAATATTTCCAAAACAAAATTCATAAATATTAACAATAAGCGAAATGCAGTCGCATTTAACTACTCTCTCTCTTTCTCTCTGTCTCCTTGACACGCTCGTTAAACGTGTACACATACAAATATCTTGGGGTGCATTTCACATCAAACATTTCTTGGGAAGCTGATATCAATCACAAAACCGCAAAGGCAAACCCAAATCTTGGATTCATAAGACTTATCTACTCCCAAAAGACAGCAACCAAAGCGGTTCCCCGCCATCAAGACAGTAGTGGGAAAGGGAGGAAGTGTGAAAGGTGGCGAAAAGGGCTTTCCTCCCTTGCGTAAATAAAAAAAGGGCGGCCTATAACGAGTGCCTGGAGGGAGGCGCATTTTATTGGTTGAGAAGTTTGAAGGCTTCCCTCCAGTATCTGTTATCGGTGACAGATAAAGGAGTTTTATTTGTATATATTCCTTGCACAAGTGTATCGAAAATTTCAGAGAGATCCATGAAAAAATGTCACACTCGAGAACTATGCAAATTAGGTTGTTTTCGCTTTTTTTTTTCAAAATCATAAGATAATGATTGTCAGTCTAGAACGCGGAAATCTGCTATAGCTGTGGCAAGAGAGTACTCAAGAAGCCGCAAAATTAAATATGTTCTCGTAGATGTAAAAATAAAATTGTTGCAGGCTGGTTGTCACTCTTGCGATTAAAGTGCTAATAAGCAATTCTTCACCCAGAGAGTATCAGAAGTAGAAGAAAAAATGCGAGCAGCTAGCTGAGGCTTTATTTTCGAGTATGACTGAGTCAAGTTAAACCCGCTTCTAACCCTCTTGAGACGGCTAACCACCGTGCCGCGCCGCAGGGATGACGCTCGTAAGCGGCCTAAAACCCCGTTTTGTTGGACTCGGTAGTATTCGGTTGCAACAGTGTGAACCAGCCTTATTGTAGCATAATAGTATTCCTCAAGAATATATGAAATCTCTTGTCGCTGTTGACTTCTGCAGCCATATTTTAAACAATTGCTGAAATATTCCTGCTGATAATAGTTTTCAACGGTTCCAAATAGCAAAGTTGGTTATTTTGTACCGCCTTGGTACTCAGACTCTCTGTGACACCAACATCCGCTTCTCTTTGTCATTTAGAATACAACTGCATAGTATGTTTTCCTGTACAAAAACACCAGCAAACGCAGAACACGACTTATACATTCCTGTCCTATCAACACATTAGGATGCCTAGGCTCTTCCTCTCTACATAAAAAAAAAAACGCCGGACTCTATTGGGTGGGCATTGACGTCGGAGAGCTCGTAATGGATGCTTCTTCGCGGGCGTTGGCCCCCACACTCGTCCATCTGGGACGGAGAGGTGAACGTAGAAAATGCTTTCGCTTCCTGTCGCCAGATTATTGGGGGAATATGGGAGAGATGGGGAGTGTTAGAGGTACCAGGACACGGAAACCCTCTTCACACAGAAGCGTAAGTCAATCAATGGATGCTTTCAGACATGCATTTCGATGTTCGCTCGTACTAGTGAGGTATTACGAAATATGATCCACCTTTTTACTTTAGCTGCAAGTTCGATCAACCGTCCTGTAGACGTCTCATGGTTTGACGTTTTCAGGGAGTAAAAAGCACAAGAATGAGAAAGTCGTCGGGTTTCTAGCCTTTTGGGCTGATCGCATTATGGTCGAAAATTTTCGCGCTTTCGTACAGGTTGTCGTGGGCACTTATTTTCCTACGAACACTAGAGCTTAACTTAAAGCACTTTTAGTTTAGCAGGCAAGACTTTCTACCGGCCGATAGATATTTTCATTTTCAATCGCTCGTTCAAAACCTTTGAGCTCCTAAATCTTATTGCGTTTTAAGTGCCCCTCGGATCCACAAGAAGGACGGCATGGCCGACGCCATGTTTCTAATTCTATCAGAACCCTGGTAATTTATTTGAGCTGTTGAGTCTTTAACAGCATGATGATCATAAAATAGTACATAGTCCTGTTTTGTTTATTATTATTTCATGGCTAAAGAACTCGCGCTAATCAGAATAAAAAATTTTACGCTTTAGGCAGCCCTCGCATTTTAAGCGTCATCTAGGTATTTTTTACTTCTCTCTTCATAGACGTAACAATGTCAGTACCTCCTCGTGAGCAGAGGAGGGCACGGCAAGGGAGAGGGAGGAAGGCAAGCCAATTCACCAAAAACCCAATTCAGCTGAGTCTGTAAGGTCGATGGTTGGTGCGAATTAAAACTTTTCTTCACAAGCTAGAAGGAAAGATGTTTGGGAAAGGGAAGTACTTTATTTCACTTGTCACTTCGGTCGTTGCCTTCCACGTTCATGAAGTAGAAATGTTCGGAGGTCTTGGTTATGACACCGATTTGAGATCGCTTTGACCGCTCACTCTCAAAATCTAACATCCTTCACTTTCGGATAAAAAGGTAGTCTTACACCCTTAGTCTCATATGATACACCCCAAAACATTAGTTCGACGTACAGCCCAATGATGTCGAACCCACGAAACTAACTTCAACGAGCGACTTGATAGCCAAGTGGTACAAATTGTTAAACTAGTAATGTTTGCGCTATTGAAAAAAAAATTATTAATCGGGACTTTCGGCCCTACTGAAAAACCACAGTTTTTTTTACGTAGTCTTTGATACGTACTTTAGCTGTTTAATAAGGTATACTGCTCCGTTATCTAGCCCCTCGTAAATGATGGGGTCTTCCGTTGGACGTCATAGTGGGTCGAGTATATCGTACGTCGAATATATCGTATACCGAATATATTTGTATATATTATCGAATCTAAGTCGAGCTGAAATTTTGGTGTTACAGCTTCAGATCGGGCCAGTTAATTGTTCATGCTGGTCGACGTTAAAGTGCACTGAACGAACTGTCACTCAATCTTTCACACACACAGGGAACAAAACTCTCACAGAGTGCTGCAGTGAGAGTTTTGTTCCTTGTGTGTGTGAAAGCTTGAGTGACACTTTTTTTAGTGCGCTGCAACGGCGATCAACATGAAATTTTGGGGTGTATTATATTGGAGAAAGGGTGTAAGAAAACACCCTTCTTTTTTTTTTTTTAGTCTACGCTTTCGTGCCGATAGATGCAACGCGCCGAGAAACTGAGAAAGAGGAGGACGTAGTGACGTCATAACGCCAGGCTCTGGAATGATTTGCGGGTAGACGTAAATCTGCCTGCCTTTGTCTCTACTAACAATTCTAAAGCGTTCGATTGCCGAACACCGGCCTCCAGCGTTTTGTGTACGCGTTTGATGGCGTTCGAAGGGTGAGAAAAGACTAAGGCCTCTAGCGTTACATCTACCCACCAACCATTCCAGACAGAGTACGGCGTTCTGACGTCTCTGCGTGCTCTCGCCTCGCCCCAGGGGAGGGGGGACTGTCCGGTTTCGTCTCGCGGTTCCCGGAGCCCGAGGTCGCGTACCGGTGGATTGAATGGAATAGTTGTTCTGCAATAGCTCGCTGCATTGCTGGCTGTCCTATATATTCTCTTGAAAGTGAAAGGAATGAGCGTGGCAGCGCTACCGAGGCATCGCGCGTTGCTATGGCGTCGCTACGTCATACAGGGATTGTGTCAGAACCATTCTCAAGACGGCAATGCAATCTCGCCGTTGTCCGGCAAGAACGTCTATCGGGCGCACGCAGTGCCAAGTAAGCGGAACATGCCGCGCACCATTTGCTGAACACCACATACTGGTTAAGGAATGAAGCCAATCATAGTTCCATATAACAAAAACGTTTAGTTGATCATTCCGACATTTCCGGTACCCCCGATAACGAGACCCGATAATTATAGGATGCATACGAAAAGGCGGCGCCGGAGTATCGGGTATGGTTGTCGGAGTGGTCGGAACGATCTACTAAAACTTTCTGAAAAGAGGATGGCCAAAGCTATTGGCGTCCATGCACTCTCCAAGCTTAAGCGACGCTGAAATCTGTACAAATGCCTTCCTCACTTTTTTGTTTAAATGACATAAAAAGTGCTAGATTGACTGGGTCAGTCTGCTCAGATAGCTCGCTGACGCTGCTCACTGCATCGGCTTAGAAATTGAAAAAGAGGCGCGTGGCGTCGAGGCATGGTGTGTTGCCGCGGCATCTCTACGTCATACATGAATCGTCTCATCGTCTGGACAGCGTGAATATATTACGGGCAAGATGTGTGCCAGGGAGATACTAAAAATCATCGTTTGGACCGCAAAAAATATCTCAAAGTGGGTCTGCGCACGTGAATATCTCACTGGCGCAGACCCATTGTGGCTATGGGTCTGCGTGCGAGCGCAGCTTGAGCGCTTCTCAAAGCTGTACACGTGCGTTGTTCAATTTTTCTGAAATGTAAAAAGAAGCATACTGGATTGGCTGGGTAAGAGTCACTAAATGAGCTACACTTAGAGTAACCGCACTTCGTTCCCCGATCTGCTAGTTAACGCCACCATCCTGGTGCTTAGTGGAGAGCAGGCGCAACTTTCGATCGCCACAATTCATAAATGAGACTTCCTCAACTTTAGATGCGGTGTTAGGAAGCTCTGGCGTTATCGTTTTGCTCTGTCGCCAACTGTTTTAACATTTTTGGACGACGGACAATCGTGTCCTGCGATTTCAGATAACGTTTCAGATAACTGGCCACCATTATTTTAAGGACAAAGATGGCTGGAGTGTCATTGCTCTAAAGCGTAGCTTACTTAGTTGATCTAGGCTGGGTCACTCTGTTCGCATAGCGCTCGCGGGCGTTGCTCGCTGCCTCGGTTTTGAAAGTGAAAGGAAGGTTCGTGGCGCCGAGGCAATCCGCGTTATCACAGCATAATTGCGTCATACATGCATCGCCGCAAAGTCTAGACGGTATGTGTGCCATAAATGACGTATAGATTTCATAGGGATCATAGATATTATAAATATCACAGAAATAATAGAGATCATAGAGATCATAAAGGTCATATATACAGGGTGTCACAAAAATGTACAGTTTTTTTTTCTTTTTTTTTACCGCAAAAATAAACTAGGCATGGCCGCACGCTCAATCTCCGCCCAAAGGTAGAGCTAGAGGTCACAACCAGATGCCAAAGTTTCAGCCCGATTCGATGCCTTATTCAAAAGTTATAAGTGATTTTCTGAAAATTTCACAGGGAAAATAGAGCACATTTTTGCCCGTTTTCGGTTTCTGGCGCCATGGAGCCTCATGTATTCGAAAACTCCGTCGGCCGCCATTTTTCCATTGAAATTTCCAAAAAATCACTTATAACTTTTGAATAAGGTATCGGATCGGGATGAAACTTTGGCATCTGGTTGTAACCTCTAGCGCTACCGCTAGGCGGAGAATGAGCGTTCGGCGATGCGTAGTTTATTTTTGCGGTAAAAAAAAAAAAAAAACGTGTAAATTTTCTTTTGTGACACCCTGTATATAGACCTTTCCAAAAAAGGACACTTGGCAGGTTCCATTTTCAGTGTTCGTGCGTATGGCGCGTGATTTGCTCGCTTTCCGAAGCGACGAACGTGCGCGTTCTGGACTGTGATTTAACACGTGTGGACTGTGATTTTTGTAAACGGTGGAAACGTCTATAGGAAGAGCATGGTGCAGTTCTCCGGCAAAACCGATCTCGGCCGTGCCCGAGCCCCGGTGTTGATCATGCCGCGTGTCATTTGCTTGGTACAACTTCCCGTGTGACTTCCGAAAACAAAGGCTTCCTTGTGATCGGCTTTCCTGGCTTTCCACGATTAGCTCAGCACGAGTATCAGAGCGCTGTCAGAAACTCAACTTCGGCGGTGTTAATTTCAAAATGGGATAGCTCCTAGCTTCCACTTTGTGTTTTTAGGCAGACCATCAAATTGGTGGTCGCAACTGATGATAAGTAGCCGGGGTAACAACTCACGACGTCAAATGAGCGAGGTTCTGGCCGTGACGTCAAGTCTGGACAGAATACGAGGCACCGCCAAAACATCTCGACGCTAATAAAACCGAAGCTACAGGCGCCCGTGCAATCGAGCAGCTTGAGCCTCGCTCAAAGTTGCACACGTGCACTCTCCACTTCAGAAATTCCCCGCGCCTCAGCACGCTCGCTCACGTCGCACGCGAATAATAAATGTGTGAAAAAAAAACAAGAATCACAGAAAAAAAGCCGAAGCAAAACCATTGTTAGCGTTTTTAAAAGACGCTAGAAAGAGAAAATAAATTAAGGCTGGGAAGAGATTGGGAAAGGCGCTAAATGTGGTGTACACTGATTTTCTCTTTACTCTTGTTTTTTAGCGCGGGTACGCGAGCAGAAGCTGAAATATGCTTATACACCGTTCTTGTGTCTATAAACGGGCAGCCCAGCGTGTTATACCTAAAGGCCAAAACACGGTTGTTTGTGGCTTCGGGAAGCGTGCAAAGCACTTGCCATACGCACGAATGCTGATGATCGCACCATCCAGAAGCCTTTTGATTACAAAATGCTGGACCGTGAAGATCATACTGCTCAGCATGCGATCTTTACAGCTCAGCTCACCGGTGTTAGTCAATTCGCCAAGTGAGTTGCTAAGGCACGCGCCGTACGTACACGTGCAGGAAATGGCACCCTCTACTACCTACGACCGTCACTCGTTCATAATTAAGCCTACTCATTACAGGTACCCATCTAAATGCTGAACTCCGTGCAGCGACGTTTAACAGAAAAATTTGCCCTTCAAAACCTTATTCCGAAACTCCGCCGCGTATTTGTCGGAAACCAAATTCCACGCGACGAAGAAGCGATGAACGCCGCCGAAGCCACCACTCGATGTCAAGGCGTTAGTTCTGTGAGCGACTCCATCTGCACGGAAATGACGCACCTGCAAAGTCCAAAACTCGAGTGTACAAGCCAGCGCATAACATCATCAGTAAATAAGGTGTTCACAAAATACGTTTGAATAGTTCCAACGAGGTTACAGCTCCGGAGGCAGTCGGATACCACTGATCTCAACTAGGGCGCTTGATGGCGCGTTCAGCAAACAGTTATGAAACCACCTGAATTAGGCGCCTTGTCCCGGAAGTGAACGCGTTACAGGCTTTTCAACTCTTCCGAGCGTTGGTCGAAACAGTGTTCAAGTCGCCTTATTCGCTTCTGTTGTCTTAAAAAATCCTGCGTTTTGCACAATAACAGCTCATGCAGACCCAAATGGTCTCTTGAAAGCCATTTGATGTATGAGATTTTCGAGATTATAGTTGATCATGTGTACATTTCCTACGTTCAAATACCTTAATACCACAATTGAATGTTAAAACATCGACTAAATGCACTAAAAAGCCCAGCAGAAAATCGACTTGCTAGAAAAGCATCGAACTTCCAGTGGCTTCACTAGCGCCCTGCACGGGGAACTAGATAAAGGCGTCTTTTACAAGTAAGCGCAAACACATCCAGGGGATTTAGCCAGGTGCGCGGCTCAGCACCAATCAGGCCCCTGTTGGCGACATGCGTGACTAAAATTATCGCTGTGATCGGCCATCCAGGATTGGCCTAAAGGCCCCTACGGCAGTTGCTCTTGAAATCGTTTGAGTGTGTTTGACTGTGTTGCGGCTTCGGTACACCAGGACATCCCTGCCTATTTCGCGTGCCAAGCTATTTCGTGAATTGCATTCCACGCTTTATACAAAACACATATGTTCCGGTGACTCGCTCTCGTTTCTCGACACAACGCTGTCAAACTCATTCAAACCCTCTCAAACGCAAAAAAAAAAAAACACGTTCTTCAACCGTGCCTGACTGCTTTTATGGTAACTTGCTTGGTAATGCCTCTGCTTCTAACCATGTAGATATACGTCAATTGTTGTTGGGCTACCTCTCAAAAGCTACAAATATATTTTTGTAAAAATATGCAGAAACGACTTTTTTTTTTCTCTCTTTTTAAAGCAGTGTTTGAGCAAATATTTGTGGCCGCAATGTATCCAACAAACCTTTACGCTGAAATATCGCTCCAGTCTGCTTATAGAACAACGCTTCTTTATTTCTGCGGTTTAGTTTTCTTTTAATTGTAGGGAGTTTTTTACCCGATTAATTGTTTTCACAGATTCGCTGTTTTTCGGTGTCAATATTTGGTACCGAAGAAAAGAAAAATGTAATTTATTACGGAACTCTACAATTACGTTGAAGAAAATAGGACACGGGGATCTGATTTCTTAAACTCTAGTGAACGTGCGTTTGACCCGCGTAGTTGGAAGACGTCTCGGTACTGTTCGAGGCGGGGCTTAGGCCGCACGTCCGGAGGCTTCCTGGCTCGTGACGACGACCATTCCCCGAAGTGAAGAATGCAGGGGTCCAGTGGAGGTGGGAGAATTGGTAACGTAACGAACGGTTTAATTACATGGTAGCGATACAGTCGTCAAATCCAAGAGAACAAATGGAGCCCTCACGCCCCGCCTTATATAGGGGTCCGTTTTCTCCCTCTCTCTCCGCCAGGGCAGCAGGTGCGACCGCCACGTGCTTTGCAGCTGGGTCCGCCGCGTCGTAGCCAGAAATGAGTCATAGCCAAGGTTCTCCGCAGTTAGGCCAGGCCTCTCTCCCCTTCCGGAGCGCACGAACCCACACGCACAAACACACACGTCCCGTTGACGTCATGGACGCGTTGAGACACGTTTTGGGCAGGCTTCGACAGGTGGCCGGCAGTCCTGACACGTCGGGACTCGTTTCGGGACTCGTTTCCGCAGCGTTGAAACTCGGAAAAGGTTGCCGAAGGTTCCATTCTTAACAGTACCAATAAGACAAAGATACAAGGTAAGGGGAGCGGTTCTGAAGAAGGAGCAGCTTCACCGACGGTTTGCTTTGTTTGAAAGTAGAGCAAAACAAAATTACAGATGAATATTTGTTTTCGTTCCCAAGGGATGGATTTCGTGTTATTGAAGAATAAATTCAATTCGGGGTATTTCAGTTTTCTCCGATTTTAATTATACCGTCTCGGGAGTCAACCTTTTTGAGTCTTTTTGGTATTTAACAAAAATAGCGAACCTTACTTAATGAAAGCAAAATATGCCGGAGCAGCAAAATGACTAGAAAAAATTATTACGCGGAGCATTTCTTTAAAGAAGATATATTTATGGCATGCCGCGTTTTCTACATTATGTTTGCATGAGTGGCAGCAAGTATATAAAAACTGTATATACTTTATGGCCAATCATGCGCAAAAAGTAAATAAAAAGTAAGGGCTTTTACTTTTTGATTTGGGGGGGGGGGGTTGATATGTTTTTTTTTTTGGTCAAACTCGACTTGATAGAAAAAAAAAGTTTAAAAAATCTGTCAGCTGATGATCATTATTGCACAATATTTTTCGAAATAAAATGGTTACTGCTAGCGCCTGTCAAATCGATTTAATAACAAAAATATTTCAAGCCAAACTCTCTTTGTTTATCTATGAATAAAATAAATTTCAGAAAAGAACACGTTTTCTTTTTGGGTACCTGCGGCAGGAAAGGTCATAGGTGCCTGTTGCATTTTATGAATGCCTTTGGCTTTTTATGGGTGCCTGCGGTATCTTATGGGTGCCTGTGGCATTTTGGCCCACAATGTCCCTTTCTTGTTTCGCCAAATATTGGTCCTAAGTGGGCGTCGGCTGACAAGCGAAAATATATTTTGTTTCACTTTCGATTTTAGACCTTGTACAAGCGGGCCACTATTCACTTTGTGTAAAACACGGCATGATATGCCTCGAAATTGTGTGAGCCACGGTGAGACCATACGCAGAAAACAACCAAAATACTACTGTCTTCATATTTTTCCTTCACCGCTGACTCCAGGCTGCCTGCGCACTAACGCCGCAGTAGCGTTGCTAATCAATCACACCAGAAGCGGGCTACAGAGTGGGGGATGATGGAGGAGGGGGGGGGGGGGGGGGGGGCATCTGGGTTTGGGGGAATGAAGGGGGGGGGGAGAGAAATATGACGTCACAAGCAAATGTGGCGTTTCGGGCGAATCGTAGTCCAAACCTATTTTACCGACCAAATAGTTAATGTTTAATTTTACTAAAGCAAAAAAATGTATTTGTAAAGAAGCTGGTGTATCTCGTTTGTCGTATTTTTCTATTGTTCAAGAAACGTTGCACTTAAGGTTCTTAAGGGGTAGGAAGGCCGTCGTGCTCCCAACCCTAAATCTTTTCCTGACAGCCCGCCACCAAAATTCATGAAGGGGTAAAACGGCGATACACTTTCAACTTTTGGACAAGTCGCTCAATATTGATGAAATTTAAAGGGTCTATTAATCTCGTTTCCTATATGCACTGTATGACGCTCATCTCCATTGGACAATTGTCCGATAAGCTAAAAGGGGAGACATAAAACTCTTGATGTAAATCGCGTCACTCGGCAAGAAAATCTGTCATATAAATTTGCTGCAAGATAATGAACATTTCTAAGCTTCATCCGTAACTAGAACATATGGGGGGTGCAGCTATTCATTTTGTACCGTTACATATGCATCTTTTTCTATGCAAAATTACAATTCTAATATCATTCTACGTAAGGGGAGAATTTCTCCTCATCGAAATTTCTTCCTTTTTTTTGGCAATAACAACAAGATTTAAATAGAAAAATAAATATCTAGCCGCATTCCTCATTACATTTCAGTTCAGAAACGGGGGGTGCGGCTATTCATTTTGTACCCTTACATCCACACTTTTTCTATGCGAAATTACAATTCGAGAATCATTCTACGTAATGGGAGAATTTTTCCCCATCGAAATTTCTCTTTTTTTTGGAAATAACAAAAAGAGTTAAATAGAAAAAGAGATATCTAGCCGCATTCCTCATTACATTTCAGTTCAGAAACGTCCTCAACAAAGAATAAATTTCGAAAGTCATTGAAATGATAGGTTTTCTAACAAGAAAATTGCTGAAAAAAAGTGAAGCTAAGAAATACCTATTTGAAGTTTCCACACCACTACATTTGATATTACTGGTGGTGATGGGACCTAAAAGACACCAAAAAGCATAGGTGGTGTCTTCTGCTTACAGCCGATCTCCTGAATAGCTTTGCTGAGTGAGTCCAAGCTTAAAACGCCTTCTTCAGGTGTAATTTTGTTGTCGACATGCGGACATTGGCTATGAAACGAGTGAGGAATTTATAAATGCTTGCAACACACGAACCAGCGTCAGCAATTATAGGCAGGTCAAGCATCGTCTAAATGCCAAGAAGACAACCCCACGTGATTTTCTATACGCGAATGTTCGTATGAGACATTTTTCTGTTCAATCAGGGCGGACTTTTCGATTCTTGGCCACGTGCATACCCTCTTTCATGGGAAAGCTGAACTTCTACGGTGCTCTTGCCCGAATTGTGTTTACTCTCAAACAAATATGTTTAATGTACTAAAACTGCGAAGAAATGCTCCTTCCAACGAAAGTATGATCATTATTCTAGGGCGTACCGGTGCAGAGCTACAGCTGCTAGAAAATCGAAAACGTAGAAGTTTCACATTTCCAGAACATGACTTTGTAACGTTGGCTTACCGAAAATGTTTGATTTCTTCGTAAATATTTCAAATGTTGCAAGAAAACCTTGAAGAAGTGTGTCACATTACTTGTTGAGCCACATTAAATAAAAATTAAAAAGTCATTTTTTATTTGCAAACTTCAGGTGGTGTTTCTCCTTAATATCATTAGGGTAATTGCGCGATGGAAGGGGCAGTCTTCCTTTTTGTTAACCCGGGGGCTCGTTCCAGAATACGAGCTAGACTAGTAATATATATATGTGAAAAAATATATTTACGATATTTTTAAATTTTTGATTATTTCAGCAATTCTTATCTTAGGTAAAGTGCCAGGATGGTCATTGTGCCACCTCAATATATAGTGTCCTTCAGACATCAAAGGAGTTAAGTAAACCAACTGACGAACAACCATAACCTGGAAATGGGTCATTGCAACTATATTAAGCGTATAATAACTTAGACTGCTCTAATTAAATCTCTGGGTATCTTATTAAATCTAGATATAAATAAAATATTCGTGTGCTTGTCTTAGTGTTCGCGCAAAAAAGTTCCTGGATATTTCACGCTTCCTGCTTTTTTTATTTATTAATATAAACATGCCAAGGTTTGGATGTTCAAAATATGTTGTGGATAATATATGTTATGAAAAATAAAAGAATATGATGTGACCAATATGTTGTTGACATCAAATATCATGTGAAAAAATAAAAATAAGTAAGCTTATAAAACCGATGTGGTGAGAATGTAGAGATGTAGCGAATCATCCAGTTAAAGCGATTAGTTCTCTGAAATGGCTTCTCGACAGACCTCCAAAACTCGCAGTGTTTCAGTCGTGATGGTTGGTATCATCAGCCTTTTGTTGAAACTCAGTCTCTTATATTAAAATATATATTTTCGCTACATGGTATTTAATCCTAAGGGCAGATTGGTGAAAAAAGTAGGGCTTTGCCATGGCCTGCAAAGGAAGTGATGGCTTCGCAGCGCATGCGCATCAGTGTGTGCCTAATCGTACCGGCTGAGTAAGTCCGAAAGGTTTCGCATTCTCGTAAAATGGCCATAACAACGCCGTTTGTGGAGAAATGTTTAAAATTCCCCGACCAATCTAGGTACTTCGTGTTATGGCGTCTGGTCATATAAAAACCGACTGGCGAACTATTTTTTTTTTTCAAGATAAACAGAGAAACAGCTAACACCTTAAGGCGCAGAAATATTTATCTAGACTCGAGACGCGCAGAAGTATTAAATTCACATATTCGAAACCCCTCGAAGGTTTAATTACCTTGGCCTAATTAATGCGACAGAATATGCTTTCTTTCTGCTCACCCTAAAAAGAAAATCAAAATAAACTTTGAGAGAGCAGTCATACAAGTCATCAAGATACTAAGCTTTTAACTTTTAAAACTTTGATTCGCCCAATCCTCGAACATGGTTCTATTATTTGGTTTCTTTACAAACAGTCCGATATAAATAAAGTCGAATCAATTCAAAAGACATCGGCACGTTTTATTTGTCGTCGGTATGACAGAAACTTTTCTCCTTCTTCTAACCTTTCCGTGTTAGGCCTAAGACTTCTTTCTGAACGTCGTGGTATTGAGCGCCTAAAGTCTTTGTATTTCATGATTAACTCATCACGTTTTGACTCTTTAGATAGCTACATAACGTTTGTCAAGCCATCTGCAACTAGGAGCCACCACGAATTAAACATTTTTGCTTTTCATCCTCGTACTGATATGTTTAAATAGTTTTTTTCCTCACACCATAGAAGGCTGGAATTCGTTACCAGGAAACATCCGATCACTACAACCAAATGAATTTCTGTGTGCCGTTGACAGTGGTCCATAGTGATGTCTGGACCGTCTGTGTATAACTCCCCCTCCTGCCATAGCCCCACTGGGGCTGCAGTGTGCATAAATAAATAAATTAATAAATAAAATGGGTCATACGAGTTGCATGACAGACACTGGCGTATAGGGTACGTTTTAAAGGGTAACTTCCCAACGAAAAAGGCACTACTATCTCTCCCTGCCTCAGTAATGGAATTATTTTGGTACAACGTGTGCAATAAATAGAGTGGGTGTAGAGTCTAGAGCGCACTTGCGCTCCGCCTCTCATTGCCCTAGTGAAAGATCTTATATATATAAGAAATATCTTCGTCCACTAAAGGCATATGACCAAATAAGATCATGTACGAACATATAAGAACCACACGACAGTATATGAGAAGTTAAAAGAAACTGAGAACTTTTTAATAACTTTACATACAATGTTTTATCGTTCTTATATGTTCTTTGGTTCTTGTATGCTCTTATATGATCTTATTTGATCATACGCGTTCATTGGACAAAACGAAATTCTCACACATATAAGATATTTTACTAGGGTGACTGCGAAGCGATTGGGAGATGCCTGGAACGAGGCACGCCCTGCGTTTGTAAGCAGTGAAAGACTCCACTCAAGAAGCCACGGGAGAAGTTGAGACACCACTAGCCTATAGAATAAATTCGACATCTTGGAAACCCTGAGATGGGGAACGATAAAAAAAAAACGGACGAACACAACAAAACAAAACAAACCAAAACAAAATCTCAAGTCTCTCTTTAGCGTTCCCCATCTCAGGGTTTCCAAGATGTCGATTAATTACCAGCTCGCCTGCACTCTATCACTGCTTAGACTAAATTGCCTGGTCCCGGTCACGAAACTAGCCATTATGAAATTGTATCAAACATTATAAAATTAGGGATATTATTTTTGACCAGATCATAAATGTCCAGAATTGTCTCGGGAAAAGCGTAGAATATCTAAAAAAAGAATCCACGAACATTTATTATGTTATTGCTCTGGTAGAATTTGTTTTTGCGGACTCAGGCGATAGATGCTTGTAGTGTTAGGTGAAAAAACAGTAGCGAAATTATCAGCCAGTAAAGCGGTTTTGTTGTGTTTTTCGATTGTGTTTGTAACAAGCTTGTTAGATACACTATTTATCATTCTCTGGCAGGTGCCATCTAGGACCAAATGGTAGGCAACCGACGAAAGAGGGCATTGTTCAGTGAGCGAGAATGTTTAGTAAACGTGGAGGTATTGTCTCAAAAGTGAGACCGTGAATTGGGAAAATCGCGCTTCTCGCCTAGAGAGCAATCGTGAAAGAATCATTTCGAATTTGTTTCACTAAAGCACCTCTTTACTGCCGTCATTGAACATATTTCAAAGGTATCTACATGAGATATAATTTCTAGAGAAGCGGTTGCTAGAGACACTTGAGTGATTGATTTAACTTCTATGAATCCAGTGGAATAGCCACCCGAGACTGTAGCTGTCTTTTTATTTAAAAGTACTGAAGAGGCGAGGGGGTATAACTCAGGCGATGTTTACTACAAGTCCACCAATCTGCAACCATTTCCCTGTGCGCAATGACGCCTTTCTTCTTTTGCTTGTAATTTCAGGAATTGCTTTTTTGGCGCCTGCACTGGCGTTACCTTCTAGCACCAGTCAACTGAACGAGCATCATGGGCATGCTTTACTAAAAAGTGTTGGAAATCGTCAAGTAAAGAACGCCACTGCGCAGCGTATGTTGTTCACACTCTTAAATGCTTCATTTAATGCGACAGCATTTGATCGCATCCACAAGAGTCGTCAGCGTTTGTTAAAATTGTTTTGTCTATGCCGCACCAAAATCTTGGTTGTAAATTAAATTGAGTTAGACTTAAATATAGACCAAAGCTTTTATCAGTGCCGTTAGAAAGCTGGAGTGAAATGAGGAAAAACAATCCTTAAATATGAACATGTGTTCGTTTCGCACCTTGCAAAATACACAAATCATTTGTAATCACGGTATTAAAGTACTTAAATACTGACACAATTTCTTTCCGGATAGTAATAACACTCTGAAAGGCGAGTGTTCTTGCTTTTTTTTTTTTTACTCACCAGAGGCTTTTTCTTATGAATGGTCACATCGGTCTATTGAAATATATTTTGATTTTTATTAGGATTTGACTACGTTGAAAACAATGATCAAGGAAATCTACCGGGTGGATACGATAACAGTGACAATCCTGTCAATAGAAAAAAATGCGAAAGATTCATTGAAAGAGTTGTGAGTATTATTATACTTTTCTATTTCACTTATGTTTAAAACTTGTACGTAACAGCTGAACGTCTAGAAAATACAAATCTTAAATTATCTTGAACTACAAGTTATGGTTCCCCTAATGTTTATATATTATGTTCAACGCTTTTCTTCTTCCTTCGGAACGTTCCTCAAGAGCATTAGATAATTTTTTATGATGTATTATTTAGCTACAAATATCAAGGTTTCTCGAAAGTAATACAATAGAATTTTCATAATACAAAATAGCTATAATAACTGACATATTTTAAAGATCTCTTATGTGGGCATTTTTGTTTTATTGGAATGAGATTTACATCTTCTATCTGATTAAAGAGACCAAATACCAAACAAGTGTTACTGATTTGAGAGAAAGGATCGACTTGCTGCTTAGATAAATTGCTGATATTTTATGTCATCAGCAGGCACGTATCCAGGGGGGGGGGGGGGGGCCATGGCCCCCCCCCCCCAAAATCTTCGATTTTGCTGGGACCTCCTCTCCCCCCTCCCCCTCATACCGCATTTTGTCATGGGCGGGCCCCACCCCCCGAAACAAAATCCTGGCTACGTGCCTGGTCATCAGTATTATATACACTAAACGCTTCACATGCAGTGATAAAGCAATTTCAACTTTTTTTCTAGTGGCCTTCCTACACCCGACTAAGCACCGGGATAACAAAATCTTAAAGCCATTTTTGTTTTTTGTGTCCTTTACGAGAAACACTGTTTGATTTTATTGAGGTCGAATTAATGTAGGTACGTTAAAATTTATTTTCAGTTTAAGTATTTTTGTAGGTACAAGTGCAGTGGCTCAAATTTCTACTTCGAGAATGAAGAGGACGGCGAGCCTTGCATGGTAAGAGCGTTAATCAAACCACATTCGCCAACTGTTCCTGTCTGGTTTTGTGGTAACTTTCCAGGTAATGTATCTGCTCCTAACCTTGCAGATTTACGTCAACGGTGTTCCGACTACCCCTCAGATGTTACTTTTTTTTTTTTTTGAAGTGTGCAAAGGCGTTTTTTTAATAAGTAGTGCGATCAAATATTTGTGACTGCAATGCATTTTACTAACCTTTGTCCGAATGCAAGTAGCGTTTCGTATTTCCGAGGTTCATTTTCCTCAATTTCTAAAGTGCTTTTACGCGATTTGTTTCACAGATTCGCTGTTTTCGGTGTCAACTTTCGGTCCCAAACAAAAACAAAATTGGGTTCATTGGGGTTCACGTTGAAAAAAAAAAAAAGAGTACAGGGGAATGTGATTTCCGAAGCTCTAGAGAACGTGCACTTGACCCGAATACTTGGAAGACGTCTCAGTACCAATAAGAGAAACAAACAAGATAAGGGGAGCGGTCCTGAAGAAAGAACAACCTCGCCGACAGTTCCCTCTGTTTGAGAGTAACGCAAAATAAACCTGGGCAGACAAGTATTTTCTTCCCTGAGGCAGGGAAGAAAATATTCATCGGCATTTGTTTGTCATTCAAGGATAAATTCAATTAAGGGGTATTTCAGTTTCTCTTGATTTTAATGAAACCACCTCGGGAGTCAATTTTTGTTTTGTTTTTCTGTACGTAGAGAAAATAACGAACCCGACTTATTGAAAGCAATACATGCTTACTCTTACTGCAGATAGATCGTTTGTCGTTGTTTATTTTTTTTTTTTTAATTCAAACATGTTGCGCCTGTGATTTTTAGGGAAAGATGGAAGGCAGTCGCCCTCCCAACCGCTACATATTTTCCTGACAGACCATCAGCCGCCTTCCTTACTATCATTAGGGGAATCGGGCGATGTAATTTTCAGTTGTCGTTTTTATTGGCTTGGCGGCTCGTTCCACGATGCCAGCAAGACAAGAAATATATTTTAAAACAATATTTACATAGTTCTTGTACGTTTTCGATCCTTACAGTTATACTTATATGAGGGAGAGTGCCGTAACGGTCAATGCGTCCAACGGAAGGTCTTACGTCCTTCAGGCATCAATGGAGTCAACTAAACCAACCGGCGAACAACCACCACCGGAGAATGGGACAGTGTAACTATATGAAGGCGTATGATCACTAACGCTTCTCTGGTTAAAACTCCGGGTGCCTTTCGAAAATCTAAGTATTAATAAAATGTTCGTGTGCTTTTCTCAGTGTTCGTGAAAACAAGTTTCAGGACAATTCCTGTTCCTCTTATTTTTTTTTTTTTTATCGCAAACATGCAAATGTTTGCATGTACAAATAACTGAGCACGCGGTATGCAGGTAAATTAATAAAATCGTTTTACGAATATTTAGAGGTGTAGAAAATCCTCCAGGTAAAGCGGTGAGTTCTCTGAAAAAGGTTATGAACTGATCTCAAAACTCTCGACGCTACACTCGTGATGGTTGGTATCATCATCCTTTTGTGGAAACCCAGTTTTTCATGTTAAAATATCTAATTCTACGACATGGCCGTTAATCCTTTCGGCCAATGTGGTGAAATTAAAAAAAAAAGGTAATAATACGTCATCATCTGCAAAGTAAAGTGGCGGCTTCGCAGCGCAAATACATCAGTGTGAGCCTAATCGTACCGGGTAAATCCGAAAGGCTTCGCATTTTCTACACGTGGCCGTAAGAACACCGGTTTTGTAGTAGTTTCCGAAATCCCCGCAAGGATCTAGGTACCTCACGTTGTGGCCTGTGCTCATATAAAAGCCGACAGCGAACTATTTTTTCCCCGATAAACACAAAAAAGGATTACACATTTAGACGTAGGATTTTTTTAATCTAAACTAGATATGGCGCAGAACTATTACTTTTACAGATTCCATACTAGTTTAAAATTTACCTTGGCTTAATCAATACGACAAAACATGGTTCCTTTCTGCTCACCCTAAGAAAAGACTGAGTAATAAATTTCGTGACAGAGGCCGTACACGTCATCAAATGGGATACATGAGTTGGATGCAAGGACGCGCGTTTATGGTACCTTTTAAAAAATTCTAGAGTAACTTGCCAACGAAAAAAAGACACTGCTATTTATTTCAGCCTTTGTAATCGAATTGTTTTTATAGAAGGTATGTGTCTAATCTATGGTAATGGACGGCTTAATGAACGTAGTGGGTTTGAGAGTCTCAAGCGTGCTATTGCACAGGGAAGACGCGTTCACGTGTTATCCTTGCATTACGGTATCAATAGATCATGCACCATAAAAACAATCGCGGGCTATGCACCCCGTAGAGTGCCTGTGTGTTTCGCCATCCGACTCGACGTTTCCCGTGACGTAAAGTTACGATGTCAATTCGAGGTTACGCGTTATAAGATGTCGTCATTACCAGGCGTCACGTGAAGTCGGGTCACGTGGTGCACATTTTTTCTACTGTACTTTTCAGGGATATTATCAAACAGCACGCCCTTGTTCCCTCTGAGATAACAGTGTTTATTGTATTCCAAATAAATTTTAATGATCGCTCCTGAACAACTACATTTACATTGGAGTTTGGTGATTAAAGAAACACTGCAATGATAAAAAAATATATTTTTGTTTTAAAGAGCCTTCATTGCAAACGTCGTAATTTCTTCATAAGAAGAAATAACTTCTCGTGCAATACATTTCCGCCATTAGACACAATGAGGGCGGAGGTCACGGCCCGCTCTAAGTCCCGCCCACAGATCAACATCCGTGACCTCCACCCAATATGCCCCGCAGATTACTACGGGTTTGACTTAGCTGCTCGGCCGAACACGCTAACAAGTCTGGTGTCTCCCTTTCGCGACATCCGGCGCGTCTAGTCTGGCGTCTAACAACGCCTGCTAGTTATGCTAGCAGACGCGTGGCAGCCTCCGGCATCGTCTGCTATGCGGGGCGCAAGTTCGTCTGTTTTTTTCCAGGGCCTGTGGGGATGTCAGAACGCCAAGCTCTTATTGGTTCTGAAATCTAAATAAAGAATAGTGGGTAGACCTCAAAGCAGCTTAACTTGAGGTCTACCCACTATCCCTCAATCAAAGTCAATCGGAGCTCGGCATCTTTCTGACGCTACCGGAACTCCTGCGTAAGAAGCAGACGACTTGTTCTCCGCACTGCACCACCGTCTATCGTCCTCTGCCATGCCCGTAGGACCCGGACATGAAGGCTATCCGTCGGTGTCCGTCTTCTCCTTCGTCCGTCTGCTATTCCACCCGTGTCTAAAAACGTTTAAAACGCTCGCAAAACTTGACAATGAAAGCGGCGTTCTTGCGTTCCATCAGGCGCTAGCGACGGTCCAAGACAAGCGTCTGTCAGCTCCAAAGAGGCTGATATTCTTTCATTAGACTTCTCTTGTGGCTTCGGCAGTGTTACCCATGACCTCCTCATCGCCAAGCTCCTGGGCTTTGGCATCTATGGAACTACCCTAAAATGAATAGCCAACTTTCGGAGTGGTCGCCGCCAGCGAGTCAGATATCAGGGTGCCCTCGGACAGTGACACAATGTAAGGGCGGGTGTGCCACAGGGATCTGTGATTGGGCCACTTCTATTCAACTTGTACATTAATGACCTCGCGTCTGGCATCGAATCCAACATTCTACGATGCGCTGACGACCACGTACTTCACCGCACTATCCACTCAACTAAAGACCGGCACGTCTCGCAGAACGACCTGCACAGGATCTCCAGGTGGTCCCAACGTAACGGCCTCCTCCTCAACCCAAGCAAGACTGTTTACTTCAGAATATCTCGAAAACGAAAACCGGAAGACGTACCCTACATAGCCCACAACACACGGCTACAAGAGGTCACCAAGACGAAGCTTCTCGGCGTTTACTTCGACCGAAGCCTGTCCTTTAGAACCCATATTGACCACGTCTGCAAGAAAGCAAACAGGCTAAGAGGATTTATAACCAGGACATCTAGGGACATGCCGCGCCACGCTTTCTGCACACTTAACACAGCTCTTGTGCTGCCTGTTCTAGAATACTGAGCCAGCATCTGGAGCCCCCACCAGGTGGACCTCCAAAAACGGCTAGAGTCCGTTCAAAGGAAAGCATCAAGAACAGCCCTGTACCTACAGGAGCGAAGAACAGACAAACAACCCTACGACAGGCGGCTACAGGCCCTCCGGTCGCCGAGCCCCTGACGTGGCCGAGTTTAAGGACTTGTGCGAAACCTGGACCTGAACGTGTAAATTGTATAACCCGATTCATTCTCTATATCCACCTGTACATGCTCATCATCATCATCATCACTTCGTTATTTTAGATTTTCTCTTTTATGATTTGTTAACATACAGTCAAGGAGGTAACCAGCACACTGCTGCACGGGCTTCTGCATTTTGGGTACCTCAGGCTCTCGGCTATATGATCAATGTTTAGCCAATAAACACCTTGAACCTTGAACCTTGAACCTTGAAGACAAGCGTCTGTCAGCGTATGTCGATATGCGGTAAAAAGCGACCAAGAGGACTAAGAAATGCAACTAAATAAATATGCTGTCGTTTCAACTTTTACGTTCTTGTTATTTTTTTTTCGCTTGGCATTCGCGACCAAGGTGAGAGAGCGTCATGTCTACTATATATCTTGCCTCAGTATAGAATATTCAATACATGGCGTGGACTGCATTTCGTCCATCTGCGAAATCATGGGTCCCTCAAACATATTGCTGAGCGCGCAATAAAAAATAAAGGGCACTCTTTTTCTATACACCGCAGTATGAATTAATAACAAAAAATGAAACACGTTTACAATTCCTGTAACGCCGAATTAGAGCGCAGCTTCTCAGAAGGAGGAGGGAAGGGTATGCCCCTGCTCCCCTGCCCGCAGACTTTGGAAGTAATCCGTTATAAGTAACAGATTACTTGTAATCAGTTACTTTTTTAAGTAGTTTTTTAATTGCCACTTCATTTTTTTTCGGAAGTAATTTGTAATGTACTTTTGTTACAAAATATTGGTAACGGATCAGTTTAAATACTTGTTACTTTTTAAAAATATGAGCATAATACAGTAATTGGAGCAATACGAGCAGAACATTCAGCAGCATAAAGAGAGCAAGTTCAACAAAATAGAAAACATCACGAAGAGGAGAGTAGCCGAAAAGAAAACACGATTTTTTGTATGACCGGTTACTAGAATCCACTACAAAAACGGGCAAGGCAGGTACAAATATAAAAAAGACAAAGATCAAGTAAGACAACACCGAGTAGGCTCTCCGTTGCCTTCCATCGTGTTTTTCTTCTCCCTTGCAAGAGAAAGCTCGTCGTGTTTTTTTTTTTTTTGTTTTTATCCTTTACACCGTTTCACCTCTTTCCCACTTCTTCGATGTCTCACGCCACCTGCACAGACATCAAACGCGGATCCGTACCCCCTCGATTCGCGGGTTCACAACTCGCAAAACAGACGATGTAGCCTCGGGCGAGGAAGTCGAAGTCTCTTTGTCTTTTATCTGCGGTACTGCATTCTAGCGCGCTGTTGAGGCACGGCTGAAAAGCGGCCGGCGCGAGGTTAAGAGGATCGTCTTCGAGGGTACGGACGAAACTTCCTTTCACAGCGAAGCTGTATACGTCTACCAACCGAGGAAATGTTCGTGTCGTTGGCGTTGTAAGCAAAAAAAAAAAAAAAAACTCCCGGCGAACAATTGAAGGCAAAACAGCATATCCTCCTTTGAAATCAGGCATACAGCATTCATATCAGTATCCGTTTCAATAAAGATAAAGATTAAAGAAAACCAGAAAACAAGCATCAAAACCACATGATGGATGGTAAGGCGCGTGTGAACTATAGCAACACCCTCCCACGCGTTCCGGTAAAGATTAGGTTTGCAGCTGCTTCGAAAAGGCTTGACGTCATTCGAAGCCCTCGTGTGAAGTGTGAACCGCATAATGGATGATAACGGCGCCGGCAAACATTGCGAAAGCACGTTCCTTCTCCCAGCGTGTGTTTTCGTGTCGGCGTTCTTACGGAAAAAAAAGGCTTCAGAGGATTGAAGCGAAAAGTACAAACACCACGCATACAACATACAGCACAACATTCGTTTCAATAAAGAGTAGGCACAAAACAAGCGTCCTAACCATATAATGAATGATAAGGAGCTCCTGAAAACAATGCGAAGCACGTAGCGCTCACCGCTTACGTTCCCGGTGAAGATTACTGTTGCCCAAGCTGCCGTGGCGACGGCAGCTTACGACGTGGGGAGTGACGTCACTAGCCTTTCATATATAAAACACAAACCCGCCTATACCCCGTTTCACCTTACGTCCAGACGCGGCGGATGCTGCGAGCTATCTTAGCCAATCCCGTACTGTGGACGTGGCCCGTGATACGCTTTCCGCGCGTCGGTCACGATGGCTCGTAACATCCGCTGCGCTTAAACGTAAGATGAAACGGATTATAGCAACTGATTTCATTCTTGCTGCAGCACCGCGATGAATAGGCCAGGCATAGTTAGGACTCCCGAGGAGCAGTGTGAATGCTATAGGAGCGGCAAAGGAAAAAGAAACGGCAATACGACCAGCGGCGGCGTGCTGCGACCGGCGGCGGTATCTCGTATAGTGCAGTAGGCAATCGTTGCAGGTGATACCACAGCTTTGCTGACCAACCACCTTGACAGCGTTATTGGAGCCCCAATTTTTTCGGTTTACTTGTCTGGGCATGGTGGTCGAGTCCACTCCTCACTTTACAGTCAACTGTCAACATAAAGGTGGGGGGGGGGGGGGGGGGGGGTTTAGGCCATCTAATCAGTGCTGACAGAGAGTGTGAGAGAGAGAACGCGTAAAAGTGGTGTTATCCTCTATCGTTTTATGAGACCGATGGCCACCGCTTCTTTCGCACTCCACTCCCTCCCCTCCTCTGGCCTCCACGAATATTGGTATGAAAGTGAGAACCGATGAATGATCAATAACCAGTAACCGCCACCTTTTCTCTGACTGGTCGAGTTTTCGGGCATGGAGTGCCTGTCGTCTCCATGGCCATCTCTTAATGAGATGTTCAAACTTCAGGGCATTAAGGAGAACGGAAGCCTAAAGTTTCAGTGCATACTTTGCTTGACAAAAAAACATACATTGTGATCAGCAAGAAAAACAAACTCTAATCTACGGAAATACACCAAGGTAAGCTGGGACGCCTGCATTCTGCATTGTCTATACGTTGTAACGCTAGAACCAAGTTTTTCTTTTATTGTGAATAACAGGCGAAACACCCGACTCAAAAGCGAGCTTTCGTAGATCGCTTCTTTAGCTCCGAATCTCGCAGCGGAGGTAGACGCTGCTACTGAGCATGCGCACCACTAGCTTTGTCTGCACAATTCCAGGGATCATTTTCCGAGGCCATAAGCTAGTGGAAGGGGGGGGGGGGGGGTGTGGTTGCAGCTTTCGGTGCCTTGTCAGCTTACAGGTGAAGGGCGTGCACTTGTACTGTTTCTCATGAATACAATATTTTATTTTTAGAAGGACTACCATAATACGGGCGTATGAAAAATGAAAAGTTGTGTTGCAGAACGTTTTTGAAAAATATCAAAATTGTTTCTATTGTTTTCTGGATAAGTGTACAGAAAAAGTAACGTGAAAGTAATTTGTAACGTAACGAGAAAAGCAATCCGTTACTTTTTAGCGAAACTAATTTATAACGGTAATCCATTACATTTGAGGCTCGGTAATTTGTTATTGTAATCAATTAGAGTTTTCAAGTAATGATTTTTCAAGTCTGCCTGCCCGCTACATTTTCCGCTAGATCTAGCGGGGCAATCTTTCCGTTAAATTTAGCGGTAAAGATTTTCCGCTAAATTTAGCGGGATAATCTTTCCGCAAAATTTAGCGGGGAATTCTTTCCACTAAATTTAGCAAGAAAGTTTTTGCGCTAAAGTTAGCGGGGTAATTTTTCCGCTTAGTTTAGTGGGGAAAATTTTCTGCTAAATTTAGTGTGAAAATTTTTCCGCAAATTTTAGCGGAAATTTTTTACGCTAGATCCAGAGGGGAATTTTTTCGCTAAATATAGCGGGGAATTTTTCTGCTAAATTGAGCGGAAAAAGTTTCTCCTCCTTCTCCTCCTCCCTCGTGACATCACTCGCGACCCTCGTGACGTTACATGTGACGCCATTATGGGAAACGTCCCATACTGCAACGTGCGGTTTCGCCGACGCCGACGCCACTCAAGCCGGAAACGGGCGCCTCTAAAAGCAACTAAAAACCACAAAAAGGCGAAATGGAGGAAAATTTTATTTTTTATATATGTATTATGATTAGTCTAGAAACAGTGATAAGTAAAATAACCCCTAGAGTGAAGCTTTCTTTTTGGCTTGGGCTCCTTCCATGCACCGAATAAGATTAATGGCTTCATATGGGGTTAAGGTGTTCTTTCAATACCTGCCGACATTCACTTTTATAGCTCCTGTCTTTTCCGCATCAGTTGGTGGCAGCCTTGGATTTCATTGACAAAATTGACATGCTTTGCAAAAAGTTCCGTTTTGCAATAGCAGCATTTGTTTTGCCTGACGCCGCTGGCAATTTTCTGTAACACGACCAAGATCGTGTAGCCCCCTTTATTCTGAGTTTTTATTGCATAAAGCACTGGGTCCATTATATATAGAAGACTGCGAAGACGCTTTCACACATTGAAGAACAAAACATATTGCAAAGCGTCTTAGAATATTTACTACTCCAGCAACTAAATGGCGTAATGAGCCTTACTCTAATAAACTACATTTTTGCGAAGCATAAGCAAATACGGCAACCCCATTACTCTCACCTGCCGCGGAACTTAAGCGATATGCGCGATTTTGATCATTGTGGCCCATTTAGCGCTTCTCGATAAAATTAAGCATGTGTCTCGATTCACTAGCTCTCAGCAAAGCATTGTTATCCTTGAACTGTCCCTCCACTGCCAACGTTTAAGCGGGGTAGCAGTCCGTTGATGAAAAACGTTTATTCTGGAAAGTAACACGTTATATAGGTGCGAAAAGACGTAACGTAACATGTCAGGCGTTACAGGATTAGCAGTAGATAACGTGACGTCAGGATGACACAGCTTGTGCCCTTCTACACCAATAATTTCAGTGCTTTTCAGCGCTCTTTAGCTGGAGAAATTTACTTTTTGCGGGTGACAGGACTTTTAGCGGTTTCCAAGTCAGGTAATCGTTCTTTCATGAGGTATCATAGTTCTCGTTTAATAAGCATAAAGAGAGTAAAAGGGAAGCATAGAGTTGCTTGCTTTGCGTGCAACACGTGCAACTCTAGTGCTCGTGGTGCCCTCTCGTGTCTCCGGTCGAAGACATGAACCCCACTTGGGCTCGGTTTCTGCTCCGTTCGATAGATGGACCCTCGGGCTCGCGATTTAACCAATTCCTGGTGGCGGGCGGTGCGTTTCCATGAATGCACGCGATATACACGTTTTTGTCGGCTTCGGGTTTCCCTCACTCGTGCACCTTGCTGCTAAAACAATTATCGGTAGTGATGGGACGAATCTTTATCTGAATCGAGATTCGGAAGAGTAGCCGAATCTCAAGCGATTCAGGAAAAGTTCAGAAAGATTCAGAGCGTTACCGTATGTTGCCAGATCACGTTGATGAGTGTGTAAGCTTTTCGTGATAATAAATTCACTAAATTCTACGAAGTGCACAAAATAATGTTGTAATATAATATCATAGTAATAAATAAAATTGTCAGTTTTGTTTATATTATTTTAGATGTTTGTCGAGAACGGTATCGGGGGAAAGTTGGTTTCGGTTCCGGATTACGACCAAAGTAGGCATGCTTGGTGCACGTGGATATACAAGCGCATGTTTTCATCGCCACGAGAGATCGATGCTGTAGGTGATGTTCTGTACAGACACATTTCGTGCCCATAATTACGGTTATAGTGGCACAAACAACACAGGTGAGTATGTTTGATTCGATTATCTTCAACGTGTGTCCACTGAGGTATTGTTGTCGAAACACGGGAAAGAATCTGAAACTCCTTAGTCTCCTGTATTGCATTTGTACCTTTCTGGTTCATGATATCCGATTTAGTTACAGTGTTTGTTTCCGAACAATAAGGTTGCGTTGAACACCCCTGTGTTGTGTTTCTTTTTCATCAAATGCAGCGCGTAACGCTTCACGGCCAACTTGCTGCCGAGAACGGAGAAACGCCACTGGTTCCGGTACGCGCTCGAAGTTGGGACGATCAACATTCATCTCGCCCTCGCGCCTTACAGGTACAGACATACGCAGTTCTAGAGAAGGAGGCGAATCCTTTCCTTGCCTGAATATATTTATTGTGCGTTGCGCCACATTACGTGTAATACATAGCATTTCGCTACATTTTACCGATCACCGCGAAACCAAACAGAAACCGAGACCGTGCATTAGTTAGGCCTACGTCAACCACACAGCTCAACTGGACCTGGGCACGTGCCAGGGTTTAGAATGACAGTACAGTACCTACCATACGTTGAAATAAACAAGACGAAATATGCTTATAGGCAGTAACTGTACCTAAAAAAACACAGCTGACCGCATTCGCGAGGTTTACGACAAGGTTCACGCTGTCGTCCGGAACCAGCGACGAATCTGCCGAAACTCCGAATCTGCCGAATATTCGTCGCGGGAAGTTCGGAAATTTCCGAATCTGTCCGTATGCGAATCTCCGGTGATTCGTCCCATCACTAATTATCGGCTTCGAAACAAAAATGCTCTTGTTCATAGGATTTTACCCTTGAGTCAGGTTGGTTTTTGTGCTACTGTGCATAGGTTAATTCCGCCGAAACGTCATAGACTCTGCATACGAAGTATCCGTGCCAGCAGCTCCGTACGAACTCTCGAAAGGGATTTTGGTTTGCTTTCCGTGTAATGTGCTGTGACGCGTCGTCAGTGTTGGCAACTGGAAGGCCACGACCATAAACGTAGGGACGTTTGGATATGTCTTGGTCTAGTAGGGACTTAAAGACTCCCTGCCGGTTTTACTGGAAAACGTAGGAACATTTCAAATTTCTGAAAGATTTCTTTTTAATTTTTTTATACAATATTTGAAAGGCCGATTTTTGTGCGGTTTATAAAACTCAACATTGATAGTATGTGCTCAACATAAACTTCGTAATGAAAAAATATTGGTGCCGAATCGACGCCAATGTTACGTTCCACACATTGCGCCTCGCGGCCGTGGCTCTTGTGGCGCAGGGTGGAACTCAGTTGGTCGAAAAACGTTCCCGCTAGCTCGGAAATAGCTCGGCTGAAAACATGTACCTTATGAGCGAAGGTATGCAGGGGTACTGGTCAGGAAACATTATGACATAAACTCTAAGAAACGGAGACATAAAGTGAAGTACAAGGCAACAGAAAATCTCGAACGCAGCTGGGAATTCTTCGCAAGGGAACAGCACTCGCTAGCATATTTTCGCTTTTGCTACTAGCAATCCACACGTCCAGCAAAGCGGGAAGACCAAATACATGTCGCTGCAACATTTTGACGGAGCACAGCCCGACAGACTGACCTCCAACTTCGACACCACACCAGCAATATACACCCGCCCCCAAGTCACCAGACATGGTAATCCGTGCCAAAGCTACGTGAACCGAGCAAAAAACAGCCCCCCCCCCCCCCCCGCCCCCGACCACCGCACCTTTGACAAGAAATTTCTTTCACGTGTTCGTTCGAAGCTAAACACGGTTGACTTACACAGTTTCCGTGGTTCGTTCCACTTAAGGTTCTCCTTAATATTCTTCGAAATTAAGAACTTTCTTTGCACAAGATGGAAGGTTTTGTTTTCATAATAGTGCGCACGCATTATATTCAGCAATATGTTTGGTCATTTCAGATAATTGAGACACATTTTACAACTCGTTCGTGTTCTAATAGTTCTAGCAACTCGCCGACGTGTATGGCCCATGTAGCAGAGCCCACAATCGAACGGAATTTTGTACAGAACTTCCTTGAAGCGACTAATTGGAGGGCCCCTATGTTTTCGTAAAAGATCCGTGTCCTCGCACAAATGAATTTTTCTTCGGAGAACGTTCAGAGCGCTTAGGCCGTTCTACAATTTGTCTACGCTAAATTGATCCAAAGAAATCCATGCTATGACCACCTACCCTCAACCCCTACAACGCATGGCTTACGAGCTGACTGCGAGAATAAATACACGGCTTTTTTTTATAGCATTACCAATAAAGGAGTTTGTGACACCAAGATTTACTAGTTTTGAAAGTGCACTGTACCTAGATAAGTTTTGAATGCGCACTTTATCAAGAGCCTCTTTGGTTTCTCTTTTCGATACAGCCAAGACAAAAGTTTACCGTTAAACAAACGTAGATCTAGAAATTGGAACTTACCAATGACCGTGGAACCAGCCGAGTACGCTAAACTCGGTGCTATTTCGAAAATATAATCCCGAACCTTACTTGAGTAGTACTCATTTGGGGCGCATATGATCATGGCAACGAATTCTCAAGCAATCAAGTTGCGTACCCAAAAAATTATACGGAAGATCTCGCTTGCATATCGTGCACATTGAGATAAAATTCAGACAAAGTGAAGCCAATGCACAGCCGACACTCACACCTCTTTTTTTTAAAAAAAGACTCCCCGTTAAACTCTACCACGGTCGACGTTAAATGACGGTTAAAAATCCGCAACAGCACGTCAACCGAAATACCCGCTTGAGCTTGAAGCGAAACTAAATTCGGCTCAAGAATATCCCGCACCCTACTCAGCAACTGGTTACTGTACGAAAAGAAATGTAATTTTGTATCTAAGGACAGCAAAGCACATACCTTTTGGTGAAGGATAGACAGGCTGTCAAGCTACTCCTCTGAATTACAAAGGGACAAACTAACTCGCTTCAAAATAAAGGTGCCCTAAACAAGTATATATCAACTCAGGAAGAGCCTTATTGCACGAACCGTTTTCATTGACCACTAGGCGGAACGAGAGACCCTCCTTGTGGTCCTCTTCAAAAACTTCAGCACAAAAAAAAACAAAAAAAAAAACAAACGCGAAAGCCTTTTATTCAGTTTAACGTGGCAATTGACTGACCATCAATTAAATCTTAACACACTTCCCGATTTACAAACATTGCGTCCTCTCTTGTCTTTCCAAAATGTTCTGAAACTGCAGCCAATGCCCTCTCATTGAATACGTCCACTGGGAGCATTGCCAATTGGCCACTTTTAACCTTTAGGAGCTAGGTCAAGGACATGTCAGAAAGGCCGTTCTTCAATACTGACTCAAATTTGTTCGCTCAGCAGGACAAGGCAGGTCAACCAATTTATTGAATTTCTTCACCGACTCATTTGAAATCGACATTCAATCCTCCACAGAGCAGTCAGCTTGCGAATAAACCCAGCTACGCCTAAGATTTTGTGACGTATTTTCCCTTATATATTTCGCCGTGAGTCGGAGGTTAGGTTATGATGTTTCTTACTTTTACTACGGCTCCTGCTTCAGAGTATTATGCTTTATTCTTCAGTTGCAAACCAACCTTGCTTGAATTACTATCAGATATGAGAACTTGACGCCCGTAATATTTTGCAAACGTATATTTATGAATACCAGAAACCCATTAGGAAGTTTTGGCATAGCGTTATCGGAGGCTCGTGTATGCGTGGTATGTCTCCTGCGTGTGTTGTTGAGAATGCTTCGAAGTCACAGCGAGAGATCGTGGTAGCAATACCGCTCCGTACGGAAACTTTTAGTGAAGCTATGGTAAAACTGCCTATTCAGATCGCGGTGAAGGAGTTGAACGCCAAGTTTAAAAATAATAATCAAAACCAAACGGTGCAACTTTGTATAAAATTAAAAATAAAACATAATATGCATCGATCACATGAAAGCGATTCTAAATCGCCTTTCCATAGCAAGACGTGTTTTAGAACATAATAAAAAGGAGGAACTTTCAGAACATATTTAAAGCGTTCAACACCACCATTCACGCTCCACATTTTATATCGGGGTGTTTCGGTATGAAACTACGACAGACTACAAAGACTACGATATCATAACACGTCGTCAGTCGATTCGTGGCTTTTGTTGTTTATTTATTAGTGCTTGCTATTACTCCGGTATGTTTCCTAACTGATTCATTCAGTCACTCTTAATTGCATGACAGACTAGACATGAACCACAAGATTCAGGCACTCTTAAAGGGGTCATGGATCGACATCACGTTGGAGTGTTCATGACGTTACAGAGGCGTACTGGCCCTAGTATGGGCCAGGTATACTCGCACGGACCACCACTGATTCAGGAGCTTCTTTGTCGCGGATAAATTGCGAGGATAAAAGTGGACTATTTCTTTCAATCTCGCCTTCGTAAAGCTTGATGACGTAATTGTGTTCTCAAAACCACTCGCCTGACGACATTCGAGTGCGGCACATGGATTGGACACGAGAACTGCGTGAGCACTCGACTAGCGAGTTTGGCTCGTAAGAATTAATGCCTTGGCGTACACTCTGGTAGTGGCTCGCCTCCAACCACTGCGGTGAAGAGGATAGCCGAACTCTATCAATGCCTGCAGCTCAACACGCGTTTTCTACTTCGCGGACCCCAGCGAGTCGCTATGATTAACTTTGGCGGCATAGGATAGGCGCCAGGCCACGTGGCCACTTGCTCTGGCTCCGAGCTGAGGGGATGAACGATGCAAATATTTCTCTAATTAATTTGCCGACTGCCATATGCTTGGAAAGAAAGATTAAGGCAAGTCGATTCAGATATCAACGTGATGGAGTGATTCTAAGTAGTATTTAGCGAAAGTAGAAAAATCGTTTCATGGTACCTTTAATTTCATAACAGAAATGATATGACTCTCAGGATTTAGGCACTCTTAATTCCATGGCAGACAAATCTTTGAAGTATTGAATTAAGAGTAGATTCTTCTTACATTTTCAGAAGACAACGCTATATTGATTCCAGAACCAAGCATGAGCGCGTATGAAGCTTCAGCAATGTTTGAATGATTCAGGCTTTTTTTCTTTTTTTGTGTAAGATCGGACGTAGGGAGGGACGGTACGTAGGGACTTTTCTGACTAATGACGTGACATGTATGGTTTCTCCAGGGCGGCTGTAGAGATTTTAGCGAAAACAGTTGGTAACACTGCCATTGCGGCAGTGTTACTAACTGCCGTTACGACGATGCGAGCAAGTCTTGGTCGCAAAACGCAGTCGCGTCGATAAAACCTCGGTGCACGTACTCGTAAATTACGAAACGCGCATCGGTGAGTTTTAACGCAACAGAGTTCGTGTCACAGAAAATCCAGAGTCGGCGGGACGGGAAAATTCTGATTTGTCGATAGCGTCATGACGCCACACATACATGACCTGGCATGGGAATTTCAAACAACCCACAACACTCACCTAAAACGTGACGTCACGCGTGTGATGAAAGTTACTAAAACATATGATGTAGTGCGAATTAAAAGACACCGAATGTCTGAATTGATTTCACTTTATAAAGCAATTAATTTGCCTAACGAAAACAATTCAAGCGTTTTAGGCGGAGGAGGAATTCGAACCGAAGACCTTTTGGTCTTGAGCCAGACACGCTATTGACAAGGACATGCAGACACTTCGTTTTCAATCTCGGTTACTATGAAGTGTATACGTAATGTAAAGCTGCAGACTTGCACGCGACATTCGAAGCACACACGAAAAGCAACGTGCTGCCATATCTCGTCGTACCATAGTGAAGAGCTAAGGTGTGAATGGGTCCCTCCTCGCAGTCGTATCTCGGCGTAACTCTTCTGGAAGTAATCAAAAGCGACGCCTTTTCGGGCTACGTCCCTTACGGGTACTGGCAGTGCTCTTCGAGAAACATTCCTCTATCTGTGTGGTCGAAAGTGTCGATGGAGACGCCTGGAGCGAATTCGAAGCATGTTCGCTTCATAGGCGTGTACCCTTCGAACATTTCTTCCGAGGGTTCTCGCGTGACCAATTCCACAGGACTGTCATACAAGGAAGTGCCTTAGACAGTTTCTGCAGACAGTCTCTTGTATAATGTATAAGCGGTGTGACTCCGGCCGCTTTCATCTCTACTTGCAAAGACTGAACAGATCAGAGCCATACTCTCATAACACGTGCTGGCTACTGCGCTGCAGTCTTACAAAAGCACGCGCAGCACACATGCTACCACGCTCCTTCAGAAGTCAATATGACAGCAGGAAAGCAATATCTCGTTTATTGTTGTTAACCTCGAGAATGCGTGGAAGGAAGTTTCACTGTGGCTCGTTTATAACGATGCAATCAGGATTTATTAAAATTACGGCAAACCACAAGGTACTGTGATCCTGACCTGCCCTTAGAATAGTTTGCCAGCGCGCGCCTTGCTATACAGGCCGAGACCGCAGCGTTTCTTTGCGCTGACTTCTTGTCTGTTGGTTTCATTTGGGATGAAGAAAAAGGGGCGCTATTACGCTATGACGGAGTGCATCATTAGTGGCCTATTTAATGAATCTGACCAAAAAATTTACACATCTGGGAGGAGGTATTTGCAAAGAACTCAAGGGGCATGAATTCGGACCGATTAGTAACTAGAATCAGAGGTGCACGGCGTTCGGAATTAGGTACATCACTTTTTTTTTTTTTTTTAGGATCCTAAGTCCCGGAAATTTTTTTACGTGCTGTAGTCAATGTAAATGGAATGTGGCAGAAAGTCGTATCGGGGTTCATTCGGAAGTTTTACTTGTGTGCCGTTGGAGGGCACGTTGTCAATAAGGAACACTGCTGAACTAATAGAAATTTTGAGGGAACATCACCATGAGCGTTGGTTTGTTTTTTCAATGGACATAAAAATCCTGTACTATTCCTTGGAGAAGAACCTCCTGATGAAACGGGTCAAACACCACCTGTAGCTAAATCTTGTAAAATTCCAGTCTGGGGCGGGAATTATTTGATTGACAGTTTCTAACACATTAAGCCATTACTTGCAATGAACAGTGGTTGAGTACAGTGGGCGCAAGTTTCTACAAAAAGAGGGTGTATGTATCGGGTCAGCGGTGGTGCCGATTCTGTCGGAGATTTCTTTAAACAGTCTGGATTGCAGTGTGTCGAGTTTTCTAGGGGAGATGCTAGAGAGCTCGGGTTTTGTTCTGCTTTACATCGACGATATTTCGGTATGCACTGTAGAGGAAAAGCTGGGAAGCAATTTGCAAAGAACAGTCCTCAGGAAGTTCGCACCAGAATTAGAGTTTACGCTAGAAAGAGAGAAAGATGAGAACCTGCAGTTTCAAGACTTGCAGATTTGCGCAACAAATGGTTTATGCTGAGAGTACGGCAAGCTTATGCCGAAGCCTATCCTACAGCCCTCGAGTTGCGACTCAAAGAACGGTAAATGGGGTATTATCAAATCATTATTGACAACGCTTTAACCCGGTCTTGTATCCACTACGTAAGCAAGGCAGTGGGGAATCAGATGGGTCATCTAAGGAATGCTGGGTTTTCGAGTGATTGCATAATTTCACAGATCAAAAGGCTAGTTACAGGAACTAAGGAAAGTCCGGAATAACTGAGGGGTCATCGGGCGGACATCCCGTGCCACCATGACATCTCACAGAACCTAAAGGCGCGCAAAGACGTTTGGGGCCGACATAGTGCTTGAGAGGGATTTTAGATTGAACCGGTTGACCCCATTTCTGAGAACACCCAACCAATGTAAAAGGGCGCACAGGAAAAAAGTCGACAGTATGTGAGTTCAGTGTGGTGTACGAAATACCGATGGAGTTGGGTGTGAGTTAAGTAGGCCAAACCAGGAGATATGTGAACGATAGATTATGGAGCATAAAAGAAATGTAAAAAAGAGAGATCCGAATACGGAAATAGTCAAACACCTGAATGAATTCGCAGACTGCTCTCCAGCTTGAGGAAACGTGAAGAATTTAGAAAGGGAAAGCAACAACATGAAACAATTGGTGAAAGAGACGATCAGGATTAAGACGTCTGCCGAGTGCGTTAGTCAAGCGTCCATGCACATAACTACGGAGGCCGGAGGATTTCTGCCGCTGACTGGTTTGGGAGACCCGGGGTGACCTTGATGTGTCGCGGTATTTATCGTTCACTGAAGTGTACAGGGACCTGGGAAAAGGAAGAGGGACGGGAGTAAAGGGGTTGGGGAAAAGGAGAAGGAAAAGAGGGGAGAGCCCTGGCGGCGAGTGACATGTTTTTCCTGTGAAATAAAGTTTGTAGCTGTGTTTGAGAATTCGTCCGTGTGGTTCTGTGTTTTCGTCTCTTGTTCGTATTTACAGTCTCGGGTTTACAACTATGCTCTTTGTCTTTAACTTGAGCAGCCAGATGTGGGACATTCGGTATGATCCTATTCCGGTCACTTCTCTAAGTACCCCTCTCCCACACACCCTGCTTCTTCGAGCGACTTCCGAAAGTCCTAGGTACGGCACGGTCTTCCAGCGATGTCGCAATGCAGCAGAACTGCACGCTTCATCCGATCAAGTGTTGGAACGGTTGGAAAAATAACACGGTAGTCCATGGGGACAGAATCCGGGGCACCACGAGTGGCGTGGGCCTGTCGTGGTACCTCGATTTGAGTGGTTCAGTAGGAAGTTCCTTCACTTTACCCTTATAATTTTTATAATAATGGAAGAACACTTTTTTGCAGAAACAGTAATCTAGTATAGTTAGATGTTGTCTCTCATACGAATATAACGTACCAAAAGTTTGGAATGCACAAGAAAATGATTGATCAATTTTTTTTTAATATGTTGTTATGAAGTTTCCCATTCTATAAGTACAACCACCTGCTTGGGGTAGCTCTGAGGCTAACCTGTTGACATGAGTGGTCCAGGTCATCGGTTCTGAATTGTGTTTCATTTCACGTCCGATCCTCTCGACATTCGAAAATTGAGCGACTACACCACTCCGCTTTGTCTTTTTGGCGTTCCCTACCTGTCTGACTAATGGTCCGAAATGAAATGTATTCAATCAGAGGTGTTCTGGCGTGGAACACGAGTACGACGCTTCCTGGTACATAGTATGTACTCGCTGTGCCCCAGAATTCATATCGCTGTTTGCCTCGGCAAGTTTACATGTATTAATTATTTCTTGATTATTAGCTTTAGAGAAACGGTATCATCATCATCTGGGGAAGCAATAGCCGTTTTTTATATATCAGGGGCATTTTGATCATCGTGCGTAGTCTCCAAAAAGGAAGTAATGAAAAATATGAAGATGAATGAACTGTGCTTCGTGCTTGATAGCCGGAAACGAAGTCTTTGAACCAGCCGAAAGACAAAATGTTTGGCGAGGCCTGGAGTTTTATTATTGTTTGCTCTTCATGGACTCAGCACAGGTGGCAGTGGCCGGGAGCAATCATGTGATTGATAACTTTACCGGGAGGTTTCTCAAGGGACGACCATGGAGTTTCCTTTGGGAGGTTGCAACTATCAGCTGTCGCCATAAAACGAGAACTTGACGTTAACGCTTATGTTTCAAGCTTGCACGTGTGCTCAGGCTAACTGGGCTCCTTTTCGGGCGAACCGTCATCCGGAAGCTGAGGATGTGAGCGAGGCGTTCTGGGAGTAGCCGTGGCTTATTTGCACGTATGCTTATTTGCCTTCCCTATCGTTCTTTGCTCTCTTGCACGTGCCGCGTGCGCGTGAACCTAGATTTGACGAGCTTGCAATTGCACTGGCGTGCCCGCACGAGCAGAGACATGGCGGAAAAAATCGCCCTGTTTGCAATCGTCTATACACCTTTTCTACGTGGGCGCCGCCATCTTCAATTCTGGCACTTCCGGTATGCGTGAAAACGTCGCTTTCTTCTCCCCTCGACAGTAGAATGTGTTAACATTTTAATTGCAACCGTCAGTCGTTGTTGTTATGACCCTTCTATACTTTTTTACTTGTTCAAGGTTGTAATCTCTTGCTTTTTTTACGGAACGCATACCGGATATGGGCACGACGTGGCTGGGTGCGAGGCTAAACAAAAAAGGTGTATAGGGGGTATTCACGGGACGCCATATTATTAGTGCATCCGTAAAAGATGCACTAATACGGTTAGTGCAGGTGGGTTATACTGCCAGAGGTATATAATGTGGGTGGCTAATCTTTGAGATAAGTCGGCTAATTAAATCAAATTCGTGAATTAACTTTTTTTTTTAATTATTGAAAATAGAAATATGGTTCTAAATATAAACTTACTGTGCGTCATCCAAAAAAAACTAAATTCATTCTTTTTAGGACGACTTGAAGCTTGTGGGAAACTCGGGGGCGCACCAAAGTTACCACTCGTGAAGCAGACACAAAGCTAGCAATGGCGGAACGCGATGATCATCTAATCATCCGGGTTTCGCCACTGCTATCTTTGTGCCTGCTGCACGAGTGGTAACTTTGGTGCGCCCCTGAGTTTCCCACGAGCTTCAAGTCGTTCTAAAAAGAATTGATCTAGTGGTTTTCGATGATGCTCAGTACGTTTCTAACTTAAGCCGTAGGTCTATTTTCACTAATCAACACGTTTAATAATTAATTTTAATTGATTAGCGGACTTATCGCAAATATTGGCCACCCACATTATGTCCCCTTTGCCGTATAACTCACCTGCGAAAACCGTATTACTGCATCTTTTACGAACGTTTTCTAATAAATCTGTTTGAATTGAAATGGAACGCCCGGTATATATATATATATATATATATATATATATATATATATATATATTTCTACACCTATTGCCACACAGGCTACGCAAGGCGCCAGCGACTCGTCGATTGCATTGTGTGATGCCGAAATACGTTTTACAGCAAAGCTGTATACTTCTACCAGCCAAGGAAATTTTCGAGTCGTTGGCGTTGAAAACAAAAAAAAAAAAAACTCCCAGCGAACATTGAAGGCAAAACAGCACATCTCCTCTGAAATCAGGCATACAGCATACAGCTCAGTATCCGTTTCAATAAAAAAAATGGCAAAACAAGCATCAAAACCACATGATGGCTGATAAGGCGCGTCACCACGCTTTCATATATAAAATGTGCTTCACCAATACAACTCTACCAACCACCATTCATGGATCATGCATTGATTTAGCCTTATCAAAGTATATCTCTACAGTGAGAGCTGAAAATCTTAGTGTGTATCACACTGACCATAAAGTAGTCGGGAATGTCGTTGTGAAGTAATAAAGGGTGTGGTTAAATACATTTCACTTGTCTCTGGTTCCACTCTTTGTAGAGCCCCGTGTGTGAATTTTAAAGTGACATCGCAATGGGTAATCGGTGTGGGTGTCGTTTACCGCTTCGTTTTACAACCACCTTCACAGCGTGGATTGGAGCCACTGCTTTTTTACAGCGAAGCTGTTAAGGGCTAGTTTCCCCAGGATCGTGTCCGCCAGCAAATAAATGTCGACACAACACTCCGGACAGCTACCGCCATCTATGAGCGACGGCGGCAACTCTTCCAGCCTTTCAACTCTGGCTTGCCGACTTGCGGTCGGCCAATACTTCATTCCCATCGTAGTGCAGCTTCGCTGGTCTTCATTTTTCCCCTGAGTAGAAAGGCTCAAAGCTTTTTTATAAATTTATATAAACGGTTCGAATGGCGTGTATCTTGGCGCAGGCATAGCCATGTGACAATAGGTGTACCAATATATATGTATAGGGTGTCCCAAGTCACCAGGCTCAATCTAAAAATCGACACATGCACGTAGCAATCGAAACTTTTCGTCAAAAGATGACGATATTTGTCAAAGGATGTGATGACGATATAACTAGCCTTCAGTCGGACCTTAATGCCATCTCTGAGTGGTGCAAAGCGTGGTATATGGACCTAAACGTTAATAAATGCAAATATATGCTCGTATCTAGAAAAGCAAATAGTTTTCCCACCTACTTTCTAAATCACCGTCCCCTTGATGCCGTCACTTCTTACAAATACCTTGGTATTCACATTACAGCCGATATCACCTGCACCGCTCACATCTCGTATGTTACTAACAACGCTAACAGAATGCTTGGATACATCCGACGTAACTCCTCTAAAGCCCCTTCGTCCTTAAAACTGTTGTTATATAAAACACTAGTCCGTTCAAAACTTGAATATGCTTCATCTGTGTGGAATCCTTACCAAGAAAACTTAATAGGGTCACTTGAAATAGTTCAAAATAATTCAGTTCGTTTTATCCTATAACAAAACAGCCTCTACAATCTCAACGAAATCTAGCCTCAACATACCAACTCTAGCATCTCGCCGTAAATTATTTCGACTATGTTCATTTCACAAGCTCTTTCATCACCCATATCTGCGCCACAATTTTATTTTACCTCTTCCGTACATCTCATTCAGGTTGAATCATGCTTTTAAGGTTGGAATTCCACTCTGCAAAGCTAACGCTTTTTTTCAGTCCTTTTTCCCACGCACATCAGATGAGTGGAATCGCCTTCCCGCAACTACGGCAGCCATCGAAGGCAACAATCTTTTCAAGAACGCCTTAGCTATTATTGTATGTTTAGAAGCCTCTTATATGTCTATACTAATAACTGCACAATGTTGTATTATCTCATGGAATGTAATCCATTCCCTCTATAATGCCTCAGGCCTTGAGGGTAAATAAATAAATAAATACATAAAAAGGTGTATTTCACAAGTCAGTTTTATTCTTGTAAAGTTACAGAGCGTAGTTCTCTTTTTGTAAAAAATTGGGCCATAAAACTTCCCAGGGTCTACGGCGAACTATGATGCAGACGCCCGAGTCGAGTTTGGCGTGGGTGTAGAGGGCGTATTAATAGATGGCGTCGGGAGCAGCGTCCGGGGTTGTAGCCGACCAGCGAAAGAAAGCAGACGACACGCAGACGAATTCCGTTGCCAGCAAAAGCGCCGTCATTATGCAAACGCGCCTATTTTTTTTAACTTTACGTTTTATTTTATTGTCCGCATTTATTTTTAAACAAAAAGTGCATTATAAAAAAAGATTATGTTAATTTCAATAAACCACAATGGTCGCGATCAGTCTTGATTAGAGTTCCTGTATAGACCAACACGCGGCCCTGACGTCACGCAGCTGCGGTGGCGTTGTCAGCGGCACTGCGCATACGCAGTCGCTTCCTTTCACGCGAATCTGGTTTCTGCGCACGCGCAGTGCCCACACCTGGTGTGGGCAAACGCGGGCTTGTTTGTAAACAGCGTGTCGGTCTATAGGCTCCCTACGGGAGCCAGAGTTGCGCGTTCACGCATGGCATGTGGATCCAGCTCCTCACGTGACTGAATTCGGCGAATAGCAGCGCCGCGCGTTCGAGGCGCGCGGCGGGCTCAAAAGCCTGGGAACGTACGCCGGGGCGCGTGCAACGTCTACTTTGCTGCACGACACTTGATACGGCTCCTCACGTGATCGGATCTCGGCGAATAGCGGCGAGGGCGGCACGCGGCATGTGGAATCAAACGCGCAACTCTGGCTCCCGTAGGGAGCCTATAGACCCTTCCAAAAACGAGCTTGTGGCCGGTGCCATTTCGAGCGTTCGTGCGCGTGGCGCGTGCTTCGCTCGCTTTCCGAAGCGACGAACACGCACGTGCTGGGCTGTGAAGATCGCACGCTGGACTGTGATTTTATAAACATTGGAAAGGTCTATACAGGAACTCTAGTCTTGATAAAGAGGTAGCGCCATCTTTCAATACGAGCGCGAAACGCTCCCCGAAACTCGACTCGGTCGTCTTCGTCGCCACCCGCCGTTCACCCTGGCAAGTGTCTTGACCATATTTGTTGACAGAAAGGGAGCTACGTTTTGTAATTTTATAAGAAAAAAACCCGACTTGTGAAGTACATCTTTGACGAAAATTTTAGATTGCTACGTGCAGGCGTCGATTCAAATGGTCCATTTTAGATCGAGCTATGTGACTATATATATATATATATATATATGTGTGTGTGTGTGTGTGTGTGTGTGTGTGTGTGTGTGTGTGTGTGTGTGTGCTTCCATCTTCTTTTAAATACAACTGGGAGCATCGCCCGTGTTTGTCTTCTTTCTTGTGTACGCCTTTTTAGCGATTTTCACCATGGTTCAAAACGTCCATTGTAACGGGTGAAGCATGCGCCACCTAGACTTGACCGGACAGAGCGCCTGCCCAAGCTGCCCTGTCTGTCCGATCAAGAAACCTAATGTCACGAACAAAGTTTCCAAAACGTACAATATTTATTCTTAAAATATTTATACTTTTACATGTGCGTAACATATTTATACTTCAATTTAATAAATGTTGTCAAGATCTCGCTCGAGACAACGTAACTTACAACTAACTGGTGTGCCATAAATGCCATAGCGACGAACGCTTTTCACCAAACATATCGGTGCACTATCTCTTTACACCCGTTGTTATGTATTTTGTTTCTTAGGCACGAAATCTTTACGACGTAAATAGTTTGTCTGTTTTATGTTAGCTTTTTGTTTAAATCTTTTTTTTTAAATCACAAGTATTTCGTTTATGTACGGTGGAGCAGAGGTCTCGTTGCATGCTCCGAATTCCGCCAAAGTTCCCTCGAGTATTCAAGCGACAAGGCACGAGTTCCGACAACAACAACAGCCAGAGAAAAAAGATATGCGAAAGCACCTTCGTTTCAAGAGAAAATTTATATGTTCATAAAAGATATTCCTCTTGTTTGTGTTTGCTGCTGATTGAATCTATCAGAGGTTTAGAGGTAGTACTTCTTTTTGTTTAACTTACTCGTTGTTTTGTTGGTCTTGCGCACGGTCGGGATCGAATGATCCAATTCATCTCCTGCAGGCCAGACTCGGAATTAGGTTTTGCCCGCATGATTCCGCATCGCGTTGCCGAAATGCAAACTCCTCGGCACGATAGATGGCTCGGCACGCTCGAGCTCGACACGCTGTCGTGTTGACGCATTCGCGTTTCTGTTTCGTGGCCTCTGAATTGCACCGGCCCTGTCGTAGATCTAAGTATATACAGAATGTCCTAGATAACTTGCGCCAAAATTTCAGGAGAAATGGAGAGCTCTGCGCGAGCGAAACCTACTGTATATTGTTAGAAAGCGTCTTACGAAAGTGCACATTTTTTGTGCGCCTAGTTTTTTTAAAATAATTAGGTCTAATCATCTTAATTTTCATTTAATTGTTTATGGGTCAAAGTGTGAATTCGAACATTCTAGATTGCATTGAGAAACAACCATTTGAGGTGTTTACTATATAATACGCTTTCTGCGCTTTTTTTGGCCTAGAAAGAAAACTTGCGAAATATAAATAGAGACTGGATGATAATGTGCCAGCGCGTCGCACTATATAGCAGCGTTCAGAGATGTTGACTGAACGAGCTAAGTTCACCTAATCACTGGCGCGCTGTTTCAGACGGTAATTTGCCGTAGCAGGTGCGCGTGCATATCTTCGCGACGTACAGCAACACAAATCCCTGTCTCGGACAGCGCCCCAGTGATAAGGTGCACTTCATTCTTTCAGAGCACGTCTGCAAGCGCTGCAAGCGCGAATCGCAGGCACCTTGTCATGTGGTCTACTTTGATATTTCGCCGGCTTTCATTTTAGGTAAAAACAAAAAGCGCGCCAAGTGTATCATGTAGCCAACACCTTCAATGAGGCTTTCTCAATGCCCTCCACGACTTCATAATTCACACTTCCTCCCTTAAAGGAATAATTAGAACGTTAGCCAATGAGTCTTTATTATTTATATAACCAGGCGCACTAAAGAGAAATTGTGCACATTGGTAAGACGCTTCCTAACAACATAGGGTTTGTTTCACTCCCGCGGAGCGCTAAGTTTTGTTTATTCATCGGCGCAGGTTATCTGGGACTCCTCCTATATTGACCAAGAGCCGCTGACGACACATGTGGGTGCCATGCCCGGTCTGCGTGTTGGGATTTCTTTACAGTGCAAAAACGATGAAGCAAATTCAGTGCCCTAATTGGCCTATATGAACGTTCCACTTTTTTTTTCAGGTTGGATGTAACCGAGATTTTTTTTGCTCTCACTGTTCTTTGTTTAAGATAAGACGGTCTGTGACAGTGAACTAAGCAGCGTTAATGGTGCGACGTACCAAAGGGCCGTATGCAGGCAAATCTCCGAGGCGGCCATCATCTCCGAGGCGGTATCCGCGTACGCGTGAAACACTGGCCGGCTGCTTACCTTAGCCTCAACACCCCCCCCCCCCCCTCCCCCCCCCCCGCCCAACCCCTCTTTCTATTTCTATCGCGTAAACTATGGGAGCGTTTGGAGTCACAGTGGAAAGCCGCCGCCGCGTGTGTCTAATTGCCTGCGTGCGCGCAATTGGGATGTGCTTGATAGAGGCCAAACAGGCGTCCCGGATTCGCCTCCATGGTTTTTCTCCGTGACCAAAAACCATACGCGCCCCGTTTCAGTCGCTGAAGCTGTATCGGCATGTAAGGAGGGCGAGACATGTGCGATGTTTTTTTTCTTATGTTCATTGTTTGTTTATCTTGAGCCAAGATTTCAATCATCCGTTCATAAACCCTTTTTGAAATTTAGTATGGCAACTTGAATCAATATTATTCTCTTTCACTTGGAATTAGTGCCGAAAAGTCATGTGAATCATCTGAACCTAATACATATTTCTTTTGTTTCGGTCTTTGAAGGAACGCCTTAGTACGTGAAAGTGCTGAGGGCGGCATGCCTTGTAGTTTACGTATTCTGCGGAATCCCGTATAGAAATTTTATATCTGGGCCATATCTGGCCATATCAAACATTATATGATTATATACGGATTATATACAGTCTTATCTGGCGTATATACAGACTTATCTGGCGTATATACAGCCTGATATGGCGTATATACAGACTTATCTGGCGTATATACAGACTTATCTGGCATATATACATCCTGATATGGCGTATATACAGACTTATCTGGCGTATATACAGCCTTATCTGGCAAATATGAAACCTTATTTGGAATGTTTACAGCCTCAATTGAGGTATATATGCTTCGTTATCTGTCGTATACAGCTTTATCTAGCGGCCGGTTTTCACCGGCCGCTTTTTCGTGACGCGCCGACGCGTCACGAAAAAGCGTTACGCCGACGCGTCACGAAAAAGCGTTACGCCGACACGTCACGAAAAAGCGTTACGCCGACGCGTCACGAAAAAGCGTTACGCCGACGCGTCACGAAAAAGCGTTACGCCGATGCGTCACGAAAGAGCGTTACGCTGACGCGTCAAAAGCGTTACGCCGACGCGTCACGAAAAAGCGTTACGCCGACGCGTCACGAAAAAGCGCTACGCCGATGCGTCACGAAAAAGCGTTACGCCGACGCGTCACGAAAAAGCGCTACGCCGACGCGTCACGAAAAAGCGTTACGCTGACGCGTCACAAAAAAGCGTTACGCCGACGCGTCACGAAAAAGCGTTACGCCGACGCGTCACGAAAAAGCGTTACGCCGACGCGTCACGCAAAAGCGTTACGCTGACGCGTCAAAAGCGTTACGCCGACGCGTCACGAAAAAGCGTTACGCCGACGCGTCACGAAAAAGCGTTACGCTGACGCGTCAAAAGCGTTACGCCGACGCGTCACGAAAAAGCGTTACGCCGACGCGTCACGAAAAAGCGTTACGCCGACGCGTCACGAAAAAGCGTTACGCTGACACGTCACGAAAAAGCGTTACGCCGACGCGTCACGAAAAAGCGTTACGCCGACGCGTCACGAAAAAGCGTTACGCCGGCGCGTCACGAAAAATCGTTACGCCGACGCGTCACGAAAAATCGTTACGCTGACGCGTCACAAAAAAGCGTTACGCCGACCCATCGCGAAAAAGCGTTACGCCGACGCGTCACGAAAAAGCATTACGCTGACGCGTCACGAAAAAGCGTTACGCCGACGCGTCACGAAAAAGCGTTACGCCAACACGTCACGAAAAAGCATTACGCCGACGCGTCACGAAAAAGCGTTACGCGGACGCGTCACGAAAAAGCGTTACGCCAACGGCGACGCCGCTTAAGCCGGAAACAAGCGCCTAAAAACTGCGCTCAAAAAAAAAAAAAAAAAAAAAAAGGTTAAAAAGTGCTTTGTTAGTTAATTGTAAATGACTAAATCTAAATAGCACAAATAATCCCAAACCTCTAGCTTTGGTAAGCTATTGGGATTATTTGTGCTAATTGTCGCGAGGATTTCAATGTAGCTAATTATTTCGAAATGTAACATTACGTCCGAATCGTTCGGGAAACCCATTTTTTTGGGGGGACCTGTAGGTGATTCGCCAGGTTTACGAAAATTAAGTCATTTACAGCATTAACTTTCCTGTTTGGCATTCCAGGGCAAAACGTAATAAGTAAGATAATTTAGATATTTAACGACTGAATATTCCCCTGGGTTTGTATTTCCAAATATTATTGTTAGGAAGGTGATGCTTTTACATTGTGTACTCGGTGCGGAGGAAAATAATTTCTAATTTGTTTTGAAATGTTTTACAAAACGCTCTGTTTTAGGAAAAAGACACTATTTTTCACTTCTCAGCAAACATTTCAAAAAGCTCTTGTCCAATTCAGTATGCAATGTAACTTATCACTTTCCTAACATCAATATTGAAGGAAGCATATATAAAACTGTGTCAATATTTCATTGTTAATTATCTAAATGAATTAGGTTTATACTGTGCGGAAACTAGAGAGACGCGCGCTCATGCTGACGCGGACAATCCGCGTCGTGGGTCGTGGGCGCCGCCATGTACATCGGAGCCGACGGACAGAGCCGTATATTAGGAGAGTTTGGACAATAGGCGGAGCAAAGGCCGCCGCCAGCGCCGAATATTCCCCCCACGCTTAGAGCGTAAACTAAATTTGTGACACAGCGTCGACCAATCAGGAGACCTCTACTCCATCTCACATATGTCGACAGTGAAGACAAAGGCACAGGCGCGTGAGCCTAGCTCAGCGAAACGCTATTGTTTGTACGAGACCTCGTGCATAGGAGGCACTTTCCAAAGCCACGCGCTCGTGCCCATGCCTTTGTCTGCACTGCTAGAACAGCGTCCTGAGACTGGCTGAAAGAAAGCAGTGCAAAGGGTGGGGTGCGCGAGCGTCTTGAGACGCGGAGTTCCGCTCGGCACGGCTCAAATTATACTTCGTTTCATTTTACCTGCTAGCGAAGCCAAAGCTAGAAGCGCGAGACCAGCGCTTTTTGCATTTCTGCCCAGCTCGCGCGCACGAGCAAAGCCTGAACGCACGGAGCTTCCGTGCTCGCGCTTCCAGTTTTGCCTTCGCTCGCACATAAGGTGAAACGAAGTATAGTCGTGGCACAAATTTAGAGCACGCGACCACCGCTAGGGGCTGTTTCGCGGCCTGTGGTTGGCCCGAGATGCTCGCCTATTCAAACCAATGTATGGCCAAACTCTCTCAATAAACGGCTCTGCCGACGGAGTATCTGGAACACCTCTGGCGGCGAAAATTCGAAACCACGAAAACGAAACCAAAAAAATGTGTCTGATAAGATAAGTTATACATTTCGCCTGAGTATTGCTTTGGGTTCCAAAATACTATTATTATATTGAATGTATTTTGGGAGATAAACTGTGCCTTAAAGGGTTAGAAAATAAAAGAAAAACGAATGGAAAATTTTTGTGTCGCTAGAAGTGGTGGGAAGGCGGCGGCGTCTGTGTACACTGGCCAATTTCGCCCGCCAGCAACTTCGAACGTTTTCGAACGGTCATTGAAGCAAGTTACGAGGAAGGTAAGGATATTTCTTTGTTTCTTTTTGTGTTTGCTGAATTGCAAATCGGGAATTTCGTAATATTAGATCTGCTGAGACGTTTGTAGCTTGATCTTCAGTGAGCGATACGAGCCTGAATGTATAGATTTACAGAAGAAAAATTTCGGGCGGCTATCAGTTCGAAAGTCTTTGTTACCCAGCATAGCCAGCCGGCAAGCATATTGAGTTTCATTTGGACATCTCTTTGAATTGCCTTCACCATTTGTGGGATCGCTCTATATTAATCGCCGCCCGATCGGTATGTCTTTTGCTTGTCTCCCGGGAGTGACCCAACACAACGAGAAGTCAGCTAATCGGTTTACTGTACTTCTCAGTTGTCCGTCTTCGAGAGCCGGCACTCCGAACCCGCCGACCCTGGTTGTCGCCCGTCGTTCAGAGCTTGCAGTCGGCGTCCGTGTCCAGTCCTGCGGATCGTCCTTCCCACGCCAGCGCTGCGTAGGCTAGCTGTTCCGGGCTATCACAGCCTGAGTCTCGCTGCGGAACCAGTCCGGAATCGTCATGGCCTAGGCCGGTATGGCCAGGGCTAGCCGTTTCCGCCGTTCCTGATCCGAACCTCGCTGGTGCAACGCTCCGGGGATCGCCATGGGCCAGACCAACCAGAACGGCTCCATCGTTCCTGCCCGGCCCCAGCCTGGTGCAGCACGCTCTTCCTGTTTCCTCGCGCTCGCCCCCGGCTAGAATAAAAGGTGGGTAATTGGGACCAAACTCTGCACGCTAGAGAACAGTACGCACGTTGCAATGGCTGTAATGTGATATCCAAGCCGGGTGTAAAAAGGTGACATTCAACAAAGTGTGCGTGAGAGAAGGATATTTATGCTTCGCATGATCTTTTTCTAAAGAAAACCTTGTGCATCCTGTTTTCTGCATGAAGTCACATTTGTTACCAGACTCAGCATTAAATTTGGTTGCCGAAAAAAACAAATGTGCTACGAAAATCCACTTTTTGAGAACTCGCAGGTTTAAAAGGTTTTGGTTGTGACCACGTGTGTGCCGAACGGCTATGCGCACGTACAGTCGGAGGCAAAAGTTTGCGGGGCACGGGAGGGCGTGCCGAAATGCATCGCCGCGCCGTCGCATTAAGGAGCCGCGCTTTGCGCATGCGCGCCTTTCGTGCTTGTTATCATGTCTTTTTCACTCGTTTCTTTTCGACGCACTCTTGATAACAGGAGTCGGCGCCAGGGGCGCGAGTTAGCGCTTCGCTGGCTGTCATGCTGCGCGTCTGCTTCAGCCGCCTCTGCCGCCGCTCTTTGTGACGGAGCTCACGGGGGGGGGGGGGGGAGTGGGGGGGGAGCTAACCAGGTGCTTTGTCAACCAGCGCGGCTGCTGAGGCAGCTGAAGAGGACGCGAGGCATGGCAGCCAGCGAAACGGCAACTTGCGCCCCTGGCGCAGACTCCGGTTATCAGGAGTGAGTCGGACTGAAACAAGCAAAAGAGACATGACTGCCAGCACGAAGGGCGCGCATGCGCACAGCGCGGCTTTTTATTGCGGCTGCGCGCCGCTACACGGCGCGGCGATGCATTTCGGCACGCGCTGCCGTGCCCCGCAAACTTTTCCTCCCGACTGTACAATTACGAGTGCCGAAACGGGCCAACGGGCCTCTCGCTTCTTGAAGGCCTGATCGCCTGATTCTCGACGGCACAGCAAAGTAACGATCGGCCCAATTGTTTCTACCGTATTTCCCTGTGTGGCTGTCAAAGCGACTCGTAAAACAACTTGTATAAATTTACGTTTCCGAGTAGTCTGCAAAACGAGTTCGTCGGACCGCTTTCAAGGCCTGTACATATATTTTCGTTCACTTCAACAATTACTGTAGAATTCACTTACTTGATGCATCGCACTGCAGTAATCCACTTCTGTCGCCATGTCGCTTCCCAAGATCTCGAAGGCAAGCGGTGAAGTTTGACGCTTGAGTCACTTTCGTGACTGTGGCAGTCTTTCACGCAGCAGTAGTGACGTTTATTTTTTGGGGGAACTCTAGGAGTAGGCGAGATGTCACAGGAGCCCGGTGGGGTCATAGAGACGTAAAGCCGGGAGTCACTTTTAAGAACATCTGTTTCCAAAATGGCTCACGCCGATCCGAAATGCCACATTCACACGTGGTTTCTTAAATGCGCCCACCCGCAATTCCCGCGATCCTGACCGTCCTGGTCCACCCATTGTTTTATTTGGCAGCCACTAGATGGCGCAACGTGTAGTGCCAAGCTGCATTGCCGGTTAATATTTGGGTAACTTTCAATGAGGGGAGGGTGTGGAGAGATTCGTATTATCGAGATTCTGCCTTGTTTGCCTGCCCCCCCCCCCCTTGCACACACACTTACGCATTGTCGTTGCCCAAGGCGCCTCTGACTGTATGTTGCAAAACCTAATTTGTTTTGATCTGTATAAAAGCAGAAATTAATTTACTGACAGGGTGACAGTGCTGGTGGGCCCGAATCTAATTATGCACTTGCAGGACGACTTCATTTTATGACTTCTTTATGCAGCATAACACGAGACGGTCATTGCTTACTTGACATGCGAGTAGTTGCAACGACAAGAGTTGGTAAGGTTGGCACTATCGCACGTGAATAAATACTATCTTAAAGGCGTGATTTCAAAAGGTAGTATTCATTTATTTAGTGCATAAAACAGCCCTCGTGTGACCTCACTAGAAGTACCGCAAGGAAGAGCTGACACTACCTCCACAATTTTGCGTCCTCACAAATCATAAAACAAGTGAAAGTGATTGGCTGATGGTGTGAAAACCAGCGAATCGCTTTCACTTGTTTTATGATGCATTACTGAAATCTCACCCTATTAGTAACTGTAGCGTACATTTTGTTTGGGCATATGCATGCTTCCTTCAATTACTGCAACAAAGACACGGGGTTGAATGATTTGACTAACATAGCTCCTTAGCATGGGGCTAGATTGATGTTGTGAAAGAATATTGTGCTTTATTTATACTGCATGCACGTCATTTGGGATTACGTGGTGTGGCTAACGTTTTCTTTATTAAAGCTACAGTATGTCCTAAACGTATAAGCCAATCAAGATCTTGATGTTACTTGTCTCTTTAACCTTCAATTTGCTCTCCTAGGTGCTGCTGTGGCTGCTCCACCTGGTGAGGCTGTGGCCTTTTCTTGGCCACCTTTCTTTGCTGTCCGGGATGGTGAGGTACGTATCTGGGCCTACAGGGCACTTTGTCTATTGTTTCCACTCCATTGACTTATTTTGGAGAACAGAATAATGACACAAAAGACAAGGACTTAAACAGGCAGGCACACAAAGAGACAAACACAGGTACTGGCTTAAAGGTGGACTAAAGACGTTCCTGAGATCGTCTGTTCTTGGTAATAACTAGGATTCCATGTTTACGGAGTTTATTTTTCATCAAATTCTGAGGGTGTTTTTCGGAGTTATTTTTTCCTGAAAATTTGAAGTTTATAGTAGTTTATTTTTGTTTGACTCCAAAATATTTGAAATTCGGAGCCTAATTTCGCAGTGTTTCTTATGAAAAACAAAAAAATAATATCCGGGTGTATACATATGCTAGATAAAAGAAAATAAAACACGCTTATATTAAATATTATTTCTTCAGCTTCATTCACGGCAAAAGTTGCACACATCTGTGGCTTGGATAAACGCCGACACCTTAAAAATAAACTCGTGGAGGTAGTGGCTGGGAAGCACGTATTCATCCCATCGTATTCCATGCTACCCCGCGGCCGCGCTAGGTGGAGTGGTAAAGGATGTAATAGGGAAGCTTCATCTGCCCCTCTTCCAATTTTATGCAATCTCTAGGATCCATATATAGCTTTAGACAGAACCTCTCTTCCTCTTAAAACACAAATAGTATGGCCCAAACTGGAAACCATTACAGGGGCTTTTGTCGTGACCCGAATGCACAATGACATGTCATTCTGAACCCTGACAAGATGATCGGTAAGACCCATTTTTGTCAATGAACCGAGATTTGAAAGATAACTGTGGTGGCATTTTCCTGGGACCATTGACCCTTTGCGCTGATCAAACTTAATTATGAAATACCGTCTTTATTTAGTTTATTGGAAGGGGAGCAGGGGGGGGGGGGAATCGGCACATCAAAATTCGGAGTTTATCAGATAAATCCGAATTGAATAAAATTTTATCGGCAGGTGTTTTTTGGAGATTTTTAGATTTATCCGAAAACACGGAGCCCTTGTGATAACCTATTCGACGGGCTCTAAGGATCCTAAATATCCAAAAATTATGCTTGTTCGATGCCTATTTTCCTACTAAAAATAGAAATAAAAGAAGATGGTTCATGTCCTGCCATAGGACGAGAAGGTGAACTATCTTCGAAAAAGTGTACATGCGGATGAGAGTTACAACAGTGCTATCTGACAGCGGTGTCCCACAAATTACAGTTTAGCAGTGCCAATAACACCTATCCAGATGTTAGTAAGCTAGCCTGCTTCGTTAGTATAGACTAGCAAAGAAGGAAGAGGTGAGACATATTGATGCCTATTTCTGAACACAGGAAGGGAAGGTAGTGAGCTATGGTGATGGCACACTCATTCGTGTTTTCTTTTTCATGTCTTGCCATGAAGTGGGGCCAAAGGTATTTCTTTCACAACGCTCGGCTGCCCCGAAACTGCACATATTTGTACAAAACGTGGGCAATGCACAGCAGTATACTTCCTTCGTACTTTGCGATGTTGAATTTAAAAATGGTTAAATGGTTCTTTAAAGGGTACCTACAATATCATGTATGTGAAAAGCACATGAAACAATTGTTTTTAACTCATTATTAGTATTTGATGTGTACAGCAATAATGGACCTCCTTTCTTTGTTAATGCATATTTCTTAATGCATATTTCAAATCTGAAATTCCTTCTCTTAAAGGGGTGCTCAGGAGCTTTCTAAGATGGCCTATTTATGGCCAAAAAAGCTAGTGACGCTCTCATTTGATCCTTGTTCATACCATGGCCTGTTCCCGTCGGTGGTTGTTGGCGAAGGCCCGCTTCAGTTCATCTTTGTGCGCATCCCATGACGTCAAAAAGGACTTGTGATTCTCGAACCAGTGTCTCGCGATACCTTCAAGTGCGAAGTACAGGTTGTGCGGTCGTTGATTCACCATCCACCCATATTGGCTGGACTCACAGTCATAGTGCTCGATCCAATCTTCCATGTCCTCGTACACATCCCCATGAAATGAGGCAGGTCTCCAAGGTGCGACAAGTAAACTAGGGAGGGAACTGTCCCGGTCTGCTGTACCTCAGATGTCGCTGTTGGCTTCCAGTTCCTTAAAGAGAGGTCTTCCTTCTGGGCTTGGGGAGTCGATTTCGGCCTGAGGGCAGGTCAAGCGCTGGCGAAAGACTGACTTTGTGTGGGCATGCGCAACCTAGCTGTTTTGTGGCGTTGCAAGCTTCTCGAACATTTGGACTCGAACGTTTGAGCTTAAAACACTCTTACTCCGAGAAAATGATAAGGTTCATTGTTTCAAAAAGCTTTATTTGTGATTGAGTGTTTCATTAATGCATTATTATTGATTCTCTGCAGAGTATGTCAAGGACAAAGGACGGCTGTCTTTACACAAAGGGTGTAATGCAGTCGCTCGGGACGAAGCTGAGCGAGCACAGCAAGTGGGAGTAGTCTAGGTGGTCCACCACAATAAAAAGATATCAAGTGCTGATTTCAGGCTTCGTGTGCTTCTTTTGATATGCCAGGCCAGATCTGGAACTTCCAGATCTGGAATTTCCAGATCTGGGATTTCCAGATCTGGCTGTATATCAGACTATATCTGGCAGATATACCATATCAGTTTATATCTGGCAGATATACCATATCAGGTTATATGTGGCCAATTTTTGATATGGCCATATCTGAAATTTTCAGATCTGGCCAGATATAAATTTTTTGTAAGGGATGTGAACCGCAACAGTTGGCATATGTGGCGTTAGTCTCTTTTGACTAGGACCCACTCGTTTAGGTTGTTCTCTCGTTGTTCGAACAAAAGGTTAGGCGAACCTTGTCGGTCGTTCTAGCTGGGGCTCCAGATTGATTATGTTCATGAAAGAATCGTCGGGCAGTAATGCCTCCCGCTTGTGCGAGGTACTCGTCGGAGTACCATTGGGAACATCCTTGATGAGTCTGTAATTCTGACGAAAGGTGATGGACACGCACGGTTGCACTTCACCTCCGCTAAGCGTTTTTTTTTTTTTTTTAGCAGTCGGTTGGCGCTGTACTTTTCGGCGTCTTCAATGCGAAGTCCTCCGCGTGCAGTGAAATGATGGCGCGATATCTTTCCACCTGCAGTTGCATAGATCCCATTGCTTAAGTGTAAAGGGCTCTGATACTGCAGAAGGCAAGTCTCATGATTTGGAATTAGCAGTACAGGTACTCCAGTGCTTCTTTTACATTGATGTTTCACGAAGATGAAACCAAATATTTTACCAGGCAAGTCATCTCATTGTCGCGAATGTCGGCGATGATGATAGATACCGAGGAGACGCTTTCAGCATCTCAGTATTCTCGTTCTTTGCTGAGTTTTATTGGGTCGAGGCACAGACGAGGCGAGGCGTATCCGAGAAGGAAGCATCGTTTTTACGGCGTTCAAGGAAAAGATTGTCCCTTGACCGAGACTTGTCTGATAACATATATGTTGAGCTCGTAGGATTCCAAAGGGCCTCTGGGTACGCCTTTCTGGTTTCTAGAACAAGTAGGCAGTCGTGAGACTTTGTGAAGGTAGTGGTTTTGAGACTTTGGCTGGTATTAACGGAATTGAATGGAAAATACCAGAGCGTAAAAAAAGAGCGATCCAGATACTGGTGGCCTTCTTCCTACATCAGTGTATGGCCTCTGTGCCGAACTAGTGGTGGTCTTCATGAAGTTGTTGAATTAATAGGTTGAAGATAGTACAAAGTTTATGATATATGAGGTACATTGGAAACGTCAGTGTAACACGTCGCACGAATTAGGAACAAAGGCTGGATAAGAGTCTACTTCGGAGTGTAGTTGAATAAATCTCGCTACACAAGGGCCATGTTCCACAATTTACTCGATCATACTCCAGGGTAAGGGTTTCCTACATTAGCGTTTCAAAACCTACCCGCGTTCAGCTCTTATCAACCTGTTCACTTAAAGAAGCGCAAAAAAATACAACGACGAGGAAGTAAACAGACAAGAGCGCTCTTGTCTGTTTACTTCCTCGTCTTCGTATTTGTTGCGCTTGTTTAGGTGATCATGAACCAACTGGCCCGAATTGCTACCTTATAAATCTGTGTTGTCACGTGACGCGACTCGCCGGAGCAACTCGGATCCATTTGGGTAGGATTCGGAACACAGCCAAGTTTGACTATACAGTCTTGTGATGGCAGAAATTTATTCAGTGCGCTTAAGGGTCACAGCATCGTAGTGGTCAGTTCTAAAGGCCCGTGCACACACTTGCAACTGAACACGACCAAGTGAGACAAGACCAGCTTGTAAGCCTCTTCGGCGGCTTACGACCTGTTACTGCGGAGCAGGTCCTAAGCTGTCGGAAGAGGCTTAAAAACCGGTCTCGTCTCAGCCGGTCCTACTCGGTTGCAAGTGTGTGAACGAGCCTTTATGTTCACACGATCGAAACTAAAACAAACCAAGAAAGACTTATGGGGTGATTGAAAATCCCATCCTCATCAACTGCGGAAGTGCGAAAGGCACGTTGCCCCATGATATATAGTTTATGAGCGCCATTAGTGTTTTTGAAAGTGGAACTGCTTTTTAAACCACCAAATAAAAATTAATTAAAAATATATATAGTTTGTTCTCGTCTAAAAAAAGAAGGAACACCGCACCAAGCCCAGAGTTTTATGTTTGCAACGTTGTTGACTGGTTTGAACAGTTCGAACTTGCGATGCGCTATTGCGTAGAGAGGTTTGACTTGGCAGAAGCACATGGGGGACTGAGTGCATGGAGGGGACCACAAAAAAAAACAATAAGGTTTCAATTACGGTTAAGGTTACCGTTACATTTATCTAGACAGTGTCGCTTCGGTTTTTCGGTTTTTACATTTCGGTTACCAGTTAATCAATCCTCGACGTCGTTTTTGTTTTCTGGTTCAAAAAGAAAGGTGCAAAATGCATGTCACAATGTTGATGGGTACCAAGGATCTTTACCATATAGCTTCAGGAGGGTCGGCGCTAACGCGTTACCGGTTAGTTGTTATTTTTCAGTAACGTAATAACGTACTTGTTACCTTTTCAAAACAGTAACAGGTACTTTACTTACTTGGAGTAAGGGGTAGCGATCGTTGCTTATTCTTCCCAAAACAAAAACAAAAAAAAAAACTACGTTTATTTTTTCTTGTTTCGCGTTTTTATGCTTTGTTTTACCTTAAGTCCCAACGTAGCCGACGATATGAGTTGATGGGACAATTCGTACAGCGTCAAAAGAGTATCATCATGGTGCGCGTCATGTTTACGTAGCTGTTCTATCATTGCTGAACCATTAATAAACAATGAAAATGTCAAGTGAGTTGCGCTTTTGAAGTTGAGGTTGCAGGATTCGTCCCATTAGCTCGTAGCGTCGGCCACGTCGGGACCTATGGTGAAACGAAGTATAGACGTCAAGCTAATAATTATTGCACTGATTTCACATTCCTTCAAAATTTAGCCTGCCTTTTCCCCACGCAAAAAGTCCCAGATTATCAAAAACTCCGACACCTACGCCCTTTATCCCAGTGACCAATTAACGCTGTCACAAAAACAAAGCAAAAAAAAAACCGCTGTTACCGTTCATCGATGAATAAAAAGTACTGCAAAAGTAACGCGTTCCTTTTATTGTGAGCTAACGCCGTACGTCGGTAACGCGTTCGTTTATTTTGCAAGTGACGAGTAATGTATATCGGTACTTTTCTCGGTAAGGCATACAAAAATGCTTTAAAATATCTTTCCTCTGAGGTATTTGTTTGAAGATCAACATCGACAAATATATGTTATGTTGGGGCGTGGTTGAACGTCGCCCCCCCCCCCCCTTTTTTTTTAATTTGTTGCATTCGACTCTAGCTACTATAGGTTTCTAATCAATTTTATCACGTAGTCCTTGTAACAAACAATCAGTGGGCAACTTCGAATTAATAGAGGCGAGTCATAGTTTTAATATTTCAAAAATGTGTCCGTCAAACATGGCGAGGAGCCTCAAAATGTTAACACGAAGGCTCTATAAAGCACATTCTTTCGAAATGGCTACTTTTAAGAACATGTTATACAAAATATAACGCAAGATAAGCATAGTCTTGCAGGGGAAAAAAAGTAACAACAGCAACAGAAATCCTGACTTTCTTGATGGCACTGCGGCTCTGTAAGGAATTCTTCTGTGGGTCTTAATTCCTTCACTATTTCGCTTTTGTTAGTCAAGGAACTATACTTTCTGTCACCCTAACTCTTGACGAAGCCGACGCTTCGCAAGCAGATGAGACCAATCAATGAACGTGAAAAATGCAAGTCACGAGATTTTTTCCAGTTCATGATTGTCTCAGAGATGAGAGGACATGTGCACACAGCCGAGCTAGCAATCAACTAGAGGGCGCATACGACGCGAGCTTTAACTTGACAAACGATTATATCCTTGGTAAAATAATACCTAATATGCCAAAATACACTACACTAAAATAATACACTAAACTAATACCTAATATGCCAAAAATATACTTTTAGTATTACAGCCTACTGAAAGTATATCTTAGGGAACCAGTGACAGCCCCAAAGTCGATGTTTTTTTTAGTTATTATTGCGATTGACTGAAGATGATTCCTAGGTATCGCCCTAAAAATATCACGTTCGAAAACTGTTTTTTTTTTTTTGCAGAAACGAAAAAAAAAAGCTTGATTTGAAACCACCCGCCCGAATCTATGTCGTACTTAGCGAAATGGTACCCTCCATGACTTCATGGATTACTTCAAAAAGGAAGCGTCGTTTAACTTTCTTCCTTTTCCTCTCATATCCTTCATCGTTATAAGCTCAAATATTTTACTTGGGAGAATACATCCCGCTTCCATCTAATAACTGGCCTCGGCGCGGACAGGTGGGGGGTAGTTTGTATGGCTGAATGACCAGCAGCCTTGGGTTTTTTCCCCATTGAATTAGAAGGAGTGGGAGGCATCACGTATATACTCTGTTTCATACTTAGTGTACAACGCAGTCAAACCTACTCGCGCATGGGACTTGATCTTGTTGATCATTTGCACGAGTTTTCGCGCAAACAAAACCATAGATAAGCCACGTGCTCGCGCCAGTACCTTTGACAGCGTTACACGCTAAGTAAGAAACAGAGTATAGTAATGAAAGTCGCGGTTATTAGGCGTTCGCCGGTGGCCGAGGAACGCCCCGCAGGCCTTTGGGTCGATGAAACTGCTTGCTTCATATGTGTCGTAGGTTGTTCCCAAAACATGTTTAGAGCAAAATGATGTATGGGAGGAATGATATTAGTTAAAGCGCCTTTATACACAACTGTTTAGCTAAAATAGCAAAAAGTAAGGAGATCAGATTAAAGTTAGAAATTTGTGGACAAATCGACCCCCAAATCTAATGTAACCTAGGGTGCTTTTATGAGCACGCGATGTAACCATGTAGAAGTTTCATGTGTTATGCAGCTTTAAAAGTGTAATAGTCTGCTAGTGCCATTTTTCACAGTACAAGCAAATACAGCGAGATGCTATAAGACTGGACAGTCATTTTACCTGGTTGCCAGAGTTGTGTGTCTGTATTTCAATCCATTAATTGTAATTCACTCACGTGAATTAACTGTAATTCAATCACGTGATTACCAAAAAATCAATGCTGAGAAGAAAACGTACCAGAGCACAACGAAGACGCATTCCAGAGATCTTTCAGCCGGCAGCCTTTGCTGTGGTTTGCCTTCCGGCGAAGAGAATCATGCGGCTTGTGATATTTTCTGCGTTCCATATCAATTTTGCGCGTGTATAGCCTTCACGTGCTGTGGACGTATAACGAAATCACCACGGCGCACACTGGAGTCACTGGTCACAATTGACACTTCATCCACTTATTGCACTTGAAAACGAAGAAAGCCAGGAGGCCGCGCGTCTTCTGCGGAGAAGTGCACGCCCTCCTTTTTCTTTCAAGTGCAATAAAGTACGAAGTATGACAATGGTCAAACAAAAGCACGTCTTCATACAAGTGAATGCGGCTTTTTTGGTGAATTTAAGAAAAAAAAAGGGAGTTGTAGCATGCCAACCTATGATCGCAGCTCAACGTTTACCCGTGCACGAGCGCTCATAACTTTGAGTTAATTGTCACAAACGTTTGTCTCGATCGTAGATCTTTCCTGTAAAATTGGCGCGCTTTACTTGTGAGCTCCACAAATTCTACTCTTTGTTGAAAGAATTAAAAGCGTGGAGCGTCAACTTTTATTTCTTTGAAGGCTGCTTTTTTTTTTTTCGAAAATGCATATTACACCTGCACCTTGCGACCTCAAGGATGTCCCTTGTGAAAGTCGCGAGTTTTCTCCTCCTGAGAGCATAATTTTAACAGCGGTCTGTAGCAAAACGACGTCCCATTTATGTTCTGCCAAGAGAAACCATCTTTATGGTGCGGAATGCACGTTGGGGAAAAATAGTAGAATCTAAAACGCGAGCTTTCGCTCTACGTGCTCCGAGCTGGTGTGCGCTAGACCACACGGCCACCGATCCCCCTGTAGGGGAGCTATAGTTGCGGGTCTGTTTTCCGCGGCCGTTGCGCCGCTATTGGCGACGTGCGCGACCAAAAGCGTCGCTGTGGTCGGCCTTCCGCGATTGGCCGAACGCTGACTATGACGTCAGAAAAGGATGTCTCATCGACGGAAATAAGAGGAATGAAAGAACTTCAATTTTGACGGTGCTGGCAGTGTTCCTTTGAGAGCGCAATGATTTCAAGCTTCCACCATGCTATTTACAAACACCATCGAACTTGTTGTTTGCAAGGTAATGACGTCACAAGGGGGAACCATAGGAGGGCGCCACCAAAGCATATCGCCGTTAATTCGCCAAATTCAATCGCGTAACAAACAAAAAAATCCAATGCTGAACAGAAAAGCCTCAACTATGGCCGCTCCAAAGTTTCGTTAGGCGCTAGTCCTTAACTAACCACTCGCCAAAAGTGATCATGTTTTTTTTGTTGTTGTTTTTTGTATCATTTACCTGAGTATTTCGATGACGACGAAGACATGCGAAGGTTAATCACCCGCATAGTTATTACTCGATTCCGGCCCATTTTGGTACGTTTTTTTACCATGCTGTCAACCGAAAACTCGGAGATCACGCGTGTGGCGTGACAGGCTGACGGAGAACACTCGCAAAACCATGGTATCTGAGTGGACCACTCCATACGAACTTGAGGAGATTAAGCCCATCCACTCGGCCTGCACTCATATGGTTCCCTCTCGTGAAGTCATTATTCTGCGAAAAACAAGTGAGATGGTGTTTGTAATGAGCATGGTGGAAGCTTGAAATCATAGCGCTCTGGAACCAACGCTCACAAACCCGTCAAAATTGAAGATCTTGCATTCCCCTTATTTCCGCCATTGAGAAATGTTTTGCTGACGCCATAGTCAGCATTCGGCCAATTCGTGGAAGGCAGACGAAAGCGACGCTTTCGATTGCGTTCGTCGCCAATAGGGGGTAGTCACTTCCAACGTTGGTCACTTCACACTATTGGTTGAGTTCCTGTATAGGCTCCCTACGGGAGCCAGAGTTGCGCGTTTGATTCCACGTGCCGCGTGCCGCCCTCGAATATAGCGGCGAGAAGTTTTGTGACGTCATTACCTTGCAAACAACAAGTTCGATGGTGTTTGTTATTAGCATGGTGGAAGCTTGAAATCATTGCGCTCTCAAAGGAACACTGCCAACACCGTCAAAATTAAAGTTCTTTCATTCCTCTTATTTCCGTCGATGATAAATCCCCTTTCCGACGTCATAGTCAGCGTTCGGCCAATCGTGGAAGGCCGACCACAACGACGCTTTCGGTCGCGCACGGGGCTAATAGGTGTATTCGCACGACGGACCGGGCCGCGGACCGATTGCTCACGTGATGCGTGGCCCGCGGGCCGCCCGGCTGCAATGAGCATCCACACGGCGGACCAAAAGAGCAGACGACAGAGCGAACGGGCCGGTCTAACCCTCGACCTCACAGCTCCGCCAAACGCATGCAGCGAGCTGCTTTGAGGCTATTTGTAAGGAGCCAAGATGGAGGTTGAAGGAAAGAGACGTTTGGCCGCGGTGGCCCTGGCGTTGACTATTGAGGACGAGGAGGACTTAAATGAACCGAAAAGGGCAATCCCACAGAGCGGGGAATTGCTCCACGAGCGCGATGAAGTAAAAAGTTGCATCGTCGTACCATGCCGCCATCGTCGCACAACAAAAGTTTCCTCTTCTTCGTCTTCAGCAGTTGGCGCCAAGAGAAAACGATTCCAATCCAAACAACAAAAGTCAGCTTGTTGCCAGACTTAGCGCTTCAATTCCACTAAAAACGCCGCGGTCCGCCGCCAAGGTCCGGGCAAGAAAAGTAGCTTGGCATTTCTCAGAAGCGCGGGCCGCGGACCACCGGCGGACCTCGAATACCGGTGACGTAAGATCACGTGATGCACGGCCCGCGGACCAAAACAGCAATTTGGTCCGTCGTGTGGATACACCTTATTCGCCGAGATCCGATCACGTGAGGAGTCGTATCAAGTGTCGTGCAGCAAAGTAGACGTTACACGCGCCCCGGCGTACGTTCCCCGGCTAGTGAGCGCGCGAACGCGCGGCGCTGCTATTCACCGAATTCAGTCACGTGAAGAGCTGAATCCACATGCCATGCATGAACGCGCAACTCTGGCTCCCTTAGGGAGCCTATACAGGAACTCTAACTATTGGTAGGGAGCCTATACAGGAACTCTAACTATAGGGAGTATTCACTGGCGGCCATAGCTGTGTGCTCGGCTACGGAGCGCGTGCTGAACGCGAGCTTCCACAGTTCTTTCGCCACGTGCATTCCGCACCACCAAGATTGCCGGTCTTGGCAGCATATTAATGCGAGCTCGTTCTGAGCATGCGCTCTAAACAGTAACCTCAAATATGGCGGCCAGTGAATACCTCCTATTGGCGACGTGCGGGATCAAAAGCGTCGCTGTGGTCGGCCTGCCACGATTGGCCGAATGCTGACTATGACGTCAGCAAAAGATTTTTCATCAACGGAAATAAGAGTAATGAAAGAACTTTAAAGGGGCTATGCAACAATTTTTTTACTTTGCGCAAATACCGCTTAGAACGGATCCCTGACGTTAATGACCTATGAAACACGCCTTAGTTTTTCACCCGACGCATTAGAAGTCCCAGAAAAAAATTAAAAAACAACGAGCAGCGTTCACGCCCTCAACTCGCAGCCAGAACAAGCGGCCACGTGATCTGGAGCCGATTATATGCCGCCAATGTTGATCATAGCCACGCGCTGGGGTTGGCAAAGCACAGGACACGCGCTGAGTTCCAGACATTGTTATGGCTCGGCTATTGTCGTCGTTGCAGCGATTGGACACGGGCCACTACTCGAATGCTTCTCGAGCTATCAATTATCACGAGCCTAAATCGAGTGCCCACGCAATGCTCGGGTCCAATCTATGAACCGCATTCAAATATCGTCATACGGGTGTACTGCGATCCCCGCGTTACGTCATCGAATTTTGCAAGGGAGAGATTGAATGAAAATGATCGCTTTTTTCCTTGAAATTACACCGCAACAAAGGAGTTTCTTGGCCAGTGGCATTGCATGCGAGTATCCTTGAGTCCCACTAGTGCCAGTAAGCTCGTGTAAAGTGAAAAACATTCCAATTGAATATCGTTGCACAGCTCCTTTAATTATGGCGGTGTTGGTAGTGTTGGTTTCAGAGCACAATGATTTCAGGCTTCCACCATGTTTATTAGAAACACCATCGAACTTCTTGTCCGCAAGGTAATGACGTCACGAGAGGAAACCAAAGGAAGGCGCTACCAAAGCACCTCGCCGTTAATAGTGATGTTCAGAGCATTTGCTCAGAACGAGCAAAAATTTTGATGGTGTTTGTAATGAACATGGTGGAAGCTTGAAATCAAAGCGCTCTGAAACCAACACTGCCAGCAACGTCAAAATTGAAGATCTTGCGTTCCTCTTATTTCCGTCGTTGATAATGTTTTGCTGACGTCACATTCAGCATTCGGCCATCGGGGAAGGCCGACCACAGCGACGCTTTCGATTGCGTTCGTCGCCAATAGGGGGTAGTCACATCACACTATAGGGTGTATTCACTGGCGGCCATATCTGTGTGCACTAATGCTGAGCACGTGCTGATGGCGAGCTTCCACAGTTATTTTGCAACGTGCACCCAGCACCATCAAGATTGCCGGTCTTGGCAGCCTATTAATGCGAGCTCGTTCTGAGCATGCGCTCTAAACAGTGACCTCAGATCGCTGGGGTCGGCCTGCCACGATTGGCCGAATGCTGACTATGACGTCAGCAAAAGATTTTTAATCAACGGAAATAAGAATAATGAAAGAACTTTAATTTTGGCGGTGTTGGTAGTGTTGGTTTCAGAGCACAATGATTTCAGGCTTCCACCATGTTTATTACAAACACCATCGAACTTCTTGCTCGCAAGGTAATGACGTCACGAGAGGAAATCAAAGGAAGGCGCTATCAAAGCACCTCGCCGTTAATAGTGATGTTCAGAGCTCAGAACGAGCTTAAAGGGACAATGAAGACGATTTTATTTAATTTTTTTAAAAGGTCTTTTTATGCTTCTTGGGAACATGGCATGCAGCCCAATGTTTGTAGACATTTGTGACGCGTATTTCTGTGCCTACGAAAGAAGTAAAGAAACCGAAACTGAACAATCTCCATTCTCGTTTCTGGGCCCCCGAAAACGGAGGTGACGTAGGGAGTGACGTCAAGTGTGAATAGTCGGTATCGGTAGTATTTAGGAGATCGAGACTCTGGTTACCGCGGTGGATTATAGCAGCGCGGTGGCGCGGTTGGCGCGGTCGTTTCACCGAAGCTGTCAACATAGACGGCAATGCCGCTCTCGCCAGCGAGTTCGAGCTTCCGTTCAGTGACCGAACACCAACGGAACGGGAGTGCGTGTGTGGCGGCCCCCGACAAAGGCCGCCCAGCCAGCCGGCAACGAGCGGCCCGCATTCCGAAGGACGGACGAGTGGAAGATGCCGAGGGGAAAGCGGCGGCGATCCGGTCGTTCCGGGATCCGATTCCTCCGCGGACGTCCTCTTTTCGTCGTCAAAGAACCCGAACAGCAACCCACACGTGAAAACTAGCGTCGCCCGAACGAATACTGGTCTTCAGTCGTCGACCGTTAGAACAGTCATCTACCTCTACTATTTTGCAGAATCCTTCGAGTACCGTGTTCTTTTTTTTATTATATTTTGTTTGCCCATAGTTGCTCGTTGCCCGTTTCGCATCCAGCGTAGCAAAGAAAAAAAACATTTATGTTGCATTATTTAAGGTTTAGTAATCATTTCCGGTCCGATTTATACTTTTCATGGTTATTCAAGCGGAAATTAGAACAGTATTCCTAAAAATTGCGAACCAAAACGTGACCGAGGGCACGTTTCTCGTTTCGACCAATCGCTGACGCGTCTCTTGTGACGTCGCGCTACTTGGCCCCGCATCGGTCACGTGAGCTCCGCTTCTCCTGGCTTCTCCCGCAACTCTCGGGGCGTCGCCCCAGTCGATCCCGGTACGATTATTACCGCGACTGTTTAATTGATTTGCGCGGCACACAAGCGCCGGTTTCGGCTGAAATTTGGGCAACGTGGCCTGAGACGTGCCTGGAACCAAGTTCAATCGCCAAAAAGATGTCCGAAATTCCCTTCATTGTCCCTTTAAATTAATAGGCTGCTAAGAGCGGCAATCTGAATGGTGCTGAATGCATGTTGCAAAAGGGCTGTGGAAGCCCGCCGTCAGCACGCTCTTAGCTGTCGCGCTTAGCTGTCGGGCTTAGCTTAGTTGGCGGCCACACAGCTATGGCCGCCAGTGAATAGTCCCTGGCTGCGTTTACATGGATGCGACCGTTGCGCATCGAATCGAGATTTGACTGTTTTGATTGGTACCAGATAGGTAGAAGAGGAAGAAGGAGGAAGACAGGCTGCGTGCGATTGGTTCCTGCTCGATTCGATGCGCTACGATCGCATCCATGTAAACGTAGCCCCTATATGACTCCTGCACGCGTGAAGAGTGGCTTTCCTGCATAAATTTGGATTTCAAGATTTATGAACGCAGGACTCTGCCCCCTACGGGAGGTTGGACATTGGGGAGCTTACATAGACCCTCTTCACAAGGACGCCGCCATCTTGAATTGTCATCACTTCCAGTATGGGTGTTGGAACGTTCTTTATTGGCCTGTTCTATAGACCTTTCCAATGTTTACAAATGCACAGCCCAGCGTGCGATCTCCACAGCTCAGCACGCGCGTGTGCGTCGCTCCGGAAAACGAGCAAAGCACGCGCCATACGCACGAACACTGGAAATGGCACCGGCCATACGCACCTTCATGGAAAGGTCTATAGGAAGTATTCACTGGCGGCCATAGCTGTGTGCACGACTGCTGAGCGCGTGCTGATGACGAGCTTCCACAGTTCTTTTGTAACGTGCATTTAGGCACCCTCAAGATTGCCGGTCTTAGCAGCCTATTAATGTGGGCTCGTTCAGAGCATGCGCTCTAGACATCACCCACAAATATGGTGCCCAGTGAATACTCCTTATAGGAAGTATTCACTGGCGGCCATAGCTGTGTGCAGGACTGCTGAGCGCGTGCTGATGGCGAGCTTCCACAGTTCTTTTGTAACGTGCATTCCGCACCCTCAAGATTGCCGGTCTTAGCAGCCTATTAATGTGGGCTCGTTCAGAGCATGCGCTCTAGACATCACCCACAAATATGGCGCCCAGTGAATACTCCTTATAGGTACGTACTATATATATACACACACACATAGACTGTACCACCGTCGCCTGCACCCGTGAGGGACTAAGGTTCCGCCATTGCCGTCAGTGTGGTTTGGGTGGATGTATGTCAGATCGACTTCGGCTGCTGCAAAGTCGTCCGCCGGGGCCTTCGTCGTGTTCGATGAACTCCGACAGATTTGTCCACAGCAGGTAGACGATCGCCTTGTCAGAACTGGTGGGCAGAATCCAATCGACATACGTTGCCGCACGAATCCAGTCTGGGAGGTCTTCCAGGTTCGTTTTCTAAAGGTGAGCGTGGCGTTCTCACTCCCAGACAACATGAATAGCCGTCGCGGTTTTCCAGCACCGGCGACACGCCCCCTCGTCGGGGTCGTCGCTAAAGAACTTATGACGCAGTGCCGGGGATCGGAGAGTGTTGGTCGCGAGGTGGCGGACGAGAGTCTGAGTGCTCTTCGGTAGGTCGTTTGGCATAGGAGGAACGGGAAGCAACTACTCGTCTGGACTTTCCTCCCGTTCCCCACGGAGGTCCCGTGGGGTTCTTCGCCTTCGCTGTTTAGCAATTCCCTTGACGACAGACGGGTTAGCCGGGCCAGCTGCATCGCCGGCTGAGTTTTGGAATGCGTTCATCGCGGATGCCATCTGTCGAACTGCTGCTCGCGCCTCACTTTGGGCCCACTCGTTGCCGTCGATGCCCGCATGCGCGGGCACCCAAGAAATATTAGCTTGGATGTTGAGCTTGTCTCGAAGTTCTAGGAACGCGGCGAGACACTCGCCGACTATTCCCATCTACTTTGAGGGGCTCCGGCTCGGTCGTCTGCAAGTTTCGTACGCGGGGGTCGAGTCGGTGAAACGTAAGAGTTTGTGTGGGATGTCTGTGTGTGCGAAAAGTTTGAATAACCCACTGGGATGCTCGAAGGAGTGTCGTGAGTTCCGCTTGCGTAGTGTCGACTCAGTGGTGGAAAGTGCAGCAGCGTTCGGGATGCCATGGGTGTTGTCGACCCACGCGACCGCCTGGACGTGCTTGGGGGTTCTGTCCAGGTCTTTGCCATGTCAGTGTAGATTATGGTGTGCGTAGGCGGTGATTTGTGCGCGACGCTACGTGTGTGCGCTTCGGCAAATCGTTTTCGTCGCTCCGAATTACTTTGTCCAGGTCCTATGTTTCGTGGCAGGGGTTTTCATTCGGTAAGCGTGACCGGGGCGGCCCGCGGAGAGGGCGAGTGCGCGTCCGCCGGGAGGTCGTCCTAACTGGAAGACACGCGGAGCTCTTCCAATCTCAAGATGCCTGATATCGAGGTGCGGGTGGTCTCTCTGGGTGAGGAGCGCGTTTTCGTTGAGTTCCGACAGGAGGTTCATGTCGCCGTGTGCGTACAGCTCCCGGAGGGGCGTGTGCTTAGGCAGCCCAGTAACAATGCGGATGGTTTCGCGATTGAGTTTCTCGAGTTGCTCTGCGTGTGTGGGCGATGCGATGTGATAGTTATAGCCATAGAGGATACGGGATTCAAGCAGCGCCGTGACGAGCTGGCGCGTTTCTCTCTCTCTCTCTCTCTCATGTGCCCCACTGGAGGTGTGTGATTCCACGGATGAGGCGGGTGAGAGATCTCCACTCCGAGGCGACTCTCGTCACCCACGTGGTGCCTTTCCCGTCTTGATCTATGTACACTCTAAGAAAAAAAGGAGAAGAAAGGTAGCAAAAGTGATTGTTCCTCCTTGTGTTGGACACGCCACCATAAGAAGGGAGGAACTGAAGGTAGGACGAACGGACCAGCGCAAGTTCCTCCTTGTGTAGTTGGTGAACATCGCGCTGCTGATCAAGCGGTCGCGGGTTCAATCCCTGAAAAGAAGCGCCTTTTTTTTGTTTTTTTTTCTTGCTATATTAGTTTTCTTTTTTTTTAATTTATCAAGACAAAAATAAACAAAACCCATACCGATGGAAGGAAAATTAAAGTCCTTATTATTCACTGACGCAAGGGAAAACTATATAAATACCATTGCTACAAGCTTCATCGGCACGCTGTTTGATAAACAGGATTTGGGCACCCAGGTTGGAGCTAAGCTGTTGACGCAGGGGCAAAGACGACGAGGTCGGTCCTTCAGTCGTTTCTTTTCCGGCAGAGTTTTTGACATTCATAAAGAAAAAAGCGCACTCTAAGAGAAAATAGAGGAAAAAGCTAGCAACGGCGCGTCTTCCTCTTTTCTACTGACGCGCCTCCAAGCGGACATGAGAAGAAGAAAGGAACGAGACGTTTTTCTCCTTCTCCAAGCAGACGGGAGAAAGCTTTCGCCCTCCCAACTCATCTTCTTTCGGTTTCGTTTTTCGAGCCCGTCGCGCGCGTTGTTTAATAAATGTTGTTAAGTTGATTGAGCTTCAGTGGCAGCGAAGGCCGCCTGTAATTTCGTCTTCTATTCCAAACGTGTAGAACATTTCGGTTGCATTGACGTTTTCACCACTAATTTTATCAAACGAGCACACGAAGCCGCTAGAAACAGCGATGTTCCGGAGCAGTGCCAGCAGCGCTACGTACACTGGTTAAGATGGCCGTTTCTGGATTGCCACGCGGAACTACAGTAGCGGAACCACGCGGAACTGTGTCGACGTTTTCGACGTTATGGAAATCGCAGGAACTGCGTCCGAGGCAGGAAAACCTGCCGGCTGCCTGGGTGCCTTCCGTGCTGAATTCGGTTCTGTTTTCCCGTGCAGAGTTCCAACCGGCGTTCAACGTGGTTCTGTATTTCTGCGTGTCAGCAACATAGCAGCAACATCGTGATGGCAGTGTTGTGCGTAATCTGCGTAGTGAACAGAAGACTGGAATTATCGCCGATGTGACCGTGTGTTCGCGTATCAGTGGTGTAACAACAAGATGAGATGACGTGAACTGTCGGGCATTGATGCCGCTGGTCGGGCCTTGATTGGAGGGGGCGGGGTGTCGCAGGTTGACATTCCGCTTTACATTAAAGAGTTTCAGACCACTTGAGGAATTAGGCGCAGTCGATCGACGTGCGGACAGTCATGTTGGAACGCTGGTCTGAACGGTAAGCTCCTATCGTACAGTGGCCAATGTGACTGTCGGTCCCCGGGAGGTTGCGCTCTGGGGAAAAGACTGGACAGTACGAAATTATGACGGAAAGTACGTATATTTACAATGGAATTTTAGCATTAAAAATAAAAAAAGACTAGCAAAATCGAAAACAAAAAGCTATCCTGTATTGTGCTGTTTAGATACACTACGGTTCCTGGAGAAACTGCCCTCCAAGTGGCGCGCTAGAATGAGCGCTAGAAGTTTTCGAGCTCGCCACGGCGTAGCTGGCGTAGTTCCGTACACTTGCCGCAAGTCGCGGCTTTGACTGCATTCAAGTTGATCCAAAAGCGATATCTCTGCCCGTGAAGCATCACTTCCAGCTGGGTGAATATCTGATCTACAGAGATTAATTCAAGACGGCAATTGCAGCCGTGCGCGAACAGCACCGAGTAGAAAAACGAACACTACAATATAAATAGTGGCTACGGAGTGCCGTGCGGGGAAACGAACTAATGGCTTGGAACCGCATTGGAGCGGCTCGATTTATTGGCTTTCAAATAATTACGGCATGATCGAGCGTTTTCTTTTTAATAAGAGATTCATCCCCTGAGCCATTAAAAATACTCTCAGATGTATGACATTGCTGGAAAAAAATCAACATGCTGTGAATATTTTTTTATTGCTTATGGAGTCACCGAAAAATTCCGTACGTTCAAAACGACCAGTATAAAACACGGAAACGCAGAGCTCAGGAGTAGTGATCGGGTTAAAGAAAAAAAAGTGTACTGTTGTATTGATATTTGTATGTGCGATGCATGTGTATGCGCTCTCTTTACGTTCAGCTGATGCTTGTGTATGCATAATGTGTCTACATGTGTGTATAATAGGGCTCCCGAAGATCCCGCAGCGCTATGGTGGCGTGAGAAAATAAAATATTTTTTTTTTTTTGTAGAACATGAATTGGGCGGTACCTAGCGCCCCCTAGCCTAGCTAGTTGCAATTACTCTGCTTGACCCTGCCATCTGGTGGCAAGTGATTTAACCTCCTTTTAGCTACGCGGCTACGCCATAATTTCGTATTACCGTCAACCCCCGGACATTTCCCATAGGGCCAATGGAGTCGACTTTTGTACAGTAGCGCCGAATTCCTCGTCCGTGGTGGGGGGCTCTCATTACTTGAACGAGTCGACATATCATTTCATATTCAGTAAATTATAAAATCATATCAACAACTAATCATGCTATCAATAAAATACCTGGCTCACTTTTCAAAATGGCTTTTTTATAGCACTTTTGGGACGTGGTAGCCTACTTTGAAGTCGTTTCCATGCCAAGCCATAAAGAATCCAACATGGCGCCCTTCTATTTTTGTGGGGCGGTTGTCGTACGACCGCTTCGAGGTCGCGCCCGGTCCCGGTAGTATTATAATAGGGACTTTGAGCAAACCGTTACCGTGTTCCGCGTACGGAACTATCGGAGCCTTTGAAGCATAGTTTTAAGCGCACGCCCCGAGGTCACGGTATCACCTCGGGCGCGCACTTAAAAAGGATGCTTCAAAGGCCCCGACAGTGCGGTACGCGGAACACGGTCACGGTTTGCTAAAAGCCCCTAACGCAGTACACGCCTACTATGTGCGATTTCGCTTTCAGCTGAATAAGGTGCGTAGTCGTGTGTGTTCGTTGTTCTTTTGTTTCGAGACGTCCAGCCGTCCAGTAACGAATCGAGATCTGCGACCGAAATATTTCGAGGCATATTTATTGCGCACATGCTAAAACGAATCAAGTACAGCACTGCATCTCCATATGCGAAAAGATAAAACATTGACAAAATCACTTCGTTACCCTCGCCCACATGCTCCATTTATAGACCGCCAGCACCTCTCATCTGTGCACGATCTCATAACTTCATTACATGCGGCGCCGCACACCTTCTTGGGAATAACTTTATCACTAATTTTATCACATTATCACTTCTTGGGAATTATCATATATATCTATACAAGTGTACACATTGACCCACATAATTACGCATTCAACATGCCAAGTTGGATCAGCTGTTCACTGAGAGTAAATAAGTTGTTCACTGATAAGCCACTAGGTAGCCTCCAGCAATCATTTGCTTCATTTTTACATATTCAAAGCTTCTCACGCAAGCAAGATGGAAAGGTGGTGAAATAAACCTTCGGAAGTTTTGGCACTCAAGAGGCTGTAGAACTGGTTGGGAACCACGAAGTGTCTAAAGCTTTCTTCCTCCGTGAGAAAACGTTCAGATGCTTGTTCCATGTCCCAGCAGCTGTAATGACAATGTGGTCATGATATTTAGAATCGTATACTTACTTAAGTAGTCAGGACACAAAACAAACGTCCATCTATAGAAAACAAACTAATGACAAAGAATGCCGTTTGTCGCACCCGGGACCAGAAATTAATGAAACTTCAAATAAAAATATAGGGAGTCGAATTCTGTCTTTATTATCTTCCGTCTGTCCGAGGACCGCCAGAGACCATTTTCAAGATTAAACCCTATTGTTATACTTTAAATATGAAGTCGTGCTTTAATCAAAGTTGGGCTAAGTGTATACCTTTCACTTCATTAAAACCGTAGTAGTTAGGGGATTTACTTCGTGGAGAATATCAGAAAGCATTTGTTTTTACTGCGAGAATGAGCCTGCCTCTAGTACGGTCAACCCGCAAAGCAACAGCTATGGGCAGCAAAAGTTCAACGTAAACGGTGAGCAAATAAAACTAAGTACGGGAAGTATACATACTCACCTGTCTTTTGTTGAAAAAAAACGAACAAACAGAAACTTGTAGGTCTTGGCATTTGCGCTGTTCGTGCACCATTTGGATATGGCCACGTCAAATGCATCCATCCCTCAACAGTCTCTGAAAGTTTGCACCAAAAATATCCATCGAGTTCGACAGGCGCGCGGAACGCCGGAGAGCGGAACCACGCTCGCACGACCATCGGGTAAACAAAACCATGCGACCGCGCGCAACGCGCTGCCGCACGGCCGCACGCCGACACTGCCGTTACGAAGTTTCAAATTTGGGAGAGGGGAGCGACGGCGCCGGCGAGGCGAGCGAGTTGACTGCTCATGCAACCTCCGTCCGGTCGGTTTAGAGTTTTGGTTTCAGACTGAAAGAGAAACAGAGAGAAATGATTATACAAAATAAATTACATTTTATTTTCATGGCGAGATGAAGACGTTTTGTTGAAATTACTGTTAGCAAACCTAGTTCCATATTTGTATTTTTATATTAATGAGAGCCCCCCACCACCGAAGCGCTGCTGCCGGTGGCGACGCTATTCACAGCGCCGCCGATGGTGGCGACGCTAATGTCAGCGCCGCGAAACTGGGACTGTGACCGGGGGTTGTTACCGTGCTGAAATGAGCCAAGAGGCTGCTTCGGATTTGCTTTTTAAAGAGCGGCGTTTAGTTTCGCGGGCGAATGGTTTATCACTCCTCCGTGATGTGCGTTTGACGCAGCGATTGACGAAGGAATTGTGGCTCGAGGAATAGCAAAGGTAAGACGTGAAGTGCGCGAACTGGGTGCCGGTTGTCTCCGCTTAACATCGCTGTGCTGACGATGAGAAGGCTGAGTGACGGCATGCTTTCGAAACGTAAGTTTCTTCACCTGCAGGGGGAAGCCGGCTTCGGAAATAAATACAGTTCGCGGAAAGCTCGTGTTACGTTTTTATTTGCTGTTCTTCTCGCCCCGTACAATAGACTTAGTGTTCTCGTTAAGCCTTATTGAGCTCGATTTGCTCGATTCGTGGCCGCCATAATGAGATGCAGGCGACGGAGGAACTTTTGCCACCTGCTTTAGGGACGAACGTTTCTCCCTTTCTGAAGGAACATATGTATCAAGAGTGTTCCTCCCTTTAGGGAGGACTATACTGACCCTTATTTCTAAGAGTGTAGGCTCCCAGGATCCGGACTGGGGGTTCGGGCCACATCCTCTGGCCGGCCGTGCTGAGAGCGATTCGCTAGCGGGCCGCTTCGTTTCGTTTTTTTTTCTGTGGGGCCCGTTAAGAACCACAACGTACAACATATTCGCTCTTCTCGGCCAAGGCGGTCATGCCCACATTCCGATGAACGCCCTGTATGTCGTTGAGGCCAAGCAGAAGCGTGTGCTCCTGTTCGCCTGCCGATCCTGTCGTTGCCCAGATGGTGACATAATCGGCGTATACGGCGAAGTGCAGCGACAGAACCGCTTCAAGAAGTGGGGGAAGTCTTGCCATGACCAGGTTGAAAGGGTGGGCGAGAGGACCGCGCCCTGTGGTACCCCGGACCTGTTCGGTTGAGCAGGTCCGATGTAGGCACCGGCTTTGATTGAAAACATTGTTTTGCCGTCACCACGCCAATAGGATCAATTTAGGATATAAGCGTAACCATCTCACATTCTCGTGTTGCCTCCCCTCTAATTTTTTACAACTCGCACGTTGAAACGATTTATTATTTGCGCGTGCATAGCGCATCTCGTGCTATGCACGCGCAGGCCTCCAGCGAGGTTGTGGCGCGTGCAGAAAGACAATTCCCTCGATGCATTGCGGCAGCGGTGGCGTAGCTAAACTGACTGGTGAGATTAGTCTATTTTATTTCCTTGAAGGCTGTTTCTTGAAAATGCATATTACACCTGCACCTTGCGACCTCACGGATGTCCCTTTTGGAAGTCAAAAGTTTTCTCCTCCTGAAAGCATAATTTTGAAACCGATCTGCGGTAAAACAAAACCATTTATATTCTGCCAAGAGAAACATCTTTATGGTGCGGAATGCACGTTCCGAAAAAATAGTAGTATCTGAAGCTCGAGCTGTCGCTCTACGTGCTCCGAGCAGGTGTGCGCAACGTTGGTGTGCGCTAGTCCACTCGACCACCGATCCCCCTGTAGGGGAGTCAGAGTTGCGCATCTGACTGTCGCGCCGCTATTCGCCAAATTCAGTCACGTGATAAACAAAAACTCCAATACTGCACAGAAAAGCCTCCACTATGGCCGCTCCACAGTTTCATTAACCCCTAGCCCCTAACTAGCCACTACCCAAATGTGCTTATTTTTAATTGTTTTTTGCTTTTGCATGATGCTGCATATCATCCATTTATAAGCGGCATGTCATCCATATATAATTCACCTGAGCATTCCGACGACAACGAAGACAGACGAAGGTGAACCGCCCGCATAGGTATTACCCGATTCCGACTCATTTAGGTGCGTTTTTTACCATGCTCTCAACCGAAAATTTGGACATCACGCGTGTGACATGAGAGGCTGGCGGAGACCTCTCGCAAAACTGTGGCAATATGAGTGTACCACTCCAGACGGACTCGAGTAGACTAAGCCCATCCACGCGGCCTGCACTCATATTGTCACAAATGACAAGTGATGAGGCGGCGATTCGGCGGCGAAACAGAGCGCGAGCGAGACTGACTCGACAAGGTCGCGGGTAGCTGCTTATCTACAGTGCGTCACTATCTCGAAAGTTCGGCAAAGAAAGCACGCGGAAAGCTACGTCTGGTGCGAGAATGAACGCGAATCTTCTAGATGTCGGTGACCGAGCGTTGCTTTCTCGGCCCTGCGGGCGGCATTATCCCCCCCCTTTTAAAAGTGCATCGTCCCGATGCAACGCGAAAGGAAAAGAGAAATGGCTAAAAAAATTTAGGGTGAAACAAAATAAACATGCAGTGTCGCAATCCTAGCGCGCGTAGAACGGCTTGAGTCGAACTACGTGGACGACTTCGGGTCGTGGCTGGCGGCGTCCTGATGGTCGAGTTCCGTCGGGGAGCACCTCGTAGTTCAAGTCCCCAAGGCGGCGGATGACCTTGTAGGGTCCGAAGTAGCGTTTTAACAGTTTCTCGCTGAGGCCGCGGCGGCGAATGGGCGTCCACACCCATACCCTGTCTCCGGGCTGGAACTCCACGTCGACACGCTGTTGGTCGTGGATTCGAAGGCGGGCTAGTTGGCGTGCTTCTTCTGCTCTCTGGCTGACCACATGGGCATCGTCGCATCCGTCATCCACAGGCTCATGGGGCAGCATCGCGTCCAGCATGGTCGTCACTTTTCTTCCATGCACCAGCTCGAATGGTGTAAACCCGGTTGTTTCTTGAGCTGCGGTGTTGTAGGCGAACGTGATGTATGGTAATACCTCGTCCCACGTATTGTGCTCTACGTCGATGTACATGGAGATCATGTCGGCGATCGTCTTGTTGAGCCGCTCCGTTAGCCCGTTGGTCTGCGGATGGTACGCGGTGGTCCGACGATGGCTGGTGTGGCTGAGCCGAAGGATCTCTTGCGTGAGCTGGGCCAAGAACGATGACCCTCGGTCGGTTATCAAGACTTCGGGGGCACCATGTCGAAGGAGAATAGACTCGACGAAAAACTTGGCGACTTCCACCGCAGTTCCCGACGGAAGGGCTTTCGTCTCCGCGTATCGGGTAAGGTAATCCGAGGCAACGATTATCCATCGGTTCCCCGACGTCGATGGCGGGAAGGGCCCAAGCAAATCCATTCCAATTTGTTGGAAAGGCGTAGTAGGGGTCAATATCGGTTGCAGGAATCCCGCAGGTCTCGTCGGAGGTTTCTTACGCCGTTGGCACTCGTGACATGACCGTGTGTACAGGTGGACTGTTTTCGGGAGTCTCGGCCAGTAGTACTTGTCACGAATCCGGGCGAGCGTCCTGCTGTAGCCAAGGTGTCCAGCCGTCGGGTCGTCATGGCATGCTTGAAAGATTTCTTCTCGCAGGCTGGCCGGAACAACCAGCAGCCAGGCAGGGTTGCTCGTTCCGAAGTTCTTCTTGAAGAGCACGCCTCGCCGCAGAACGAAGCTTGGCAAGTCTCGGGCCAAAACTCGCGGAACTGAACTTCCTTGACCTTCGAGTTGGTCGATCACGGCGCGAAGTTCGGGGTCGTCTCGTTGAAGTGCTCCCATGTCGGTGTATGTAATTGCTCCGAGAAAACGGGCGTCATCGTCGTCATCGGTGCTGTCGGGAGGAGATTCGACTGGGGTCCTAGACAAACAATCGGCGTCACTATGCTTGCGGCCAGACTTGTGCACAATGGTCACGTCGAATTCTTGCAGTCGAAGGCTCCAGCGAGCGAGGCGTCCTGACGGGTCCTTGAGGTTGGCGAGCCAACAGAGAGCGTGGTCGTCCGTGACAACGCGGACCGGGATCCCGTACAGGTACGGGCGGAACTTGGTTAACGCCCAGACGACAGCGAGACATTCCTTGTCGGTTGTTGAGTAATTTTTCTCTGCCTTGGACAGTGCTCGGCTTGCGTAAGCGATCACCCTCTCCGCTCCGTCTTGTCTTTGGACGAGCACCGCACCTAGCCCGGCGTTGCTGGCGTCTGTGTGAACTTCCGTTTCCGCTGATGGATCGAAGCGTCCGAGGCAGGGTGTAAGATAGACAGGTGGGGAAACGAGAGTCAAATGAGCGACCGGATTGTGTCCCCCTCGGTTTTCTCTTTTTCTGTGGCGCCATCTATGTGGAGCACCGCGAACTCTCACTCCAGGTGGGCGGTCCGGTGGCGACCGGCTAAACTAACGGAGATGGTTTCAGGTGGATTTTCAATGAAGGACTGTCGTGCTCTCGGTTTATTTTGCGCACTCTCCCATAAAGCTCTATGCAAATCCGATTCCAATTTTTTTCTTCTCGCCGCAGCGCCATCTGTCGCGAATCGGGGGTACCCGCAAACAGACGAGTACACAATCCGGTCACGGCGCTGTGGTAGGCTTCTATGGGCCGTTTCCCCACCTGTCTATCTTACACCCTGGTCCGAGGATAGGGGGCGACTGGAGTCTTTCTTTCAGTTCGTTGAACGCTTGTTCTTGCTCCTCCCCCCACTGGAAGTTCACGTCGTCCTTCGTCAGATGCGTGAGCGGTGCAGAAATCTTGGCAAAATCGCGAACGAAACGTCTGTAGTATGCGCACAGCCCAAGAAATCTTCGTACGGCTTTCTTGTCTGATGGTTTCGGAAATTCGGCGACAGCGGATGTCTTTGCAGGGTCAGGACTTACACCTTGAGCACTGACGACATGGCCCAGGAATTTGAGCTCTCCGTAAGCGAACCGACATTTCGACGGCTTCAGTGTCAGTCCGGCATTTTTGATAGCCTGTAGCACGGCTCGCAAACGTCTCAGGTGTTCGTCAATGTCGCTGGCGAATACCACGACGTCGTCGAGATAGACGAGACAACTTTGCCATTTCAAGCCGGAAAGAACGCTGTCCATCACGCGCTGGAACGTCGCCGGTGCTGTGCATAGTCCGAACGGCATCACTTTAAATTCGTACAGCCCGTCCGGCGTGACGAAGGCAGTCTTTTCACGATCTCGTTCGTCGACATCGATCTGCCAGTACCCACTCTTCAGGTCCATCGACGAAAAGTATTGGGCGTGGCGCAGCCGGTCCAGGGTGTCGTCGATGTGTGGCAGCGGGTAAACGTCCTTTTTTGTTACGGCGTTCAGTCGGCGATAGTCCACGCAGAACCGAAGAGTCCCGTCTTTCTTTTTCACCAAGACTACCGGTGAAGCCCACGGACTGCTTGAGGGCTGGACAATGTCGTCATCGAGCATTTCTTGGACCTGCTTCTGGATGACTTCTCTCTCTTTCACAGAGACACGGTACGGTGACCGATGAACAGGAAGCGCGTTGTCTTTAGTGACGATTCGGTGTTTCGCAACGGTTGTTTGGCGCACCTTTGACGACGTGGAGAAGCACTCATTGAACTTGGCGAGCAGGTCACTGAGTTTTCGTCGTTGTGGGGTGGGCAGGGTTGGGTCGATGTCAAACTGCGAAGGCGGCGTTGTCTTGGGTGGCCACGAAGAGAGGTCTTCTGATATTCCGGCGATTGCGGCTGAGTCCGGGAGTTCCTCGGCGTGACCCCCGGCGGTGCCTTTCGTAAGGTGCTGGGCCTCCTGTCGGAAGTTCGTTAAGAGTGCGACAGTGTGTCCCTCTTGGAGCTCCGCGACGCCTCTTGCGATGCCGATCCCTCTTCCTAGAAGCAACTGGAGGCTTCCTTCGAGCAAAACGTCGCCGCAGAAAGTCTCATCGACTCCGACGGGTACGAAAACACTTGACCGCGGCGGTAGGTTCACGTGGTTTGCGAGGACTCGTACAGTGGATGACGTCGCTTTGGGTTCCTCCGGTGGTGGAGCAGGTTTTCGTAGCGTCAGCCGGTTTGCTCCGAGGTCGATGACGGCGCCATACTCGCAGAGAAAGTCCATTCCGAGGATAACGTCCCTCGAACAGTCTTGCAGAATGACGAACTTGACAGGGCACGTCTCACCGTGGATCTCGACGCGAGCAGTGCATCTCCCGACCGGTGTGATGAGGTGCCCTCCGGCGGTTCGTATTTGAGGTCCATCCCACGGCGTCGTGACTTTTCGAAGACGGCGGGAGAGCCTTCCACTCAAGACTGAGTAGTCTGCTCCGGTGTCCACGAGTGCTGATGCGTCGTGGCCGTCAATGACGACGTTTAGGTTATTGGACACCGTTGCAGGGGCGTCGTTTCGGTCTCTGGTAGGGTTCGAGTGGGGGCTCTCCGACGTTCGTGGAGGATCTTGGCGTCGGTCGTCTTCGGCAACTCCACCTCCAGGGGTTACCTTGCCTAGTTTCCCCGGCGAGGAGCGAGGGGTGACAGGCTTTCTCGGCGGTGTCGTGGCGCTGGAGACGCGGAACGTCGTGGCGATGGCGAGCGAGATTCACGGCGGAGAGACGGCACTGAAGAGGGCGAGCGTCGGAGGTACTCCTCGATATCGCGAGGGCGTTCGCCGTACCTCGGGCGTGGGTCGTTGGGGTGGAAACCACGCAGACCAATTCGACTGTAGGGGCAGCTGCGGTAGATGTGGTCGGCTTCCCCGCAGTGGTAGCAGAGCGGGCGTCGGTCGGCCGTTCGCCACACGTCGGTCTTCCGGGGTGCGCGGGGCTCCTGGCAGGCGTACTGGACCTGGACGTCGTGGCGGCTGTCGTGCTGCGGCGCAGGAGACTGACGTCGGGGCGGCCGGCATAAGCTTGAGGAGGATGCGGTGGCCGTCGTGTCACTGCGGCGTAGGTCAGGGCGGGCTCCTTGGGTGCTGCTACGCTGGCGGGAGCCTCCGGTTGAATTGCCCGCTGAACTCCTTCGCGTACCACTTCGGTTATCGACAGCGAAGGCGGGTGGTTGGCAGCAGGCAGCAGCTTCCTGAGCTCTTCCCGGACGATGTCGCGGACAATTGCACGAAGATTGTCAGCGTGGTGCCACCCTCGTCGAATCGGGAAGATGTCAGCGTCGAAGCAGCAGGCGTGCCGGCGAGTCGGTTGTAGTGGCTGGCGCGGATTGACAGGGCCCGCTCGATGTTAGTGGCCTCGGCAACGAATTCATCGACAGTAGTTGGTGGGTTGCGAACAAGGCCACCGAAGATGTCACTCCTCACTCCTCTCATCAGGACGCGCAGCTTCTTCTCCTCGGTGGACTGAGGATCGGCGCGGGAGCTCAGGCGCAGGACGTCTTCGACGAAACTCGTTACGCTCTCGTTGGGGCCCTGGGTCCTGGACTGCAGCAGATCTTCGGCCCTCTCTCTTCGGTGTTGATTGACGAACGTACGCGTCAACTCGCTCTTGCAAAGCTCCCATGAAGTCAAGGAAGCTTCGTGGTTTTCGAACCAGCGCCTTGCAGTTCCCTCAAGCGAGAAATAGAGGTTCTGTAGGCGCTGTTCGTCACTCCACCCGTTGTGGCGAGCCACACGTTCGTACTGGTTGATCCAGTCTTCAACGTCCTCGTAGATCTCGCCGAGGAATGGAGTAGGCGTCCGCGGAGCGACGGGCAGGACGACGACGGGCGGGTTGGTCATCGTCCGGATCTTCTTCTGCCTTTGCAGCAAGGGTCCGGATTCCGGGAGTTGGACTTTGGCACGGCGGCTTGCTCGGGCGTCGGCGTCTTCTACGAAGGGTAGCCTTCCGGGGCTGAGCACGTCGCTTGGCCGGGATGTCTTCGGAGGGGTACGCTCAACGGGCACAGAATGCACTACCCCGCACCTCCACCAAAATGTCACAAATGACAAGTGATGAGGCGGCGATTCGGCGGCGAAACAGAGCGCGAGCGAGACTGACTCGACAAGGTCGCGGGTAGCTGCTTATCTAAAGTGCGTCACTATCTCGAAAGTTCGGCAAAGAAGGCTCGAGCGTCGCGCGCTCGGGGCGAGGATGAACTGGCACTTTCGAGAACAACAAAGCACGCGGAAAGCTACGTCTGGTGCGAGAATGAACGCGAATCTTCTAGATGTCGGTGACCGAGCGTTGCTTTCTCGGCCCTGCGGGCGGCAATATGGTTCCCTCTCGTGAGGGAATCATATGAGTCTGGGTTCCTTCTCGTGAGGGAACCCGAACGACGCGCCCCCGAACAGGCATATAGCCTACATGCAATTTATTCGTACCTTCATCAAGACCGCTAACAAACAGCGTCTTATGTAGGCTACACCACAGACGCCTGTCATCAAAGGAGGTTCTAGGCAGAAAGAGGTTTTTATAAACAAAGTCATCGCAAACGCGGCCTACACACCGCACATAGTCAGTAAGTGGCAGCCACCACCTGTATCAGCGGCACCACTAAGATGTAGCCATTGTCTCCAACAGTGTCGCGCAGATCTGTGGCATCTCATGAAGTACTGTCCCCCTTCGCACAGGGACAAGACCGCATCGACAACCTACACGTGACCTATCTTGTAGCCCGTACTGCTAGTATGCAAACAGATGATGACGCCCAAAAGGCGGTCGCAGATTATGGAAAAATCAGTGGCTTATACCGGGCGGTGTAGCGCTAGCAGACTGCCCTAGTACCTTGCCCGACATGTTGAAATGACCAAACATCCACCACTACCCCCTCAACCCTTTTCCCCACTGTGGCCTCGAGCCATCCTTGTCATTAAAGACTTCAATCAATCAACCCTCTCGTGACGTCATTACTTCGCGAACAACAAGTTTGATGTTGTTTGTAATGAGTATGGTGGAAGCTTGAAATCCTAGCGCTCTGAAACGAACGCTGACAAATCCGTCAAAATTTTAAATCTTGCATTCCCCTTATTTCCGTCGCTGAGAAATCTTATGCTGACGTCATAGTCAGCATTCGGCCAATCGTGGAAGGCCGACCAAAGCGACGCTTTCGATTGCTCTCGTCGCCAATAAGACGTCTTATTGATGTTCGTTACGTCATTACCTTGTGAACAAATAGTTCCATGGTGTTTGTAATGAGCATGGTGGAAGCTTGAAATCAAATCGCTCTGAAAACGACGCTGCCAGCACCGTCAAAGTTGCAGATCTTGAATTCCTCTTATTTCCGTCATTGATAAATTCTTTGCTGACGTCACATTCAGCTTTCGGCCATTGTAAAAGGTCGACCACAGCGACGCTTTTGATTGCGTTCCTCGCCAATAGGGGTTATTCCCTTAACACCATAATGATGTTGAGAGCGCATGCTCAGAACGAACTTACATTAATAGGCCGCTAAGAGCGACAATCTGGATGGTGCGGAATGCACGTTGCAAAAGGGCTGTGGAAGCTCGCCGTCAGGACGTGCTCAGCAGTCGCGCACACACCTATGGCCTCCAGTGAGTACTCCCTATATGGCTCCTGCACGCGTGAAGAGGGGCTCTCCTGCATAAATTTGGATTTTGAGATTGATGAACGCGGAACTCTGCTCCGTACGGAAGCTTATATAGACCCTCTTCACAAGGACGCCGCCATCTTGAATGGACCTCTTGGCGAATATGTGCTGCCACCTAGACACGCGAATCGGTTCGAGACTAGGTGACTGGAAAACAACGCGCGCCCAAGGCCTCTCCCACCCGTTCCACACCCAAAACGTCAGCTACATCCTGTTCACCCATTGAGGCGATGTGACCTATAGATACGGCTCCCCCAAGCTCACCTTTGTCCCCATCGTGCGTAATCTTCCGCCCCAAGGTCGACACAACGAAACCGCTCAAAGGCGAGAAATGCAAGATGGCGGATTATTTGGAACTAGATACTCTCGAACCCAGGCGCATGAAATACTCCGCGCATGCGCACCGCGTATTTCTACAAAAGGTCCATTGTCATCACTTCCAGCATGGGTTGTTGTTAGAACGTTCTTTATTGTCCGGTTCTATATGTATATACATACTATGCACACACAGAGTGCACCGCTGTCGTCTGCATCAGTGCGGGTCTAAGGTTCCGTCATGCCGTCACGGCGGTCTGGGTGGATGTATGTCAGAGCACCTTCGGCTGCTGCAAAGTCTTCCGCTGGGGCCGTCGTCGTCGTCGACGAACTCCGACAGCTTTGTCCACAGAAGGTAGACGATCGCCTTGTCACGACTGGTGGGCAGAATCCAATTGACATACGTCGCCTGACGGATCCCGTCTGGGAGTTCCCCCAGCTTCGTTTTCCGAAGGTGAGCGTGGCGCGTGCACTTTCAGACTATATGGGAACCCGCCCCGGTCCTGCACTGCCCGCGACACGCCCCCTCGTCGGAGTCGTCGCTGAAGAACTTGTGGCGCAGCGCCGGGGATAGCACGGTCTTGGTTGCGAGGTGGCGGACGAGGGTCTGAGTGCTCTTCGGTGGGTCATTTGGAATAGGAGGAACGGGGCGCAACTGCTCGTCTGGGCGTTCCTCCCGTTCCTCACGGAGGTGCCGTAGGGTTCTTCGCCCTCGCTGCTTAGCGATTTCCTTGACGGCAGACGGGTTGACTGGGCCTGCTGCCTCGCCGGCTGACTTGTGAAATGCGTTCGGCGCGGATGCCATCTGGCAAACTGCTACTCGAAGCTCGCTGTGAGCCCATTTCTTGCCGTCGATGTCCGCATACGCGGGCACCTAGGAAATAGTAGCTTGGATGTTGAGCTTGTCTGAAATTTCTTGGAAGGCGGCGAGCAACTCGCCGACTATTTCCATGTACTTTGAGAGGCTCCCGCTCGCTCGTCTGCACGTTTCGTACGCGCGGGTCGAGTCGGTAAACAGCAGGAATCTGTGTGGGATGTCTGTTGGTGCAAAAGTTTGAAGAACCTAATGGGATGCTCGGAGGAGTGCCGTGAGTTCCGCTTGAGTAGCGTCGACGTCTTCAGTGGTCCAAAGTGTAGCCGCGTTCGGGATGCCATGGGTGATGTCGACCCACGCGACCGCCTGGACGTGCTCGGAGGCTCTGTCTTCTCCTGCGCCGTCGTCGCCGGCAGTCGACAGCAAGGTCTCTGTCATGTCAGTGTAGATGATGGTGTGCGTAGGCGGTGATTTGTGCGCGACGCTACGTGTGTGCGCTTCGGCAAAGAGTTTGCGTCGCTCCTTGTTGCATACTTCGGTAGCAATTCAACTACAGTACGTGAATTACTCTATTTTAATTAATTTTCTTGGTAATTCGTAATTGTAATTAATTACTTTTGGCTAAAGGCATTTGTAATCGTAATTTAAATGCTTTCTAGCGTTAGTAATTGCGAAATTTCAGGCACCATTACAATTACTTTTGCAAAACTTCGCGGCGCCGACGGAACCTCTCTGAATGCGTCAGCGCCCGCACAGGCGGCCTAGCTCTGGGTGGAGCATTCGCACACAGACACGCGCTCACACGCGCATGAAAGAGAAATAGCGTCGCATTGTTTGTTCTTTTGTTGCTTACACTGCGGGCTGAAAAACAATCCTCTTTCGAGTCTACCTCAACGGCTTCGTTTAGCGCCGTCTGCGGAATGAGCATAAAGTAATAACGTAAAGATGCCAAAATATTGGGAAAAAAATTGGTTCATCTTTCAGCCGAGATTGGGAATTTTAATTGTTTATGAAGTTGTTATTCTCTCTTTTTTTCGCCAGTTTTTTACTTACCTCTTCCAGTACTGTCGCATATTTGTATCTTTGTATTATTTTTAAGTTTATTTCCTGTTGGTTTTACTTCGGATATTATTTGCATAAGCATTTTGGAGACTGACCTCGCACCTGTGAATATTGTCACTGATTCGGGAGCTTCGAATCGATTCTTATTTATTTCTGAGCCATTATAATTTCAACTCAATGTACAAAATTCACAATACCAGTATGTTTCTATGTGATTGCGGTCGTAGTAGCCCGTGTCGATTTAAGTTTTATATTAACACTTGTAAAATATTCATATATGACTAATTGTCGCATTTTTATTTGCCTGGCTAACAAAAATCTGTCAACCCAATTTTTTTCGTTAGCGATCAGGCGTCTTCCAGCATATGAACTAATTTATTATTATTTATTAAAAATATAAGAACGTAGTACTTTATTGCCATAAACTGTTAAGTACTTTCATGAATTTAACAAAATTCATAAAAGGAAAGTACAATACGTGGCATTTATGCAGCGATGCTTAAGCCTCCTCAAACATTGGGGCAAGGAATGACCAAATAATTACGTTGCATTCTATACAACTCGTTTAAAGTTATATGGCCCAAGTCCGGTCGCTCTCAGAAATTGGTATGGTAATTGTAAAGTTATGGCATTGCTTTTTAAAAGTGATTTATAATTGTAATTAATCACTTTTCGCGTAGTACTACGTGGAAAATAATTAATTACAATTGGAGCAGTATCAACGGCTGCACAAGTGCGAGAGGGTGGTGGATGTTTTTAATATAATGGTTGGCAAGGCACATCACGAGGCCTTTCTCCTGTGAGCTAGGATCATTCAGTGGAACAAGTTCTCCTGGTTTTTCGCCGTAAATCACAATCTTCTCAGCTGTTGCGTATATGTGAGGGACAGACAAAGTGGGTTTGTCTGGCACCTCTGCTTGCGGAATGAACGGACAAAAAAAAAATTAACTCACCAACCATGGGGAATTTTTCATATCGTTGGTGTGGTGAACGTTTATGAATATTGGTCTGACAATATGTGTATTCTGTCTCTCGATAAAAGCACTACAAGGAGACATTGTCTGCCGGTATGTCATAAATGCCTCAATCTCACTTCTTTTGCCAACCTAAGGCATTCCATTGTTAATCACGTAAATCATACACATTAGAAGTATTAAACTTGTTATAGGAAATCTTACACACGACAGTGCACAAAAGTGAGTCTTGAAATCTTCTCTACCTGGTTGATCAAGAGGTAATTCGCTCAGCTAGCTGATTGATCAAGAGGTACTTTGCTCAATGTCAGAGAAGGTACAACGTTTTTCGTGCATGTTTGAAAAAACGTTGACTGCATTGATCACGACACCCACGAGGTCAGACACTTGCCTTTGGAACCTCAACTCGGACTCTGAAGCAAGCTGCATATAAAGAACGTTCGGCATAGAAACTTAAACCGAAGCTGTGATGCAGATTGAATTCTGCGTGGAGTATAACGTCTTTCGCACTAGCCAAACGTCAAGCGTACCTTGTGAAGACTTGTTGTATTAGGGTAATCCATATGAAACAGCAGCGACCACGAGTTCCGATCCGAAAGCATGCACAACAGCCGCGCACAAAAGTCACAACCGCGATCTCTGCAAAACTGAAGTGTCGCTGCGTCGGAGACTCGGCGACTCGGCCAACTCGGCGGTGAAGGTAGTGAGGGCGCCAATGAGTCTGGTCACGTGAGGTCACGTCTCTATAGTTTCGGAATTCGCTGAACTAAAAAGGTTGGGTTCACACTCCCCATTATTATTCCTCCTCTCTCTCTCGCGTCATCCCGTCTCTCCCCTCTTTCTTTCCAAGTTATCTTTTTGGGAGTAAAGAAAAACAAACAATCGTGTCGATCGTGTAGAGGTAACGCGGTTTGCGTACACTATATATCAACTTTGCGTCGGTGCAATATAACAGATATTCTGTGGACGTCGGCAGTGCCGAAATGGTACCGGCTTTCTTTCAATATCATTTTCGAATCGGCCGAAAATGCCTAATGCTGCGCAGTTATTGCCGATTCAGAAACGATATTCAAGGGAAAACACAGTTCGTGTACCATGTATATCATGGTTGCGTCACCGCAATATAATATATATACCGTCGACATCGGCAGTATTAAAATTGTACCGTCACAATTTTCCCGATACAACGGAAATATCGGCAGTACTTGCACGACTTTCCCAACCCGAGGCGAATATCGCCTCAATATTCTGTGCTGCCTAGGGTAGTAATTGTAATTGTAGTTGAACTGCTTTTGAAGCAAAGTAATTGTAATTGTAATTAAATTACATTTTGGAAGTAATTTACCCATTTATGCCAGCGACCCAACCCAGCTGTGGTGGGAGAAGGAATCTAGCCCCCCCCCCCCCCCCCTGCTATGGCCGTATGACAGTGCGCCTTGCCAACTTACCCGGCCGTGGTATTACAAGGGTTTGGCCACAAACGGCGTCGTCGGCAACGTGATTAAAAACATATCTATTCGCGCAAATAGCAACGTTGACCAGAGCACAACGAAGATGCAATCCAGAGATCTGTCAGCCGGCAGCCTTTGGTGTGGTTTGCCTTCCGGCGAAAAGAATAATGCAGCTTGTGATATTTCCTGTGTTCTATATCAGTTTTGCGCGTGTATAGCCTTCACGTGCTGTGGACGTATAATAAATTCACCGCGACGCACACTGAAGTTAAGGGTCATAATGGACCTCTTGGCGAATATGTGCTGCCTCCTAGACACGCGACTGGGTTCGAGGCTAAGTGGCGAGAAAACAACGCGCGCGCAAGGCCTCTCCCACCCGTTCCACACCCAAAGCGTCAGCTACATCCTGTTCACCCATTGAGGCGCTGTGACCGAGATACGGTTCCACCAAACTCTTTGTCCCCATCGTGCGTAATCTACCGCCCCGAAGTTGACACAACGAAACCATCTTCTCTCTCTGCTCGGCCAGAAGGAAGGGAGAGAGGGTACTGAAACTATTTACTCTCGAGCCGATATTTCTACAAAAGGTCCATTCCACAACCCGGGCGATAATAAGAATTATTCACTGGGCGCCATATTTGTGGGTGATGTCTAGAGCGCATGCTCTGAACGAGCCCACATCAATAGGCTGCTAAGACTGGCAATCTTGAGGGTGCTAAATGCGCGTTACAAAAGAACTGTGGAAGCTCGCCATCAGCACGCGCTCAGCAGTCGTGCACACAGCTATGGCCGCCAGTGAATACTTCCTATAGTTCCGAAAGCCGAGGGCTACACAGTTCACCGGCATGATTGCGGTGCACGTCGTAATCTAGAATGGGCGTCGTCAGTACGTTGACTCGTGTTCACCTTGTTCGCAACATCAAAACGTGAGTCTCGAGGGTCTCCAAGGCGCTCAAAGGAGAGAAATGCAAGATGGCGGATTGTTTGGAACTAGATACTCTCGAACCCAGGCGCATCAAATACTCCGCGCATGCGCACCGCGTATTTCTACAAAAGGTCCATTCACACTTCATGCACTTATTGCACTTGAAAACAAAGGAAGCAATGAGGGCGAGCGTCTTGTGCGGAAAAACGCACGCCCTCCTTACTTCCTTTTCTTTTCTTTTTTTTTCAAGTGCAATAAAGTATGAAGTATGACGATGGTCAAGCAAAAGCACGTCTTTATACGCGTGAATGCGGCTTTTTGGGAAATTTAAGGAAACAAAAAGGTAGTTGTGGCATGCCACCCATGATCGCAGCTCAACGTTCACCAGTGCACGAGCGCTCATAACTTTGACGTTAATTGTCACAAACGTTTGTCCCCGAGCATTAGCCCCGTGCGCGACCGAAAGCGTCGCTGTGGTCGGCCTTCCACGATTGGCCGAACGCTGACAATGACGTCGGTAAGGGGATTTATCATCGACGGAAATAAGAGGAATGAAAAAACTTTAATTTTGACGGTGTTGGCAGTGTTCCTTTAAGAGCGCAATGATTTCAAGCTTCCACCATGCTAATAACAAACACCATCGAACTTGTTGTTTGCAAGCTAATGACGTCACAAGGGGGAACCACAGGAGGGCACCACCAAAACATCTCGCCGCTAATCGATATTTTCTGTAGAAATGACACGCTGGATTTGTGAGCTCCACAAATTCTGCTCTATGAAAGAAACAAAACGGTGTAGCGTTAACTTTTATTTCCTTGAAGGCTGTTTCTTGAAGATGCATATTGCACCTGCACCTTGCGACCTCAAGGATGTCCCTTGTGAAAGTTGCGTTTTGTTCCCCTTGTCGAGAGTATAATTTTAAAAGCGGTCTGCAGCACAAAGACATCCAATTTTTTTTCTACCAAGAGAAACAATATTTATGGTGTGGAATGCACGTTGCGGAAGAATAGCAGAATGAAGCTTCACGGAGCAGCGACAAACTAAATCATAACCATAGCGATTCTCCTGCTTGCTGAAGGATTACGTGACCAGGACGCGTGCACGACACGGAAACCAGAATACTATGTTAGAAGAGCTTATATACTAATTTTAGAGTATGTATACTAAAATACAACAACTCTAACAGTAAGGAACATCTCATAATAGGTAAAGCAATGCACAATTTTCAGTTTTCCTCCTCTTCACCGTGAAGTGAAGACAGAGGAAACATGGCGTCCAAGCAATTATCACGAGTCGCCTGTAGGCACGCGCCTGCGCAGCGCATTCTCAAGCTCCGGCGGCCGCGTAGCTCTCACAGATCCTCCCGCGCTACCAACGTAACGCCACTCTCCGAAGTCGCAACTCACTCCTCGTTCGAGGGGACCGAGAGGTCCACGGACGGGGAGGATGAAGACCGCCTCCTCAACTTCTACAAAACAGAGATGGCCAAGTCCAACACCATGCTCTATGTGACGCGCATCAGCTTCTGCATCTTCGTCGTATTCGCCATGTACCTCCTGGGCATGATGTTCTTCTTCCGGACCTCCAGCAGCAACCTCACGTCGCCAGTAGAGAAGATTGTCTACCGGTACGCACCGGCGATCGAGTGTCAGGCGGGTAACACGAGCCACTCTTCTCAGCGGCTGTTCAAGCGACTGGACAAAGTGAGTGTCAACTTGACTAGTACCCCAACCGCAGATCACGACTTCGAGGCAACGACATTCGCAGTGCCGCAATCTGTCCGGAGTCAAAGTGCCCTCCGAGGATCGGAACTGGAGAACCCTGGCCCTACGGATCACCTCCTCTTTTGTTTCTTCAATCACACCTCGTACCGCAGAAGATCACCGATGACCTTCGACGTGTTCCTGATACCCGCCGGACTTTGCACGCACGTCATTTACGCCGCAGCAGGTATTGACCGCAGCTTTATGGTAAGATGGACTGACGAACCCTACGATAGGGACCAGGGCGCGTATAAAACGTTCTTAGAGCTTCGAGACCGCCACGTTGGGGTCAAGCTACTCGTAGCACTAGGCGAAACCTGGGAAGACTGGAGGGCGTTTAGGGACATGGTGTCCGAGCACAGCATCATTAGGACGTTCGCACAAAATTTGGCTCGGTGGGTGATGAGCAAGACATTCGACGGTGTTGTGATAAACTGGCGGTATCCTCGGAAGTTAGATCGCTGGCGGGTTACAGACATGGTGCGAGAAGTCAAATCCCGTTTTGCGCCTAAACGCTTAATCTTGGCTCTTACTCTTCCGCACGAACAAACGGTTCGTAGAACCGGGTTTGATGTCGCCAAACTTGGAGAGCTGGCAGACTTTCTACTCTTCCGATTGTACAGCGAAATCAACTCGACCGTTCGAAAGACGACGTTTCCAGTTACGAGCGAAGACGTCACGCGTTTCCCCAAGGCCGTTCGTTCGGAAATGGGCAGGACTGTCTTCCATAAAGCCTGCTTCGTACTGCCCCTTGGTCGGCCTCACGTTTACGCTGCGGAATCGGGACCACCAACATGTTGGAGCGGCAACAGTGGGGCCCGGCTCCCCGGGCCCTTACACCAAGGTTCCAGGTATACTCGCCTACAACGAGGTGTGCACAGGCAACTGGTCCTTGGTCAGTGCTGACATCTTCGCCACGTTCGCGGTGAAGGGCAAACAGTGGGTGGGCTACCACGGCCCGGACAACTTAAGGAACATCATGAGGGTTGTGAAACGCAAGACGAATGTAGGATGCTTCGCCCTTTGGGAGGTGGGCTACGATGATTTCAACGGGTTGTGTGGTCCCTCGTACCCCATTGCGCGGAATTGCTACCGCAGTTTGCGAAGTGAGAGTGAGCAAAGGGACTCCCAGTGGACAGATTCGTAAGACCTCCAATGTGCTCGGGGGTCGTGTTGACTGCGGCGATTCCTGTCGCTTCGAAGAATCTTGCACTAGTCCCTGCCTGAATAAATAATGCTGTTCGTGTAGATAGAGTTGTGAAAATGTGAGCACCCTCAAAGTGACGAGTTTGTTCAAAAAGATCTAGTTTTGTAAAGACAACGATGTCCCTTGTGCATAAGAGAGTATATTTATTTTATTTTATTTCAAGAAGTATTACCTTATATGTTTCAAATTATTTTTATTCGAATATATTCTATATAAGGCAAAATGTTTTTTTTTTATTCAGAAAGCAAAGTTGAAAGGCATACTGAACAAAATATTTGATTTTTTTTATATATAAGGACAGGAAATAATCTCGATCATTCAGATAACTCTTGTGGGAGACGAGGCTGAAAGATGACGAGGCGGAGGACACGTGAAAAGCAGTCGGCCGAAGACGCAGAAGCTGGCGCTTGAAAGAGCGTCCTGCGCTTTAGTTCCTGGCCGGGCAGGAACTAAAGCCACTGGGTCCTGGGAAAGTATCGCCAAGCTCCCTGTATGATTGCCATTGCGGTCCGTGAAATGAGCAATTTCTTCTTGACCCCTCCGTGCTTGGTGAGCCGATCTAAATTTGCTGGTGACGGGTAGCTTTATGGAGACGTTTCTTGTATACCGAGATTTTGCTATCCCCACACCGGCGAAACAAGCGTACACCTTTTAACCACCACCACATGCTGTGTCGGTGCTTCGAGGCACTGAAAGATAAGTTTGCTGTTTTAAAATACGAAAGATGAGCAATATAATTGTAAGAGATCTGTGGATTCGCTATTTTTTTCGTCTTTTCCGTGCTGCACCATGTTGTGTTGGCGGCGCGGAGGCGTAGCTAATACCATCTGGTCTTGGCTGTGCAAACTAAAAAAAAGCTAACTAATTAACGAATCGGACTCCTTCAGTATCCTTTATATGGAGCAAAAAATATTACAGTGTAAAGGCGCTATAAATCAGAAAGCGTGATCAGCTGGTACGCACCCACAGATAACAGAAAAACCGGACGAGAACGCCTCTCACTAGGCGGCGCTAAAACTAGGCCCTCGGCCGGGAGCAGTCTCTTCCATAGGAGCGCTCAGGTGACGTGGTCGTAAGTATAGAGTAGGTCGTGAGCGGATGCCAAATCATCCCGAAGAACCGTTACGAAGACCCGTTACCAAGTACTGTGGCGTCACGCGGTTTGATGACGCCATCAGGATGTATTGGTGACGTCATTATGATGTTATGATGTTTTAGTGACGACATCACGTCACGTGAAGTCATTATAATGCCATGTGGCGTCATTACGTGAGAGTGATGGGCTTACAAATCAGAGCAATGGAAGGAACGGTTGAGTCATTCAATGAGTGGGAATGGGCCCGCTGTCTCCAATCCTAGGAGTTGAAAATAATTGAAATATAATACTCTGATTCCCCGGAACGGAATGTGAATGGAATGGGGATACTCATTTCCCAACAATGCATCCGACCCCCTACTCCGCGCCGACAGCAACGCCCGCCAGTGTATATATCAAGTGACCACCTCAACACGTACGCTACGTACGAACATTGGTGAGCAACGCTCACCAGTGTACGTAGTAAGAGACATGCAACATGCATTCCTTGGACGAGACGCTGTACAACAACCTATTTAAACAAAGCTACGACGGTCCATACTGAGTCACAACTCGGTATCGGGAAAACATGATCTTTACTCTGGGCATTAAAGGGGTACGGAAACAAAAATTGAAATTTTCAAATTTCGTTCAGAAATGGGTGAAGCATGACGGATAATAACCGTAATTCATAATCGCACGTTTGTATTTTGAACGATTGGCTATATGTTGCGTTCCAAACGGTGCACTTGAGCGAGCGCTCGAAGAGAAGCGAACGGAGGGCGCGATGCGTCATGGGATATCCGGCGCAAACAAAAACAACAAAAAAGACTCCCCGCATCCATGACGTGGCAAGACAGGCTTGGTTATGAGCTTTGCCGTTGGTGGCGTTGTCAGCGTTGTAGTGGTGTCAATACCGTCAGCGCGTTGCAACCGAGCCGTTGGAAGTGCCCGCGGGGTGACGGGCGTTTCACCTGTCGTGTGAGCGGCTTCGAAGTGTACAGCAAAGTCACACGAGCAACCCCGCGGCGTGCCTCAACGAGTCCATCATGGCGTCTGGTTGACTTTCGCGCTTTCGCATTCTTGGATGGAACAGCGCGGATGAACAGTCACACTCACATGCACACAAGAAGCAAACAGACTCGCAGCGCTGACTTTCAACTCAGTTCTATATTTCTTCTTCCTCAAATCTTCAACTTCTTCACCTTTGCCGTTAATGAGAACAATTTAAATTTTTACACACCAGAGACCAAATAGCCAATACACATTAAAAATAACGAATAATTAAATAAATCATGCAAAGACAACTAAAGAAAATAATACTAAAAAATTAAAAATTAAAAATTAAATTTAAAAAATTATAAAGCGAAAAATTTCTCATCACTATTGGTGCTTTGATGATATCTCTAGATAAACCAATTTTTTCTTTGACAAAGCTACGGATGATACACTAACACATTGTTTGTCCAACCTGGCTATTTTTCTGCTTCGATGATCTCCCGTGTCAGCTGATTTCCACTTCTGGCTATGACAGTGCAATTACTCAGGTCCGCTGAACACCCGCAATCCCGGCAATGGATACCTAGATTCCCTGATATTACTCTGTTGATGTTATAATGATGCTCTCGTAACCGTTGATGTTATAATGATGCTCTCGTACATTGGATTAAATTGGGATTTTTGATTTTCTGAAGGAGTTTTTCTGCGACAGATCAAAAATCAAATCAAAAATCCCAATTTAATCCAATGCCATTCCCCTCGCATGCGGAAAACAGTATATCGGGCAGACCGGGAGGTGTCTCAATGACCGGTTACGAGAGCATCATTATAACATCAACAGAGTAATATCAGGGAATCTATACTTCGTTTCACTTTATCTGCGAGCGAAGCCAAAGCTAGAAGCGCGAGACCAGCGCTTTTCGCGTTTCTGCCCAGCTCGCGCGCTCGAGCAAAGCCTGAAGGCACGGAGCTTTCGTGCTCGCGCTTCCAGCTTTGCCTTCACTCGCACAAAAGGTGAAGCGAAGTATAGGTATCCATTGCCGGGATTGCGGGTGTTCAGCGGACCTGAGTAATTGCACTGTCATAGCCAGAAGTGGAAATCAGCTGACACGGGAGATCATCGAAGCAGAAAAAATAGCCAGGTTGGACAAACAATGTGTTAGTGTATCATCCGTAGCTTTGTCAAGGAAGGAGTTGGTTTATCTAGAGATATCATCAAAGCACCAATAGTGATGAGAAATTTTTCGCTTTATTATTTTTAAATTTAATTTTTAATTTTTAATTTTTTAGTATTATTTTCTTTAGTTGTCTTTGCATGATTTATTTAATTATTAGTTATTTTTAATGTGTAATGGCTATTTGGTCTCTGGTGTGAAAAAAATTAAATTGTTCTCATTAACGGCAAAGATGAAGAAGTTGAAGATTTGAGGAAGAAGAAATATAGAACTGAGTTGAAAGTCAGCGCTGCGAGTCTGTTTGCTTCTTGTGTGCATGTGAGAGTGACTGTTCATCCGCGCTGTTCCATACAAGCATGAATTACCAACTTGCCCAAGCATCCACATTATCAAGCTTTCGCATTCATTCGAAAAGGGGCAAACACGTTCAGGCCGAGGTGACTTTAAACAGTTGAGCGTACTTCCAAAGAGCGGCACTGCTCCATAGGAATCTGCTACGTCACAACTACGTAGCAGATTCCACAACGTTGCTAGACTACCTCCCAAATAGGCTCCGCATGCATCCACCAGGTGCACATTGGAAGATCGTTTATGTAGCTTTAAAATTAGTTTTCTTGTGCCTTTCAACGGAAGACTGGTGTTTTTGAGGTTAGGGTGCAACATGCAACACATTCAAGCAAGAAAATGAGCGCTGAAATTTCGTTTCCCTACCCCTTTAAAGGCCGCCATCCCACCGTGTCTATTGACCGCTTGGAACCAGCATATCAAGAATACACGAGCCATCAGTGTATTCATGATATCAAAGATTGACCTGTCTCTGCACAGCCAGACATTTTTCGGCGTACAAAGGAACCACCATGACAACCATGAAGTTGCCACGTTCGTTCTCTGCTTCGATATACTTCGTTTCAGTTTAAGTCCGGACGCAACCGACGCTACAAGCGCGAGGATGTGGCCCAGAACAGTGCTTGCACTGCACGAGCGCGCGTGCTTGGCAGGGACTCTGAAAGCCCGGATCTCGCGTTCGAAGCTTCGGCTGTGTCTTGGCTTAAGCTGAAATGGAGTATAGACGATTTAAACACGTGCCAGAATGAGCCGCCATATCCGACCTTCTCTTGTCTTGCCGAGATGTCGAGCCACTGAAGCGGGCGTTGACGAGCCCCCACAAAGACCTATGCTGGACCGAAAGGCACAGTAGCACCTCAAGCGACAATGGGAAGCGAGCATGCCGGCCGCGTCGCGGCGGTTGCCTATTGTTTGCCGCATCAATTGTTGTGGCTTTTTTAGAGCGGAATAGCTACCTTGGAAATTACAGCGCTAACCCGCTACAATGCACAACCAACGCAGCGACTGGCAGAAGTTCCAAGGAAGTTCCCCGATGAAACGGACCCGTTTGCCACTAGGGGCGCCCTGGTCGGGGCCTGAATTAGATGTGCACGGTTCTGGGAAGCGAGCATGCCGGCCGCGTCGCGGCGGTCGCCTATTGTTTGCCGCATCAATTGTTGTGGCTTTCTTAGAGCGGAATAGGTACCTTGGAAATTACAGCGCTAACCCACTACAACGCACAACCAACGCAGCGACTGGCAGAAGTTCCAAGGAAGTTCCCCGATGAAACGGACCCGTTTGCCACTAGGGGCGCCCTGGTCGGGGCCAGAATTAGATGTGCACGGTTCCTATAACCTGTCCTGCTGCGTTAATGATGAAGTGAAGAAAACGGAATAAGAGGAAACACAAACTAAAGATCATCTATGCCGTCACCCATGCACGGCTGCCTAAAATCGTCTATACGCCCGAAGTAATGCGCCTTGATAAGGTCGTTTTAGGGAGCAGCTCTTAGGCGCCCGTTTCCAGCTTCAGCGGCGTCGCCGTCGCCGTCGCCGTAAACGCGCGTTGCATTTTGGGAAACGTCCCATAATGCAACGTGCGGGTCTCACTCGTGACCTTCGCGTTGCATCGTGGAACGCTTCCCACAACGACGTCAGGCGTGACGTCACTTGGATCACAAGAGACGTCACGAGGGTCACAAGTGACGTCACGACGGTCACGAGGGTTACGAGTAATGTCACGAGTGACGTCACGAAGGTTACTCGAGAAGGTCACGACGAAAGTCACCATTTTTACAGTGAAGGTCACAACTTTCACGAGGCCTTCACGAGTGACGTCACGAGGGTCACTTGGTCACGAGGATCACGAGTGACGTCACGAGGGGGAGGGAAAGAGAAGGAGGAGCACGGAGAAGGGGAGGATGAGAAGGACAGGAGGAGGGAGGAAGACAAGAGGAGGAGGAGAGGATACGAAGGAGGAGGAGCGGGCATACCCTCCTCTCCGTTCCCTTTCCTGCTCCTCCTCAAGAGCTGCGCTCTATTTCGCATTACAGGATGGCTAGGTTCGACATTGTACATGTTCCTTTTAAAAGTACACGGAAGTGACGTCATCACGTCTGATTGGTTGGAAGCAAAAGTGACGTAATTTCCCTAGAAAAATGTAGGTGGAGTCGGCAAAACTGGGCGGTGTCGGCAACCGGACGTGACAACAAAGTGACGTTTCACTTTGTACCGAGTACGTTTCAAAAGGTACTAGCTCCTTAGTAGGTGTCTTTCGTTGGTCATATTTTCCAAACCGCGTCGTCGTCGGGCGATTATGCCACTTTTCAACTAATTTACTTATTGTTTTCGTCGGGAAGATTTACCGACAGCACCGCGCAGCATTCGAGCTCCCGGAGGATTGCGAGCGTGCGACGCAGCGCCGGCAGCGAGAAACAACGTTGGCGCTAGGAACCGGAGGTGAAGAGACTGCGAAACGGAGCTCGTGGACATTCACGACTGTGGAGCTTCAAGTGTTGTACACTTCGTTTCTACGCCACGGAGTGCCTCCAAAGTTTGGTGGCGAGCGACGAGCATGCAGCGTGGGACTGAATACAGTCGTCGTCTCTGTCCGCGTCGTGTCCGTCGCTATCGTGCGTCGTGTCGGGTCCGGCGCGGCTGGCTCCGCTTCCCCGAGACGCCGAGCGAGAGGTACGAGGTGGAGACGGGCCTCAGACCGCTCGGTAGAATATCCGGCGTCATCGGTTGCGTGGACGAAACGATGATCGCCATCGTCGGCCCGTCCAAGAACGATCCCACCGCCATAAAGGTGGTGCACTCTGCCGCAAGCATTTCTACGCCCTCAACGTGACGGTGGTAAGTACGCTCGTATTACGTACTCAAAATCAGTTCCATGTGTGTCAAAAAGAATACAGCGTAACGCGGGTACGGTGTGGATATGCCATTTTATAAATGAGAGGTGCGGGCTTGTGTGCTCCGCCAGGGGCGGACGCAGGTATTTCGAGGGGAGGGGGGGGGTCAGGTTTTTGGTCAGCGTATCATATGTCGCCCCCCCCCCCCCCCGACACTCGTTTCCACGCCCTAAATTTTGACACATGCAGAATTCAAGAGGGGGGTCAGGTCATCCGGACCATCCCCTCTGAATCCGCCCCTGTGCTCCGACTGCACGAGAGTGGGCTCTAGGTAGTATGTCGTGACTTTTATAACGTGCATCCTTCCGCCCGCCGCATTATGTTTGTTTGAAAGAAGTAGTTTCTTGGCATCATATCTTGCGTCCATGAAGGTGTGTTACAATCATGTTAATTATCTTGTCAAAAGAACTTGGAAGGTTCCGGAATGGAGGCTGCTTTGTGAATCATGAGTGGAACATTCAAGTAAATTCATGTCGGTATCTCTCTCACACTTGCAGATGCGTGACGCCGAATGCTGGGTAAGGAGCATAGAGCCACGGTGGGCGACGACGGCTACGACTTGGAGTCATGGTTCATCACCCCTGTCCTTGGGATCCACGTGGCCTCCATTGCTTGCTGCCGTTGTGGAGCGCTGCAGTGGGCTGTTGAAAAACAGATTCTCGTGTCTGCAAAGGCGCCGGTCTCTGCATTATCATCCATCAATCGCCACCACCACCATTATAACGACACGTGCAGTGCTGGACAACGCCTGCCTTTTTTTGAGTGAGCCAAAACCGGAGTCAGGTTCCGACCCTGAAAAGCGAGAGTTGGAGTCTGAGCCGAGCTCGGAGGGGTCAGCGTCTGATGGCGAGAGGCTGGCTCCTGCCAACCTTCCAGTCGACCTCTCGGACAGGGCTTTGAGGCAACGCCTTGTCGCCCGGTTCGAGACCTGCTGCAGCCGTGCCCCTGCGCAGCGCCACACACGCCAGGATTGCAGTCCCACTCATGAGGGACGCCGCCGGCATCAAGGAGTCTGTCGCCACGACGGTGGTCTCGCCCCAAAGGACGCCGTCAGGGAGCCCCTACTGCCCTCGCCACGGTGATGCCCAGCACGGACGCCGCCGGCGACGGGGAGCCGCTCACCACCACGACTGCGGTCCCGACCACCAAGGAACCATCTGTTTCCTTGCCGTCACTGAAGCCCTCCCCGTGAAAGCCGTCAAGTGCACACTTCGCTCTCTGCTCCGCAATCATAGCCGTCCATAATCTACGCAGTCTCTTCAGCTCCAACACCTTGCACAGTTCATCGCGCAGCCACCATGGCTAGGGATAGCTTGAACTTGAGAGAAAAACATATCGCTGGACTACCAACTATGGTTTAATACCTCTTCCTCTTCATGTGCCTCAGCTATCTGTTTCTTTTTGTTCTTTATTCTGAGAGCTGTAGATACAATTTAGTTTGAAACGACCCGCATTTCAGCGGGACGTAAAACATTCCAAACACTATTGCTTTTCTTGTCGAGTTTAATGGAAGGCACACTGACGCATGCTACTTTGTTTCCTTCGATGGCCATTGTTTTATATGTTTTCGCATTTCTCGTGCATGCAGGCTTTTGTTTCTTGCAAGAATGGTGATGCTGCTGAACACAACACTGCATTTACAGGTGCGGCAATGACCTGCTTTAGTTTCCTTGACAGGTGCTGCATGCTCTCTTATCCTGTCATTTAGTCACCTTCCAGTTTGACCGATGGGACATTTGCCACGTGGTAGGGGAATGTAATAAACAACCTCTATGTAACACGGGGCACATGAGCCAAAACCAAAGTCTTGTAAGAAATGTCGCACATTTGTTTCTGGTTGAAGTTGTAATTTACTTTGTCTTGTTAGGTTACACTGTGTGGTGGGCGAGGAGGTCGTTCGAATTGTAAAAAGAGGTCTGGGACATCTATATAAGGCGATGGTTGTTCAGTACATTTCAAGCTGTGGTAGAGAATTCATTGTTCTGTCCGTTTTTTTATTGTTCCTACGTCTCAGGGTTGCTATGGATGTCATCCACCAGCTTGCCTGCGTTTTATACCTTTGTTCATACAATACGCTGAGTTTGGAGCAGAGCACACAACCTTATTGCCCTGCCTCGCAGCTACTTCCTTTCAAAGTATGGGTTATGCCATGAATGTAGGGTACTAAAATTTTTTGCTTAGTTCTTGTCTTCTCTGTTCCATATCTGTGTCAGCTGATTTGTGTTAGTTAGGTGCAAATGTTTTCAGGTGAGCGTACCAGGACACCAATCGGATAGCCAGAATCACGTAGGCAGGAAAATTGCTTTTCAAAACTTTGCCCATTGTTCTGGTGACAATATTTCTTTAAGGCCGATACAAGAGCGATGTAGGAAACACTGCGTTTTATAGTTTTGGAATGTCCAGATGCAAACAAAAGAAATCTTTTGCATGACCTTGGTTCATACTTCCAACATATGTTTATATCTTTAAATTCCAGTGTGAGGTCGAGGAACATGATGGACTTGTTCACAGGTATTTCATGTGCTGTGTTTAGAGACGGATGGTACTGCCCCCGGATATGTGTTGAGTGCATAGCGGTGATATCGATAGCCTTTCGATTTTATGAGCAGAAGGCATGAAATGCGTGGGGAAATGACAGAGAAGGCTTGCGGGTTGCCAAACCGACAAAGGTCACCTGGCTTTCCCCTGCAAAGAGCCGAGAAATACTTTAGACCATTTGTAGACCTGTAACGACCTATTTCTCGGTGTTGATTAAACCAGGGATATTGCCATTTTGGGTATTGTTTCATATCCCCTGTGGTTTTAAACATCCCGTTATTACCCTCTGTATTATGACTACATCACTCAGGTGTGCCTCTTGATGTTAGTATTGGGATTTGTGTCAGGATCTCTCAAGTCATTCCAGGTTTTCTCTCCCCCTTACTTTTTGTCATGGTGCCTATTTTAGCTCTTTTTGGAAAAAAACATTCCAGCTGTGTTTGAGACCTTTCGGTGTTTGTGTCCTTTTTTACATAAGAGTATCAGGGTTTATGTTATGTTGCACAGCTAGTTTATTTTTGAAAGTGCTTTATTTTTAGAATGCAAAACCGTAACTTGAAAAAGTAAAATTATATGAAAACAGGTTTTGCAATATTTCATTCTCGAAAGTAAAAATGAACACTGACTAGCATAGCATAACGTAAACAGTCGGACATTCTTAAATCACATGTTATGTCAAACATTTATCTCTTTTTTGAACACGTTTTGCAGCACACTACCTCTAGGTTGTATCTCGTAACATATCTACTAATATACACGAAGGCCTGCCATATTCGAGACAAAATGAAATGTAGCTAGACAATAATATACTGTAAGTGACCTATTTTTCGAGGGCTCAATATTTCGCGATTTAGATTAAAACTGAAGTTTTGGAATAATTCGCGGGTTCTAATTTTCACAACGCGGTGGGATCTCAATATAGTTTCCAATGTGTTGACATCTTCCCGGAATTGTTCGCGGGACCTATTTTTTGCGAATTGTAGGCGACTCGCGAAAATTAAGTCGTTTACAGCATATACAAAAAAGACGTGGCGAAGTTTGCTACTGAGGTATTCCAGACAAGATGAAAGTAGTTGCTGTTGCAAGTTATGACTACACTGTAGGTCTCAAAAAAGGTGAAGGCGCAGGCGAGCTCGTAAAAAGTGGACATACCTTGACCTGAGACAGGAAGGAAAAGAAATTTAGGCAGGTCTCCGCACACACAGCTGTTTTTGGATAGGCTGTGTGTTGACCGCGTCCCTTTTACGAATCTCGTTTCTTCCCTGTCTCAGGGTAAGTCATATCAACCGAATGTTTCTTGGGTTCAACAGAGCAAGCAGGCGTCTTTGTTCAGGTCGTCTGCTTGCTTCCGCGCCTTCATTACGCGCCGGGACCACGAAACGGGAGCTCTTTGTGTGCAGCCATCAACCCCGCGATTCTGGCTTGCTCCGACATGTTGCTTTAAAAGGAGGCGAGAAGCGCGCATCCCGCATTCCTTGTAACATTGAAACAACTTTCTCTCCTATTAACTCTTAAATGTATTGCAAAAGGACAGAAATAAACGGTTTGTTTTAACAACGCCCAACAGGTTTTTATTGTTTTTCAATACTTTTACCTGTACTAGAACAGATGCGACGGCCAGCGACGCACAGGATTGGTTGCCGTTCGTTCACTAAACGCAGGAACTGCTCCCCGCCTCGTAGTAAATCCTACCCCGTACCCCGCGCGTAGGGACGCCTCGGGGAATGCGTAGCTGCTTCCGCTCGTCGGGGGTTGGCTCCGGACGTCGCTCAAACGGGTGACAGGTGTCAAGTTTGCGATGACGTAGCGGCGTCAAAGTGGGCAGACCCGCCACGTGAGTGTTGCTAGGATACGTTCCTCCTTTCCATTACGTCTCTTCCATGTATCTTTTCTCAAATGTCCAACCTTGCCATCCAGGGAGCTGTAAACGTCTTTCATTTTTAGAGCACAGCTCTTAGGCGCCCGTTTCCGGCTTGAGCGGCGTCGGCGTCGCCGTCGCCGTCGGCGTAACCGCGCGGTACATGATGGGTAAATTTCCCCGCTAAATTTAGCAAAAAAATTTTCCCGCTAAATCTAGCGGAACATTTTTCCCGCTAAATCTAGCGGAAAGTTTTTCCCGCTAAATCTAGCGGGAAATTTTCCCCGCTAAATCTAGCGGGAAATTTTCTGAGCTAAATCTAGCGGGAAATTTTCCCCGCTAAATTTAGCGGAAATTTTTCCCCGCTAAATCTAGCGGGAAATATTCCCCGCTAAATCTAGAGGGAAATTTTCCCCGCTAAATCTAGCGGAAAATTTTCCCCGCTAAATTTAGCGGAAAATTTTCCCCGTTAAATTTAGCGGAAAATTTTGTCCGCTATATTTAGTGGAACATTTTCCCCGCTAGATTTAGCGGAAAATTTTCCCCGCTAAATTTAGCGCAAAAATTTTCCCGCTAAAGGTCGAGGTCACGTGACCCCCCCCCCCCCCCCCCGTGCCTTCCCCTCCTCCTCAAGAGCTGCGCTCTAATTCGGCGTTACAGGGAGTTGTAAACGGCTTTCATTTTTTTTTTTTACACGTACCGTCAACCATTGTTGCGGAAACACGCAAGACGCGTGCCACGAGCGGGTTCTTCACCGCCATTTGCTTCCAAGGGCCTCTCATTTCAGTGCTGCGCTGTCATTTCTTTCCAAGGGCCGCTTGTGACACGGGCCTCGTGCACTGGCGCATTTTACGCTACTTCAGAGACAAAAGCAAACACATCGAGGGGCTTCAGCTCATCATGACCACGTTCCCTTGTGGAACTTTGTGTTGAGAGCGGAGCTGTTCAAGAATCCTTTCCTGAAAAAAAAAAAAAAATAGAGCTGGGCAGAAAAAAAAGAAAACAAGCGCGAGCACGGGTTCGCGGAGATCGGGCTTCGCTCCTGCAACGTCCAAATAGAGAACAGTAATTGTTTTTACAGCGCGGCTGTTAAGGGCTAGCTTCCCCAGTATCGTGTTCGTCAGCAAACAAATGATGACACTAAACTCTGGACAGCTACCGCCATCTACAAGCGACGGCGGCAACCAGACAACCGCTTTGCCGGTTGTCTGGTTGCCGCCGTCGCTTATAGATTGCGGCGACCTCTCCAGCCTTTCCACTCTGGCTGGCCGACTTGCGGCCGGCCATTACTCTTCATTCCCACTATAGTACAGCTTCGCTGGTCTTCCTTCTTCACCAAAATGGGAAAAGATGAAAGTTTTGTTTTGTCTTACCGTTCAGTCCTTTAATTATTCTGTATCCACAAGGTGAAGGCGTTGCTGCTCAAAATGCCCAGTGACTATACTTCTAGCAAGTCTGTCCAGACGTGACTTCCGCCCGTACACGCCGCTCAGTATTGACCCTTCATAACTCCCGCAAAATGTTCATCACTTCAAAATCCACACACCTTTGTAGCGAACAAGATGCGCAAGGCAATATCATAACATCTTCTATCTGAAAACAGAGCAGTTAGTTTGCTTTCTTCCAAAAAAAATAAGATGTCTCGAACATCTCCGAAATTGCGAGTATGAAATTTGCCAGTACAAGTCATGATCACATCTCAGTTCAAAACTTTCGTCCCATTCTTGTAGAACACTTTGGCACCGAGGCGGCTGTAAACATCCCTATAACCGCCCTTCAAGTCGTTAAACACGTCTACCAAGCGTCCCTGTCTCGTACGCACATGAGGTTGCATAGCTCGAACGCATGCATGTGAGCACAAGGAAGATACCTCTTTCCGATGCTTTTCGCTAACGGCCTATCTTCTGGAACTCCAAAACTCGACGATAACGGTGTGCAGAATGGCCCGGGAGGAGGGCTCTTTTCCCGCGGCTTGAAGTGTCCTACATTTCGGGGTGTCTTGGGGGCCATCGCGTTTCGTCGAGGGGAACTCGAGACAGCCGTTAAATTGACATCTCCCCCAGCCCATAAGCTTTCTGACATAAATCTCCCAATATAGAACGACCTCCATATGTAAAAATCGTTGGAATGGAAAAGGGTGCTTTTAAGCGATACTACCTAGAAGGCGAGGCCTTAATCCTTAGCGGAGTCCCCCTCACCCGCCCCAGGTGGCAGACACGCTGAATTGCGACGAGAGTGAACGCAAAGCGACAGACGCGTCTGTCTTGGCGACGCCGCATTCCAGTGTCGCACTTGCTTTGAGACGATGCAAGACGCGCTGTCGGTTATACTGACGCAAGCTAGCGGTGGCGCTGCGTGGTTCTACCAGTGAAGGCGTTTGGGGGGAAAGGCGCACGCCTTGTCTTTTATGTGTCGATGTTTGAAGGGACGCTAAGGACAAATCCGTTTGTTCAACGCGATACTTACATCTATGCAGAGAGTTACGTCACCCTCTTAGGCTTGACTCGCGATGTTATTAACAGTAGAAAGTATCTGTGTGGCATTGTATAAGCAGGTGCTATGCAAACATTTAGGTCCTTTTTTCCAGAGGCTTGCTTCTATCCCCATGTAGAGATGCTCCCCACAACAATGTAACTGACCCGCATTGACTCTCTTTCTATTTTTGTCTCGTAGAACTTTTAGATCATGTAATAAGTAGGATTCTCAGATAAATTATCTCTGCTTGTTTGCCATCGGGAGAAATGATCTGTATCTTGACCCGTGGTGGCCGTTAGGAATCACCACTGCCGGAGAGAACACGAAAGCACATTTGAAAAAAAAACTGGACCTGCCGACAGATCTCCGATCGTACGATATTGCACATCCTCTTGTAATGGTGTACAGTGCGCATTCGGACAAGTAACTCATGTGTTCGGGAACCACATGATGCCTTATGGCCAAGAAACAGTACCCTGCCTTGCATGTAGAAATGGCCATTAAAATAATGTATAAGGAAACAGGGCCCTAATTATGTCCACCCCTAGTAGTCCTCGTCCTTTGCGATGCTTGTGCCCCTACTGTTTAACCAACTGGCCCACGAGTTAATTTTATTTGGTAAAAAAGAAGGCACTCGCAGAAATTAATCTTGTAAATATGTGACGCGTCGCCCATTTTTTACTTTAAACAAATTTGTCAGTGTTACATGAGAGGAATAATAAAAAAAAGTCAAATCTTCGACGTTTTGTTGACATATTTGAAGCCCTGTATTTTAGGATTAATTTTAAAAGTAATTCATCGTTAGTTGTTCATACAGTGGGAGGTTAGTCTGCCAGAAACATGGTGACACTGTTACCCAATATAGATAAAATATTTAGCCAGTTCAGTACGGCCTGGGGTCTTCAAAGGGGCGATGCAACAATTTTGTACTCTGCGCAAATACCGTTAAGAACGGATCCCTGGGGTTAATGAACTATAAAACACGCGTTCGTTTTTCATCCCACGCAATACAAGTCCCCCCCAAAAAATGAAAAAAAAACGAGCAGCGTTCACCCCCTCAACTCGCAGCCAGAACAAGCGGCAGCGTGATCTGGAGCCGATTATATGCCGCCAATGTTGATCAGAGCCACGCGCTGGGGTTGGCAAGGCAGAGGACACGCACTGAGTTTCAGACATTGTTAGGGTTCGGCTATTGTCGTCATTGTGGCGATTGGACACGGGCCACTACCCGAATGCTTCTCGAGCTAGTAATTATCACGTGCCCAAATCGAGTGCCCACACAATGCTCGGGTCCAATCTATGAACCGCCTTCAAATATCGTCATATGGGGTGTAGTGCGATCCCCACGTTACGTCATTACATTTTTCAAAGTAGAGATTGAAGTAAAACGATTGCTTTTGTCCTAGAAATTACACCGCAAGAAAAACGTTTCTTGGCAGGTGGCGTTGCGTGCGAGTATCGTTGAGTCCCACTTGTGCCAGTAAGCTCGTGTAAGTGAAAAACATTCCAATTGAATATCGTTGCAACGCACCATATGTGCAATAATCGTTGCATTGCCCCTTTAAAGGGGCGATGCAACGATTTTTGTACTTTGCGCAAATACCGCTTAGAACGGATCTCAGACGTTAATGACCGTTGAACATATTACGTATTTTGCTTATTGAATACTATACGCTCGTAGGCATATAAATGTGCAATCAACTGGCACCACTTTCCTTTAATATATTGCCACAAAATAATTTAGTTTCTATTTATTTCCTGACAAATAAACTTACAAATTATTGGAACCCCCTTTAAACAAGAGAATGTTTTTTTAGTCATTTGTTTACTCAAAATGACGAATTTCTGTGGAAATAATTCAAGTTCCCAATTTGTTTGTTTTATCTTCTGTAGAACGTCTCAAACACAGATATATGCACCCACATCGGCAAAATAGCGCTTTAGAGAAGTTGGCTGTACTACAAGATTTTTGCATTAACATTCTAAGAACAGGGTGGTCAAAAGTGTTTGGGACTTGAAGGGGAGACGGAAATCGGCGATGGAGAGGAGAAAGGAGGTGTTGTGTCGACGCGCCCCGATCAGGATAACATGTTTGCTTTTACCCAGCCGCTATGGTGGCTAGAAGGGGGAGGTGTCAACACCGCGTTGCTTGCTCAGTATGTCGTAGTACAGGTTATTAGAATGCGGGGTAGTGTTGGAACCGCAGCGGCTCGCGTGAGGCGTGTGGTGTAGATTGCGACAGGTGTCAACACCGGCGCATAGGCAGTAGGGCCAGTATGAACTCCATGGGACGAATATGCTGCCAATAACCGACGAATTTTGCCCGGCGGCTTTTGCCCTGCGCGTGGAATCAACACAGTGGCTGCTACGTCGCGCGCAAAGCGAGCGTGCCGTCGGGCGGCGTTCGCCAGTAATTCGTCACATAATTCGTTCCATGGAGTTCAGCCTTTAGCCAGTATAGTGGTGCACGTTGTGCGCGTGCACCCCGTGCACGCACACGTGCGGCGGCACTTGCGGACTGCAGCGACTTGCTGTTGCTCTGTCGACTGCAGCGCCGCGATTGTTGTCTGCACTTGAAGCCTCACCAGCTCCAATTGCCAAGCCGCGCCGATCCAAACACTTCCCCGTATCCTAGTACACTCTAGTCGTAGTGCGCTAGTGTGTTATGACGACGATAGGTGGCGCGCTCATTGACTCTTGGATGCCTATTGCATACTCCACGACCGGAAAGGCTCGTTTGCGTTGGTTAAAATGCTCGTTTGTGGTGCTCTTCCCGGAAAAAGTGCCCAATGGGTACAGAGTCCAAACAACCTTAATCGCAAAAAGGCAGACACACCGCTTTGCTCCCAGATGCACTGAGGGATACGTTTCGAGAAAGAAAAAGAAGAAAGCCTCGCTCTTCGTATTCCCCGAAGACGACAACGACGACAAAAGCATCGGTAGGTTTATTACTGTGTTACGTTAGCCATGCAGATGTACAAAATTTACATAGTTTAACTTTGAGAAGTATTTTCCGGAGCGGTTATCGCACGCGAAACTTACTGGCCGATCAAGAAAGCACCCGAATAGCAGAGGCCGCGAGCGGACGACGCATCTTAGTGTCGACAGCAGCGCCACCGCTGAGTCTTCACCGGCTGCTCCTTCTCTCGTGGGCTTCATTCTGACACCTCCCCTTCTAACCACCGTACGCATGCCTTAGTTTTTGGGGTTTTTTTTTAGAGGCGGAGGGGCACGCGGGGGGGGGGGGGGGTGGCTCAGATAAAGCCCCTTCATGTTTTGAAAGTAGCGGAAGGTGCGTCGGTGCAAGAGGCATGTGCAACGTGCAGCCCTTGTGAAGATCATGGCAGCACAGCGCAGCACTGAGCTAGATTTGAGACGCCATGTTCTTCCCAGAAGTGGCGAGCAGCACGTGTCTCGAGCATTTCATCAACAATGACTAGCGCCACTTTTCCCAGGATAGAGGGGTTTAGTTGCAGAAGGGGGCGGATATTTTAATTAGGACACTTAAATCGGGCTCCATACTTATGTACATCTCAGTTAGTATGTATGATATTTCTTTATCACTCATTTCGTTTCTACTTTTATGCTGTTAGAAACCATAACACGAGATCTGCAACCGGCAGCCTTTGTGCTGCAGCTATCATTCCAATTCTCTGGTCGAGCTTTTTACATTCGAAGTTGTTCGTGTTCAGTAACATTCTATTTGGCCGTTTCACCCAAAAATGAACTGAGTGCCAAGGCTGACCCCAGGACGAATCACAAGATGATTCGAAACACCCTACGCTATGACGTGGACTGTCAGTGACCTTATACATAGCCAGGAATACGTGTGTCCAGTCTAAATACTATAAAGGTTCATTTGTGCTCCGAATAAAATTGCTCAGCGTCATTGGCTGTGTTTACATGGCCTCCGTGCAATGCAGTTTGCCTCACATGTCGTGCAATCTAGCGGCACGTTTTTCGCAACAATGGTCAGTCCATTCTGTCGAGGTTCCGCCATTTGCAAGGCTGTAAACCTGCGTTCTACCTACAGTTGGGTGAAGTTTCCGGGTAGTGTGTCATGGCAACAGTTAAAACAGAGCCTTCCTGTAATGAAGAAAATGACCGCCCGAAGAATAGGAAGATGCACCGGTAATTTTGCGCCAAGAACTGCCATAACAACGAGAGCACCCCGACCGTGAACATGTTCCGGTTTTCTTCCCAACCTTGAGAAAGAACGCGTCAGGACATGAAACCAAACACCAGTAACGAAATGGCTGCTATTAAAAACATCGTTCTTCATCACCCCAAAAGGGTTAAGGACAAAAACCATGGCGTATGTACAGTTCCAAGAGAAAGACAAGAAGGAAAACGACGACGAGAAATAGAAACGATAAAAGAGAAGAGGGACTTTATTGATTGATTGATTGAAGTCATTTAGTGACAAGGATGGCTCGAGGCCGCTGTGGGGAAATGGGGGGTAGGAGAGGCGGTTTGTTCATTTTCACATGTCAGGCAGGAGGCTAGGGCAATCTACTCACACTACACCGCTCGGTATAGGCCAGTGATTTTTCCATAATCTGCGACTACCCTTTGGGCGTCATTGTCTGTTTGTATATTAGCAGTAAGGGCTGCTAGAGAGGTCGCATGTAGGTCGTCAATGAGGTCTCGGCTTTGTGCGAAGGCAGGACGGTACTTTATGAGATGTCACAGATCTGCGGGACTCTGTCGGAGACTGTGTCTACATCTTGGTGGTCCGGCTGATAAAGGAGGCGGCTGCCACTAACTATGTGTGGTGTGTAGGCCGGGTTTCGGGATGACTTTGTTTAGAAAAACGTCTTGCGCCCTAGAAAGTCATTTAATGAGAGGCGTACGTGGTGTAGCCTCCATGCGATGCTGTTTGCTAGCGGCCTTGATAGTACGACAGTGAACAGAACCTCAGCCAGTGTGGCGACGGTGAACGTGAACTCAGCCTGTGTGGCCACCCCATTCGCACTAAGTATTAAACGTCACTTTTATCTTATTTTTTACCAATTTCAGTAGCCTCTTTCAGCTTTCCGATCTGAACCAAGACGGAGAAAGATAACATTTCAGAAGCTCAGCCTGTGTGGCGACGGTGAACGTGAACTCAGCCTGTGTGGCCACCCCATTCGCACTAAGTATTAAACGTCACTTTTATCTTCTTTTTGCCAATGTGAGTTGCCTCTTTCAACCTTCCGATCTGAACCAAGACGGAGAAAGATAACAGTACGAATAAAGTGCATATGGGCTATGTGCCTTTCCTGGGGTGTTTCGTTCGGGTCCAGGTGATAGGGTGTCTAGACTGTTGAATTGTCGGGGTGCGGGGTGGCATAAGCGTGTTCCGTCCCGCGTGCCTATATGGCTGCTGCACGCGCCGCAAAATTAGCCCCCTCATACACTCTATGTCCTTGGGTCCAGCGTATGCTTACCCTGATTCCAAATTTTTTAAACCTCTGCAGTCTTTTTCTAATTTGATTCGCTGCGACCTCTTTCGTGGTGGAGGATGATTGCTCCTGCACCGCTGTGAATGAGTCTGTTAAGAGGCGATATTGGTGTTGGAGGGTCGCGGTTCTCTCAGTGAAGGCTCTGTGCCCTACGTCCTCCAGTTCTCCCAAAAAGGCCGAAAAGTTCCGTATGGAGCACGGTGCCCTGTGGGAGAGCGAATGAGTGCTGCCCTTGAATGCGGGGGTCGGTATCGCAGAGGCAGGCTATGCTGACTCTGTCGTTTCTTGCCGTTGTGTCCGTATAGACGTGGATAGCGCTCTCCGCACTGCTGACGTGCCGGCAGCTACGATTACGACTAGCCTCTGCGGCCAATCTGAGCATGGGGTGGTTGGGGAGGCTTTTATGCGGAAGTGCTTCCCAGGGTGAAATGGTTTCACTGACGTCTGGCATTGCATCGCACCGCCGCTTTTGATCCCATATATGTTTGTTAGCTTCCTCTGATAGGAGTTGCCCGAGGACCGTATCCGAATAGATGCGGGCGTCGGTAATGATGGTCTGGATCAGAGGTATTGGTGCTAACTGCTGGAGGAGGGCCACTGTAGTATGCTTGGGCAGCCCCGTTACTCTACGGAGCGTGGCTCCATGTAGTTGTTCCATGTCGTGTAAGTGATTCAGGGAGAGTTCGTATACCGGCGCTCCATGAGAATTCTGCCGACTGGAGCCGCACGCGCAAGGGTTGCGGCTGAGCTTCGTCGCGCCCGCCATAGTTCTTGGACGTGCGGCGGACGGCGTGAAGTAGGGGTGTCCAGTTCTTACGTAACCTTTGAATCCACTTGTATGTGCTATTGCAGCTGGAAATCTGGGCACCAAGGGTGCGAATATGTGCGTTTGTTGAGGTGATGGGTGCCGAGCCGACCACCAGGGTGATTTGCTTCCTCGGACTGCTGACGCGCTTTCCGTCAATGCTGATGAGTTCGGTCTTCTGAGGCGATTGTTTCAGCCCCAGTGCATCTAGAGTTGTCTTTAGGCTTAGGACTGCTGCTTGCAGTTCAATTTACATTTGTTGTTGGTTTATGTGGTCGCTAGCTTCAGTTCGAATCGTAATGTCATCTGCATAAATAGAAAATCGTGCCGTAGTGTCCCGTTCCGGGGAATCCGATACCCGCACCATTGCGAGATTGAAAAGCATTGGCACGCTTCTGTCATGGTAGAATGTGCATGGCGTTCACACCGGTGCGGTTCCGTGAAGGCGTATCTGTGAAGAAAGCAACGCAACGAATCCAGTTGTAGGCTCGTTGGCTGGGGTATCTGAGCCAGTTCATGAAGGATGGCTTCCTGCCGAACGTTGCCAAAGGGCTTTCGCATGTCAATGGCGAGGGCATAGTCAGGCATGAGTTTCCGAAATTTTCTGTTGATCACCCACCGCAGGAGTCAGAGGAAGTCGTGCGTACTCATGTTGGGACGGAAGTCTGCCTGCGCCGGGTGAAGGCCCGGTTGAACGTATTCAAGGCAGTGTGGCATCTGGGCGAGTGTCATTTGTTCGATAAGCTTGCAAATCGTTGGCGTAAGTGATATGGGGCGTAGGTTCCCGGGCTTCGTGGGGTCCTTGTTGCCTTTAGGTATCGGATGTATGAGCGAAAGCTTGAGGGTATCAGGCACAGAGCCCTGTTCGCAGGATTCATTGATGATGTCAAGTAGCTGTTGCTGTGCTGAAAGAGGTACATTTCGAAGGTCTTGCCAATTGACTTGTCGTGTCCCGGGGCTGTACGGGCCTTACTTCACATTAGTGCCGCGGTAAGCTCCCCCAAGGTGAATCGAGCGTCAAGCCCTGCGTAATGGTTTGTCAATGTTCTCTCCGAAAGATAGGGTGCTGGGCTGTCGCGAGCGTGCGGGAAGAAGGTCCGTATCACCTTCGTTTCCACCTCCGCTGGGTTGCCTTGCAGAAGAGGGCCTTTCAGTAAGGTCTGCCCTTTCGTCTATCCAAGCATGCAGCAGAGAATGCCCGATAGGCTGAAGCCCATGAACTGTTTCCGAGCTTTGCGCAATTGGAGTGCCACGTCACCGTCTCAAGTAGCTGCTGGTGGGCTTGTATGATTTTATGATGTTTCTTAAGTTGCATGATATTGTGGTGGCGCTTTGCGCCATAGCGGTATCGGTGTGTGAGCTCGTGCAATCTTTTCCAGAGGTTTGCAAGGTGTGCGCCCATGCACGAGGCATGTCTCGTCGCATTCAGGCATCTCTGACGCCGCTGGCCATAGCATTGTATGTGGTGCTGGCGAGCTGCTTGAAGGAATCGAAAGGTGGTTGCTTCGTAAGCTGGCAATAGATGTTGCAGTCGATACGCGCGCGCGTGCTGCGCTCTTGCATTTTGTTTTGCGCTAAAGGGTACTAAGGATCGGGTAGTGATCGCTGCCCCAGGTGACGGACATTGTGTCACATTTACGGACAAATCTTGGTGTCGCCAAAGTTCCGGTGTGGTGTCGCGCTGTCCGACCGGACACGCCCACGAGAGTGGGCGAGTCTGGTCCATTAACTAAATCGAATGCAGGCATTTTCATGGCGTCGTGAAGGGCATTGCCTCTGGGGTTCCCATTCTTATCGTATGAGTAATTGGGAACCTTTACAAGCGTCATTGTAAGTCTTCCTCACTTCCGGTAAAGAGTTATCACAGGCATTCAGTACTTTTTAATGTATGTGCATTCAAGATACGGAAATTGGAAAAGAAATCGAAAAGATTTTGAAAATTATAATTTAACATTGATACGTATTTGAACAATTAATCACGAACATATAAGCACCGCCAAAGCAACTAATTATTTGGACATGTAGTGGGCAAGCAAGAAATATCCTTGAAAAATGGATCAGATGAGGCGTCATCTATCTCATCGATTTACTTTGATTACAGTTCGCTGCTGTGTATGTTTGTGAAAACTGAGTAGCTTCTCGAACCCTCTTGTCATAATTAACTCTTCGTCAAACTTGTGGGCACCCTGGCGGCTCTACAGCCCAGTTGCCCGACTGCGAGGCAGAGGTGCCGAACGTTTCCCGCGTGGCGGTGACGTCACGCCAGCCACGCGCACATCGGATGCGCCGCCTTGATAAGGCAGATCAGAGGCGGCGCACAGGGAGTCGCTGCCTGGACTCAGGCGCCGCTGGTAACCATGTTAATCATCCTGTCCCTGTCCCATTAAGTGTAGTTTCTTGTTGTTGAAACCGTTGGCCCCGTGTTATTCCTCCAGGTCGGGTATGCAGCAAGGCAAACCGACCACAGTGGCGCCCAACCGTGGTATGCTACCCACTCGCAGGAATTTCACGGGGCTTGATTTCATCTTTCGGTAAGCTTTTTTCCCATACCCCGTGTTTCCTACCGCCGTTCCGTGCTTCCGTCACGTCCGCGTTTGTTGTATTGGCCTGTTTCTGACTGTTTGTTTTGTGACCGAGGCAATCGTTTTGCGCGCTTGTGTTGGTTTCTGGGGGTGTTCAATTTTTGCGCTTGTGTTGCGCTTGTGTTGGGTTTTGGGGGGCGTTTCTTTTTTTTTTTGTGCTCGCAGGCATGCTCACGCAGGAGCAGGAAGCCGCGATGGCCGCAGCGGCACAAATGAACCTGCTCTGGAAGGTCACGGAGATGTGGGACTCCGTGATGCAGCGCCTGGCCCACGCGCCTGGCCAGCAGGAGACCCCACCGCGAGAGCCCCGACCACACTTGACTGTTCCGGTCTACACGGGGTACGACGACGTCAAGTCCGTGGCAGACTTCCTGGGCGAGCTGCAGACGTACCACCTTGCCTCCGGTGCCTCGGAAGCCTTCATCGTGGAGCGGATTGTCCCGCTGGCGTTGCAAGCCAGCGCCAGGTGCTGGTTGGGGTCGCAGGCCCCCTTCACCAGCCTGGCGGACTTCCAGACAAGGCTCCCAGAAGAGTTCCTGCCTGCAGGCTACGCAACGCAGATTCTCCGAGAGCTCGAGGCAAGGACGCAGCACCCGGATGAAAGTCTGGTCCGGTACGTTCGGGTCATGCAAGAGCTCTTCAAGAGGGCGTACCAAACGGGAGGACTGCATCCGTAACCTGCCCACGGCAGCCACGCCACTGTTGTGCCGGCGTCTTTCCTACCGGCGTTCGGGAATCGTTGCGAAAGTGCCCCGCAAGCAGCCAGCAGACGCAGGAGCTGCAAGCCGTCCTGGAGTCTTTCTCAGCGATGTTCACGGAAACACCTGGAAAGACTGACATCCTGCTGCACCGCATTGAAACCGGTGACGCGCCGCCTCGGAGGTGCAACCCTCCACCGATCAGCGTCCACAAAAGGGCAATCCTTGATGCGGCGCTCAAGGAAATGATCGACACCGGTTCAGTGCATGAGTCGAAGAGCCCCTGGGCGTTCCCCGTTGTTCTTGCTGCGAAAAAAGACGGAACAGCCAGACTCTGTGTGGATTACAGGCGGCTTAACGATGTGTCCGTACGAGACAGCTACCCTTTCCCCAGCATTTCCTCCGTGATGTACGCGCTCGGTAACGCGACCGTGTTTACAACGCTGGATTGCAGTCGCGGGTTTCTTCAGATCGAGATTCACCCGTCAGACGTTCCAAAAACTGCTTTCATCTGCCACAGAGGGTTGTTCGAGTTCACCCGACTGCCGTTTGGCTTGTCTAACTCTCCAGCCAGTTTTCAACGCCTGATGGATGTTGTACTCGGGAACTCGAAGTACGAATTTGCCAAGGCATACATGGATGACGTGGTTATTTTCTCGAGAACTATTGAGGAGCATGTCGAGCACCTTCGCATTGTACTTGAGCAAATGTGTAATGCTGGACTCACGATTCATCCCTGAAAGGTTCAGTTGGCCGCGCCCAAGATTAACCTCCTTGGATTCGTTGTGGATAACGGCACACTCCGCCCCAACGAAGATAAGTTGCGCGCGCTAACCGAATACCCAAGCCCACATGGCCTAAAGAGCCTACAAAGATACCTCGGAATGATAGCGTTCTACCGGGATTTCATTCCACACTGTTCCGAGATATCCCAACCGCTCATCCACCTTCTAAAAAAAGGCGTCAATTGGTGTTGGGCCGAACAACAACAATGCGCATTCGCAGCCCTTTCGAAAGCCGTGTCTGACAACGCTTGTTTACAGCTCCCAGACTTTAAAAAGCCGTTCGTTCTGCAGACAGATGCAAGCGACTGTGGCCTTGGTGCTGTCTTGCTGCAGGAGTATGGCGGTGTGCTTCGGCGAGTTGCTTTCACGAGCCACACGTAAACTCCAGCCGAGCGCAACTACAGTGTCGTAGAACGTGAATGTCTCGCCGTTATTCATACTTTGAAGCGCTTCGATATGTACCTAGATGGTGCAACGTTCCAGATTCAATCTGATCACTTAGCGTTATCATGGCTAAGGGGACTTAAGAATCCAGCTGGGCGTCTTGCTCGTTGGGCGCTTACGCTGCAACAGTACGACTACTCCATAGTGTACCGCCCGGGGTCAACCAACAAAGTTGCTGATGCGCTCTCTCGTGCTCCACTTCCCGAGGAACACTCGCAGGATACTCATGGCTTGGTGACCATCGCGTCCACGACACGAGGATCCCAAGATTCACAGTGGGTTACATTGGTGAGCCACGAGGAGCTTCGCAAGGCGCAGCTGGATGACGGGCTCTGCCAACGCGTGTCCGCTTGGCCGGCAGCAAGAGGTCCAGTTGACCGCCCAAGTGACGAGGAGTTCGACTCCTACTTGATGAGCGACGACGGCCTCCTGCTACGCTACATCCCCCAGGCCGACGACGATCCGGATGGCTCGGCGTTCCGGACCGTGATACCCCGCAAGCTACGTAAGCTTTTCATCCGATACATGCATGACTCTGCCTTGGCAGGACACAGCAGTGGGAGCAAAACTTATGAAAAGTTATCCCAAGTTGCTACCTGGATAGGCATAAGGCAGGATGTGCTCCGATACGCTCGTAGCTGCTCGGTGTGCCAGAAGGCAAAACCACGTGGTGGTCAGCCCCCCGGTCTCATGCAACCGATCGTGAGCCAGAGCCCTTGGCAGATTTGTTGCTGTGACGTCATGGGGCCCTTCCCACGCAGTACCCGCGGCAATCAATACTTGTTCGTGGTAACCGATCACTTCACGAAGTGGGTTGAGTTGTTTCCTTTGTGGAAGCTAGATTCGCAGAAAATCTGGGAATGTCTACTTGAAACATTCACTACGTTTGGCTTTCCTGCACAGCTTTTAAGTGATAATGCCTCCTATCTAACGAGTAAGGTATTCGTGGACGCTTGCGCGGTGCTGGGAATTAACCAAAAAAGAACTTCCCCGTACCACCCACAGGCAAACATCACGGAAAGGGTAAATCGGAACCTTAAGATGATGTTAGTGGCCTACACCGAGCGCCACAAAGACTGGGACGCGAAACTGCCCGAGCTGGCATTCACAAGCCGTACGACCACCAATCGGTCAACGGGTCTCACTCCTGCCCAATTGAATTTCGGTAAGGAGCTCGCGTTCCCGCTTTTTAAGTCTCCTTTCTACAGAGTCTGGGGGAAGGCTTTGCCCCTACGTGAAGTTCGCAGAAGACCTGCGAAAGCGCTTCTCCGATAACCTTCGAGAGGCCCGAGAAAATCTCGACGTCGCCCGAGTACAGCAGGCAGAACAGTACAACCAGGGGCGACGTGACTTGCAGTTCGAGGTGGGAGATTTTGTACTCCGGCGTACTAACCCACTGAGTGACGCCGCTCGAGGCTTCGCAGCCTCCCTCGCCAACAGGTGGGAAGGTACGTTTCGCGTGCATGAAAAGTGCTCACCGCTCACTTACAAACTAGTTCACTGTGAGTCCAGTGAAGAAACCGGACGTGTTTATGTCACCGACCTTAAACGATTTTTTCAAGCAGAAGACGAAGATTCCTCGCAGGACCGGAACGACACTGACGGCAGTCGCGTTCAGGAAACCCCCTTGTCTCCACCAAGGGGGCGGTATAACCTGCGACGTCGGTGACACGAAAGAGAGGAACCATTTTTGTTTCTCTTCGGCTTCGCCTCTCTCGCATTTTTTGGGTAGTTTTCAACTTCCACGGATCTGCTCCCTTTTCAAGAGAGGGGGGAGAAGATTGTGTGCCCACCTCAGATCCGTTATTTTAAACTTTCTGGAAGGGGTGCGAAGATAACGTCAGGCTCAACCCTCAGCTGAGCCCCATGTCGTCTGCTTCCTTGTTTTTCTATGGAGCTGGCTCATGGACAACACCGTCACCACACCCGCCGTCGGAACGACACGGCGGCCGGTCTCATGGTGGGCCGGGCCACCAAGGACGTCGGCGCGCCAGGGACGGTCCAGAGCAACGTGGTGGCCGCCAGCCGAGCCCTGATCAAGAGCAAGGAGCTCAAGCGACAAGCTGGAGCTGACCGAGCCGCTGCAGAAAAAGCAGCATGTGACCAAGGAGCTGGGAAGAGCGAACGCATCGCGTGCGTCAACACACGCGGCGAGCGCGACCTTCAACGGGCCATCGCGCTCGTCGAGCAGGCGCCGGCCGGACTTGCAACGCCAGTCCGCCCAGCAGCGCCACCCACCCCCTGACGCCCACGACGACGCGTCTCGGTCATCGACATGCCGGACGAAGCTTGAGGGGGGGGGGGGGGGGGGGAAGTGTGGGCACCCTGGCGGCTCTACAGCCCAGTTGCCCGACTGCGAGGCAGAGGTGCCGAACGTTTCCCGCGTGGCGGTGACGTCACGCCAGCCACGCGCACATCGGATGCGCCGCCTTGATAAGGCAGATCAGAGGCGGCGCACAGGGAGTCGCTGCCTGGACTCAGGCGCCGCTGGTAACCATGGTAATCGTCCTGTCCCTGCCCCATTAAATGAAGTTTCTTGTTGTTGAAACCGTTGGCTCCGTGTTATTCCTCCGGGTCTTGTATGCAGCAAGGCAAACTGACCACAAACTGTATTCGAACAAATGCAGCGCCTGCTTTACTATCCACCGCGAATTCATACCATAGAACAACATGGGCGATTTATCCCTGCACCTAAAAGTGGTAGTTGTGAGTCGGCTTCAGCTGTCCATCCTTTCAGAATTGAGCTGCTATTTTATTTTTATGGCTTCTGACGTTGGAAGTTTCAGTCCTCTTGCCTTGGCAAGCGTCGTAATGTCAACGAGGTCTTACGCAATGGCAAATGCAGATGTAGAGGGGTGGGGCGGGGGGTCTCATATCAGATGTATAAGAAAACTCGCACCCCCCCCCCTCCCTTTGCTTTCCCCCACCCACACATTTTTCACTTGAGAAATTTGCTCCGGGGTTGACGCACAAGCCAACCTGAGATACCTTGCAGCTGTGCTCTTCATGCTTCTTAAGGGCGGGCCCTTTATTTCTCTACCCCATTTGCATGTACTTAGTGGGACGGCACACGCTTTTCAGATCAACTATTGTGAGTTCTTTTGTGAACTCATTCCACCGTCTCGCCATGTCACCAAACCGGGAGGCGGTTATTCAGGTTGCCCGCTTGGCGTGCCACAGACGTTTTGCACGTTGTTTTCGTGTTTGGAGTTCCAATTCATATGCCTGTTTAAGTGTAACGATATCTTTAAGATTCCATGTTCCTTGATCGAGATCATGCCATAGAACCTCTGGGCAGCAACACCGGGTTCGGCAACATCACCAAGCCACATGTTGGTTTGATTTTTTTTTTTCAAATCAGCTTTTAGACTTGTAAGGTAATTTGCTTTTTTAATTATGTCCTTTTACTTTGAACAGCTCCCAGACACATCAATGTCCCTGACAAGGACCTGGAGGTCCTCCTTTGTGGGCTGACATGGCTTTCTAGTGTCTAGAGGGTTGCTTCACCACTGCCAGATTGGGTGCATACTGTCTCGGTTTGTGTTTATAGGTATCCTGATCATGTTGATCTAACCTGAGACTGGGGTAGAGAAGAAACATCAAAACGTAGACGGGACATAGATTAAACGAACATAAAAGAATGTAAAGAATAATGCACAAAACTTGGAAATCGCAAGACATATTCATGAATGTAACAACTGCACGGCGCTCTGGTCGGAGACGGAAATAGTACACAAAGAGAGGAACGATGTGAAGAGAGTAGTAAGGGAGACCGTGTGGATAAAGTCTCTAGGCAACTGCATAAGTCAGGCTTCACTACAGTTTGAAAGCAATTAAAAAAACTTTCTAAAAATGTAAAAAAGTTTTTTTTTTTTAATTTGTGATTTAGGTTGTTTGAGGTGCGACCCTGCTTGTGATTTAACAGAAAAACTGTAAAACGTTTTGTTTTGTTTGGTTTTCTACGTGTGTTGGCGCAACTATCGTTCCAGTTTTTTTTGTATGTGGAAAGGGCGTGTTATGATTCACAAGTTCGAACTGTGTTTAGAATGATAGGAGAAGAGATCTTTTTGTTCAAGTTTGAAGGTGGATGGCTGTTGCCTTATCGCGTCGACCTGTAAAGGTTGTCAACGTTCTTGCATTGTGTGGTGGAGACTGTGGCGCTTGTACTGTATAGACTTCATCCTTTTTTTTTTTTTTGGTGTGTTGGTGGAGATAACCTTGAGATTGAGACTATATAAGGAGGTGGACTAAATAAACGAGTTAGCTGAATGTAAGGGCGCAAACGAGCTGGTGTACATTGCACATGGTTGAAAAAACCCCGAGACTGCGGGTAAACGACACGACACTAAAAAGTCTCTTTAGTGTCGTGTCACGACTTTGTAGTGTCGTGTCGTTTACCCGCAGTCTCGGGGTTTTTTCAACCATGAGTTAGCTGAGTTTGAGACGTCGTCCTGTCTATTTTTTTGTCCCTTCTACGTTTTGATGTTTCTTCTCTACCCCAGTCTCAGGTTAAATCAACATGGTTAATATTCACCAGCTCGCCTGCAATCTTACGATTTTGTCCTGACCAGCTTCCTATGCCCCACGGTTGTGTGCGTTCAGTGCATGCAAGCTCGTCGTGAACGCACACCCACGACGAAGAGCATCCAACACAAGCCACATCAGGGCACCCACATGATTGCAGACTCCGCCAAGCCCAGCTGTGCAGGAGCAGTTCCCACATATCACGGCCACATCGGCGCTGGTCACAAAACAGACTCGGTGCTGTTTTTTTGTGAAAACGATGCTTTTTACTTTTGCCTCTGTCAAAGTTGTTGAATATTTATTATAAAACCTGATATTTCTGGGTGCTTGCGTCGCATAATGTTTTTGGAAGGTTTTTCGCTCTTTAGTCCAAAACCCTTTGGGATCTCCCCAATGGTTGATGAGAAGCAGCCCGGAGAAAAACCGAATAAGCCCTTAAAATCACGCACCACCAATTATATTTTATTTATTTTGTTATTTTTACATCTCATATTTGTGGAAAACAGATATCATGATATGAATCTGTGATATGCGCCGTATTGCGACATCACCTCGGAATACAGAATTTATTGCTGAGCAAATCAAAAGACAGCAGTTTTGCCTGATGACACGTCCCCCACCATAAAAAGCACCAGCGCAACCTTAGACAGTATGAAGTCGCACACTGCAAAACCGCTCCTAATAAATTGTTTTCATAATCGCAGCTCCCGCTCAACGCAAAGATCTCGTACAAGTGCGCCTACCCAAGCAGCGTATACTGCCGCGAATATGTGGACACCATCGTCTACGTTTAAGCGCATTGTCACGCAATCGGTTTTACCATGTGAAGCGCTAGCATGGTATACTCAAAAAGCGACCCTTTAAGTAAGCTGTAGTGTCCCGGCATCGGGACACCGTCAGAGACGTGGTGATTTGGAGACATCCATCGGCTAAACAACGTTTACCGACCTGGTACGAGGTCCCGTCTCAAGGAAAGTTCTGAAGAGAGGAAGACAAGGTGGCAGCTAGTTGCCAAAAAAATCCAAGCAATGAAAGTAAAAGAAAAAAAGATGCTTGAAAAACGATAGATAAAACACGACATAAAGGCATTGTGAAACCCCGATGCTAATCTTGCCGCTGGCCCTTCTCAGTCTTTCGAAGTCGAAAACAAACAGCACCCAGACAGAATCGGTGTGTAATGCATTGTACGCCGATGGACACTAGGTTTGGTTTCGCTGAAGCAGCCCGGTTGGCCTTCGCCTTCAATTAGTTACGGTGTCATAAAGTCACCAGAAGTGAAGTATACTTACTGCGTTCCATGCAGATGTTGGTCAACCTACGAAGACTCGGCGAGGCATGCTGCGTTGAAGGGCGTGGCGCTGGTCCGCGGTGTCCGCTTGCGGCTGGCCGCGGTCCGATTGGAGAAACAGTAACTAAACTCTTCGTTGGCAAACGCTTCCCAGAATGCACCTGAGCCGCTAGGGGCGCCTCGGTTTTACACATTGTCCATTGTCATCTATTACGCTCTCCCTGATGTGTTTTGCGGACATGCACTGGTGCTTCACAGAAATTAATATTAAAACCAAAATAACCACGTTTGCCTGGTTGCATGGCCATGAATCGTGGCACTTCAATCGTATTGCGGTGAAGACACCACGATTGCATAAAAAGTAATGCCTAGTGCTCAAATTGATCGAGCAGCACTAGCAGGGACATATTATTTTGGTTACAAATAAAATGTGCGGCGCTAGTGCGAAACATTTATTTCCACGTTCAAACCCATTGATGGTAAGCAGCCGAGAAGTCTAGAACAAAACCTCCTACCTTTCACCAGCACAGAAAGAAAAAAGAGATACGAAGTTTAGGATGAAAAATTTGGGTGGAGCGCGCTTGGTACGAAGGAAGGCACTTGAAAGTTATAAGGTCGCTGTGACACCCCGCTCGCAAGCCCCGAGTTATTGGCTGATCTCGGCTTATCCATTTCCAAGAGCCCAATACAAAAAACGTCTCCCACTGCCAAGATACCGCTGGGAGGAAGAAATGGTAAATGTGACAAAGATCATTTTTCTACATGTCGGTTAATGTTTTCGTTGGTGGGCAACGCGCTTCTCACGTCCCCGAAAGTTTCCTGAAATTTACTTATTTAGTGGTTTTTAATGTCACTCGGGAAGTATTTAATTGAAAACATGTGTTTATTTTTGTTTATAAGAAGATAATGAACAACTTATATTCAATTATCCGGCTTATCGTGAGGGTTAGCCCCTTTACCATGTCCCCCTGGCAGTAAATATCTGACTTGGGGAAAATCGACGACTCCTAAGGACTAGAATAGAAGGTGTCAGCAGATTCCCTCTCCAGCCTTCTCGAGTGAATGACATATTTACACCGCCTGGCTGTCTTAAGATGTATTCATAAAAGCATGTTCAAAAAGACGTCATGAAAATCCCCAATAACTCACCTGCTTAAATCCAATTAATGTAGCTTGCGCGTTTTTTAACAAACCTATAGAGCAAAGAAGAAAGAAAAACACCTGTACATTTCTTGAAGCAAATCAATGTACCTATCGTTATGGGAGTGTTGCGTTCAATTTTACATGAAGTCATACAATAAGAGAAAGAAGTCTGTGTAAATTCGAGAAGCCCTCTGAGAAACATGCTTCAATGAATTCTCAACCTGTCACCTACTATAAATGCGACGGATATTCGCATATTCATCATTATTTGTGAATGCTGTTTAGTTGGTGAAAGAACCGCCGTGGTAATTATAACCGGGTTTCACGCTACAAGTCTGAGACACAAGAACTTAAAAAAACAATAGCTAATGTTATTACAAGCTAAAATACTCGCCACAACAGATGCTAATACTCTGAATAGTGAAATAGTTAGGTAGGATAGTAAACATACAGCTGCCACTTTGTGGCTTCCACACCCAGTTTTCCCTTCCGATAAACTGCCACGGGCACTACGAGTCATATCCCGGTCCATCCAGCCCTGCATTCGTATCACGTTCACGGCGCTGTTATGAACGTGCAGGACCACGGGACTCAGTCAAGCGAAGCTTTGTGTTTTGGGCCTTTAGCACAAGCTTGTTTAAATAAAGTTAAAAGTTGGTAGTTCAGTAGTGTCATGTGATCAGGCGCCACACGCGCCCCTACCCGTACAAAAAATTATATTTGGCCAGACCTGAAGATTTCAGATATGGCCCATATCAAAAATTGGCCACATATAACCTGATATGGTATATCTGCCAGATATAGCCTGATAATGCCAGATATAGACTGAAATCCCTGGCCAAGTATGGAAATCACAGATCTGGCTAAGTATGGAAATTGCTGATCTGGCCAGGCATACTGAAAGGACACAATCCTGAAATCAGCACTTATCTTTTTATTGTCTACAATTCTCCCAAGTGCCCCGGCCCACACTCGGGGAATCATGGGAACGGTGATCCTTCAGCTCCCCAGTGATCGACAATTTCGACCAATTCCATGGTTACACAGTTTCGAGTGTAATTCGGAATCACCCTGAACAAGTGTCCCATAGAGTTCAAGGACCTGTCATATCACTTTTAAAATATCTCGTCAATGGCAGCGTTTACGATACTGTGCATGCGATCCGCCTTTCAACCTGGCTGAGCCGGAGAAACCTCTTATAATGTTTACATTCTCGTGATTGTTGTTTTAGCAGGAATTACCTAAAATCCGAGAAATCACAACAACCAAAACCGGGATTTAGCTCTGATTCGGCGGAGCTGTTTATAGCATTTTTAGAGTTTTTAACTTAATATCCGCGTCTTTGAAGCTGTGCGAGAATGATAATAATGTAAGAGATATCTCTGCAACTCATCCAGGTTGAAGGTTGGACAGAATGCACAGTACTGACATCGGCGAGAAATTTTAAAAGTGATATGACAGGTACTTGGGTTCTATACGACACATGTTCAGGGTGACTCCAAATTACCCTCAAAACTGTGTAACCATAGAATTGGTCGAAATTTCGGATCACTAGGCAGCTGAAGGAACACCGTCCCTATGATTCCTCGAGTGCGGGCCGAGGCGCTTGGGGGATTTAGCAAATTGTCTATTTGGGCGTAATGTTAACACTGTGAAATAATTAAGCTACATTGAAGTCTTCGTGAAAATTAGCACAAATAATCCCAAACTTAAGCTTGCTAAAGCTGAAGTTTGGGATTATTTGAGCTAATATTTAGCTCACGAACAATGAGCCTTTCACAGTTTGCTAACAAAGCACTTTTTATTTGTTTTGTTTTTAACTTTTTAATAAATTGAAAACCGGCCGCCAGATAAAGCTGTATATACGCCAGATAACGAAGTATATACCTCGAATAAGGCTGTATATATGCCAGATAAGTCTGTATATACCTCGAATAAGGCTGTATATATGCCAGATAAGTCTGTATATACATTAGGCTGTATATATTCCAGATAAGGCTTTATATTCGCCAGATAAGGCTGTATACACGCCAGATAAGGCCGTATATACGCCAGATAAGGCCGTATCTGCTCCAGATAAGGCTGTATATAGGCTGTATATAATATTATAATGATTGATATGGCAGATGTGCCCCAGATACAAGATTTCCATACGGGTAGGCCCGTCCCGGAGGTCACGTGAGACTCACACAGCATTGAATTGGCCTTGATGGCAAGTAGCGTCCTCTGCTGCCCATTCTAGAGTATGGTTCACCGAGTACCGTTTTCTTCCGCTACAAGTCACGAAAACATTCGTGTCTCGAATGTCGCGCGCCAGGCAATCTCCTTGAGCTGGTGGCTACGCCTAACATGAATCACTGATGTTCCGGTGACTTGGGCCGCAAGCAGACGTACGATTTTGTGCCTTAAGGTAACCTAAGAAAACGGGACTATGTGAACCAGCCCTTACGTTACGAAGCAGCTTACGCACGTCGAATGCTACCGCCAGTCACTGCTGTGACTGGCGGTGACTGGCTATGACCGCCGGTGACCATGAACCATGAATGTAGCAGTGCTCTGCGCGCTACATTCGTGGTTCGCATTTCGCGTACCAAGCTACTCGTTTAACTGGTTGCAACGCTTCGTACGAAGCACGGACGCGCCGCGGACTTCCAGTTGTATCTCTCCGTAATTCCACGTAAGCTTCATAACGTAAGGAAAAAGGGCTGTGTGAACCATCCTTTCATGTGAAACGAAATATAGCAGGTTTTTTTTTTACATGAACACTTGTTAGCGAACTCACACGGAATGGCCATGCAAAAACTTCAGACACGCAACTAACTGAACTAACACGAGTCAGGACGAGTCCGAACGCCTGGGGTCATATAAGTAATCATTTCTTCCTCTGACAACATAACGGCAGGGGAATTCCTATTTACGCAGTATAGGGTTCCCTCAGCGAGGAACCGAGGATATCGGCGAACAATATTGACATAGGGTACGGGAGTCGGAAAGTTTTATGAAAGCCAAAATTACCCGAAACATAAACCACGGCATCCATGAGAATCATCGCGGCGGAGCTGGGCATGCCAATGCAAGAAGTCTCTAGCTGGGAGCTTTTATGCCTCATAAATACGCGAAACGGGAGGGCCGTACTAATGATTGGCTCCTGAGTGATTCGGGCACCCCAATTGAGCCAAGTTGGTTCGCTTTTTCTCTTTAATGTTTGTGCGTCTTATTGCAGTCGGGTGGTTTCGCGCACAGCACTGCTTTATCGATATATTTGAATGTTCTTAATAAACGCCACTGGAAGAAACATAGTTTATCCCTCGGGCGCATCTAAAAATTGGAGACACGTGCATACCTTCAAGCTGTTTAAGCCACGAGGTCTAGTTTCGTTATTCTTTTAGTCTAAGCATGGCAGTATTGTAGACTTACTCGATAGTCTAGTATGTTAGTTGAGGTACATTATTCTCGTCGTAAATAAAGAGAACAGGCATATCTTTAATCTCTTGAGGAGATCCGACGGCTCTATTTATATTTGAGAAATTTCCAGTGGTATAAAATGACAATGAACTATTTACATGTCGGTGAAATATATTTTCATAGTATGGCACCTTACCAATTGCTACTTCGAATATAATAATAATAACACCTTAATTCCACCGAGCTGACGGTAAAAGACGTCGTGCGTCTATTTGATCTTTGTTGCTGGCACTTGGAACACGGCTTCCTCACACCCACTACACCACGCAAATTCTGCCCAGCTTGATTGCTAGCCTCATTTACACGATTAACCAGGCGCCAAACTGAGTCAAGCTATAGCACACGTCCCCCGTTTACTTAATATCGGCCCGTGCGCCTTGTTTCCTCTTGAATTGTTCCCGTTTGAGTTTGTCTAAGCGCTCACACAATTCAACATTCAGGTTTGAAGGGGATGCGTATCCATCTTAGTTTTCGAAGCTAGTGGTTAAGTTCGAGAACAAAAAGTTCCAAAATCATATGGATATCACGAGGCACGCGCAACAAATAGTAAGGATGCACGTCCTCGGTAGGAGGTAGAATATGGCGATATATAGCCGAGGCTTTGTTTATTAAGGGGACAACACAAACTCAAAGGCACGGTCAATCGGGAGCGTGGGGAGGGGCAGGAAAAACACCTACACGAATATTCGTGTTTTTGTTTGTCTTTGTCCCTCGCCATGCCTTAGGGAGACAATGTATCTACAAGCCTCCGTTTGACTTTAGGTTCTACCGAAGCCGACCATCTCGTGGAGTCATTCAAGCAGAACCGAAATTGCACCTTCCCGGTGCTCGTCGTGTTTCTGGGTTTTGTTATCACCGAAGAAAACAATTACGCGCCGTAACATGGAATATGTTCATCGTCGACCCCTAAGATGAAAGTGCGGTTTGGGGCTACGTGCCCGCTGGATCAATCCATCGTCTGTTTCTCGCCACACGATTACGCTCCCTCTCGCACACGCGCGCAGATGGCACGGCGAGGTCATTAAAAGAGGGAGGTCGATTGGTCCGGCGAGCACACATTTCCCATCGCATCGTCAGCTGAAGGGTGAAAGAAGGGAAGTGTACAACTGTGCGCACCATCCTTCTAGCCGCCTTGGTAGATGCACATCTATCGTGGTGAGATCGTATGACTCGAACACCGGGGCTGACTCTCTAGGGAGGTTCCACTTCGTCTTGTTCGTTCTGAGTTCTGTGTGCCTACAATTCTCCCCCCCTTCCCCCCCTCATCGAAGGCCAAGGCATCGTTTGCCAGTGGGCACGACGGCGAATTGATGTCTTGGGCTGAGGTGCTGCGCGGTTCCGGTGTGTCGACATGAGTTCCTTTCGGGAGGACGTTTTGACGCGAGGACCCGAGAGAGCGGACTTGAATTGATCGATACATACGGTATTTTCTGTACTCAAAATCCAGAATGAAGGTGTTGGGCTGGCGCCTAAGAACAGGACAAAGATTGTCATTTGGCAATTTCAAAGGTTTTTCTGATGACGTCGCGTCGAACGAATGCATGCCGTACCATTCGCCAAATCCGTGCTCACAAAAATATATTTTAATATCGTGGAAGTCGTGTTGACTGTGGAACTACGTATCCCGTGGTCTTCTTAAGTCACAAAACGTAACTTTGCGTGTCGGGAACCGCTTCAGCTGTAGAGTTCTGAAAGAACTTAAAGGACGCATGCAAAGAAAAAAAACTTTTTTTTTAAACAGCCGGTTTGGGAAAAGGAAGTCATAAAACGAATTTACAACGAAAAATCAAACTTGTTAGAGCTATATTCACGGCGCTATACGAATTTGCAGTTGGCGCCCGCGGGCGCCGCGGAAAAGTGGCCCATATTTAGCACGTGACTGGCCCTTATTTGTCACGTGGTACTTGCAATCTTTCGGAAGCTTCCTATGGTCTCGAAAAGTTACTTATTCATCTTCGTTTGAAGTGCAACACAAAACAAAGAATAACAACTAACTTTTAGAGCCCAAAGGAAGCTCCTGAAAAAGCGCAAGCAGACGTGAGAGACCTGTGCGCCGGTCAGATAACGGCGGCGGCGTCCCGAAGCAGGCGAACTTGTGCGGCGGCGGCGACAGCGGCGTGGAGAAACGCGTTGAAGCGGCGTTCGCACTACGCTCAGCGTGCGGCGGCGGGGTACTTTGCGGCGCCGGCGACGGAGAGCGGTGGCGCGCGGGCCTACCACGTGAACAGCGGTGGCTCCCGCCAGCGCCAACTACAAAATGGTTTTGCGCCGTAAATATAGCTCTAAACGTTTTCTTTCTTCGTTGTAAATTTATTTTATACCATTCTTTTTCCATCTAGACTGTTTTAAAAAATGTTTTTTTTCCTTTGCATGTGTCCCTTAAAGGGGGGGAATGTCGTTTTATAAGGATGTTCAGTGGGAGTAGAGGTAGGGCCAGCCTCGTAGACAGTACGAAAGCCCCAGTCATAATGCTCTAACCAAATTCATCTTGAGGTGCATGCTTTAAAGGGATACTAAATCCAAAGTTAAAATATACCTCTCACGTTTAGAAATAAGTTAAATGTGGTCAGCTGTTTTTATTAATCATAACCGTATGTGTGTATTTAAAACAGATGGGTGAATTTGTGGTTCTAAATGTTCGATTATGGCGAGCACTCCAGTATCAGCCGTCGAAGAGCGCGGTGTATTTCGGAATACTCGTTAAGACCGCGACGTCATCGGTCTCCCCAGGGCCAAGCGTACAGTTGTTATGAGCAGTGACACTTGGTAGGGTGAGCGCGTTAAGAACTCGCTTAGTGAGAGTGCCCAAGGGCTGTAGCATATTACCGGGAGACTGCGAAGCCGGCGTAGTCATCCTCGCTGATGACAACAGTGGTATATCTTTACACCCTCCGTCGCATGGGCGTGAGCTGTCATATTGGAATCATGTGACGCCGCCGCCATAAGGTGACTTCAAGTTGTCGCTCCATCTCTCTCCTTTGCGCTCAAGCGAAGGCGTTATATTCGTGATTTTTGTCGCGTTTTACCGCGCTTTTCTGCCTTGCTTTGTAAAGCATTATCTGATACCTGTTTTTGCTACCTACCCGCATGCCATCATTATGTGCACAACTCCGCTTGAATTAATAGCACGTTGTCACTATTTTCACCACTGGCGTAGCGGATGCGCGTGAGGAAAGGAGTCAGTTTGAGGACTGGCGCACATGTAGAATGTGTATGACTCTAAGACACACGAGGGTTTAGAGGCCAATTAATTATGACAGCATAAAATGAAAGCCGTTTACAACTCCCTGTAACGCCGAATTGGAGCACAGCTCTTGAGGATTAGGAGGGAAGGGTACTCAGGGGAGGATATACCCTTCTCCTCCACTCATTCTTCAATCTCCTCCTGGGGGTGGTCACGTGACCTCGGGGGGAGGGGGGTCACGTGAACGGGGGTCACGTGACCGGGGGGGTCACGTGACCTCGGTGTGGTCACGAGACCTCGAGGGGGGGGTCACGTGACCTCGGGGGGGGGGGGGGGTGTCAAGTGGCCTGGGGGTCACGTGATCTCGGGGTCATGTGACCTCGCGGTCACGTGACCCCCCCCCCCTCCTTCGAGGTCACGTGACCTCGGGGGGAGGAGCACGCGCGGTGAATTGTGGGACGTTTCCCACAATGCACCGCGCGGCTACGCCGCTCAAGCCGGAAACAGCTACCTAAGAGCTGCGCTCTAAAATTTGCTTAAGTGATAGCGGCGCAATAAGTAGCGCAAGGTATATTTATAATTACGCATTTATGATCTTAAAGAAGAAGGCAAATATAGTCAACGCAAGGAGACACTGAGCTTTTCTTGAAAACATCGTGCTCTGCTTTCATAACAAATCCAAAACAGTTGCATTTGATTATATCGGGGAATCAATTTTGCTGTGTAAATATTCGCTTGATCTGTTTATGAATTTAAAGACACTAGACACTGTGCTCAGTCTCATGTCTTTACTCATTCAATTTTCCTACAATCCAATTTAATTAACTATTTAGAAACAAAGGGTTGTGATATAGGGTGAGAGACGTGTCAAAAAAAGCTTGTGAGTGCCTGACAAAAGCGCCCGAGGTACTCAAGATGTGGCGACCAAAAACGCCGCCGTCTGCATGGAAATCACTGGAGTGCAGCGTTGTCAATGCTGGATTTAATCTCGACGCCGCTGAAAGTAAAAACGAGTATCTTTTCAAAGAAATAAAGATCAGTCTATACAAATTCATGAGGGCGTACCTGGCATTCGACTTGAATCAAGCTTGCTGAAGGTCTATTGTCTTGCGCCACTTGATTTTATTTCGAAATTTATACAGAAGACTGACGTCAGATTGAAGGGTTTGTCCGTTATCTCATATTTTCAATACGTTGTAAGGAAATCTTCGTATAACAAGTAGTTTTTTAAAGGGACCATGAAACGATTCTGAAGTCGAATTTCATCCACCGATCATCGTAAAAGGTGTGAAAAGAAACACAAAAACACAAAAATAGGGAGCCAACAAAAATTCTTCGCTATAGAACTTTTAAAAGAAAACAGGACTCTTTTGCGCCTTCTTTCCTTCGAAAGCTCTCTGCCTTTTCACTGCGATGCATCCGCGGAAACGCAGCACGTCAGCCGAATCCACGTCGCCTATTGGGTAAGAGCCGACCACACCAGCAACACGATCGTAAACAATAAATAGCCGGCGAGTGTTTCCTAAAGTTTTGTTAAATAATATTCAGATCCACATTTTGTAGCATAATTAAAGATGTGACGAAAATTGCCAAATTTGATAATGCTGAGAGCCAAGCGCCATCTATCGTGTGGTAAACGAAGCAACTACTGCACCTGCGCAGTAGGGCCGACCGGGCCGACAGCGCGTCAGTTACCTTATGACCAAAGAACGTTTATTTTTCTACGTGTTCTTCGCGCGCGTCCCGACTTGAAGCAGCAAGAAAAAAGTACTTGAGACAGACCACGACGAACAAGAACGCTGGCTCCACAAACACCCGAGAAAAGCTACAACAGCGACGAATCCACCGGCTCCGACCAAGCGAGCTTGGTGATAGGCCTAGCGGCCTACCAGGCACTCCGACTCGGAACAGCGTTGCTTCAACGGTACTTAGCCAAGACTGCCTGCCCACGACCGGCTGGCGTGCTGAATGGAATATGCCCGGGCGACCTTTGTGGACCCTTCCCGTATTATAGTTTGATCGCTGATCTCAATTTTAGATTAAGAGGTGAGGTCAATCTCTTCCCCTTGTTTTCCGAGGCAGTGTTAATGAACACTGTCGTCGAAAAGGGACTCTCGTCGATTCTATCTTCTTGTTTTGTGTGATATAGAGCTCAAATAAACGCCGTATGGATTACCTTCGTAACACGGTATGTACACTTTGTTATTAGTATGCCATTTTTTATTTCTGACACGTATTACGTCACTGTCGAGCTATAACAGTTCGTGGGAGCTACGTGCAATGCCAGTCCAACCTTCCTTTGCCGAGTGTCACGTCAGTATCGAGTTGCAATCGGAAAAGATCGGTCCCGAAGCGCTTACCAACAGCGCGAATACAGCACTTCCATCAAACGCGCGCGTCCGCTCCGAGTGTGAACAGGTATTTACCTGGCTCTTGCTGAGACTGTCGCAGTTCAAACGTATGTTTTTTTAACGTCGGCTCGCTCCTGCATCTCCGAGGCCGCGAAAAACGCCGCGGCAATTTGTTTCCATCTACGTCGCTTTGCAAATGACTGACACGGGCCGCCTTTTACCAACAATGACAGTTGGGCTGGAGTCTTCACCGGAAGACTCGCCGCACTTCCCAACAGGCATACCGGCGTATGGGACTAGTCCCATGCTGTCGCTCTAACGCAACATATCCCATTGAATTTCGCTCAGCTGCGATGTGTCCATGCCTATGCGGCGATGAGAGGCGCCGATTCCGAAAATACGTCGGTGACATCAGCGCCATCAGCGCAGAAAAAACCTACCGGCACACCGCCAACTCGCCGCCGCTAACGCTCCCATCTCCTACTGCCGAGAGAGCTTCCGGTTCCGGAAACAGGATACGTCACGACCGTCAAAATTACGCCGCAGCTTGTTTTGCGGTCAGTTGGAGGGAAAGAAAAGTCGATATTTCATTAATTTTTTGTGTAGAAGTTAATAAACCGGGACTAAAACGGATGCCTGTTCGGCATTCAGTGAACATTGACGGTTTAATGTAAAAGTTATCTGGCAAAAGTAAAAAGGTAATTTCATGGTCCCTTTAAGGTCAGGCTTGGGAAGTAATTAGTTACAAGTAACGGATAACTTGTAATCCGTTACTTTTTTATGTAATTTTGTTATTGCCACGTTACTTTTTAGAGCGCAGCTCTTAGACGCCCGGTTCCGGCTTGAGCGGCGTCGGCGTCGCCGTCGCCGTCGCCGTCGGCGTCGGCGTCGGCGTAACCGCGCGGTGCATCAGGGGTAACTTTGCCCGCTAAATTTAGCTGGGAACTTTTTTTTCGCTAAATTAGATTTAGCGCCCGCGCTAAATCTAGCGGAAAATATTTCCCGCTATATTTAGCGGAAAAGTTCCCCGCTAAATCTAGCGGACAATTTTTTCCGCTAAATTTAGCGGCAAATTTTACCCGCTAAATCTAGCGGAAAATTTTTTCCGCTAAATCTAACGAAAAATTTTCCGCGCTAAATCTAGCGGAAAAATTTCCCCGCTAAATCTAGCGGATAATTTTACCCTCTAAATCTAGCGGAAAATTTTCCTCGCTAAATTTAGCGGAAAGTTTGCCCGCTAAATTTAGCAGAAAAACTTCCCCGCCATATTTAGCGGGAAATTTTCCCCGCTAAATCTAGCGGAAAAGTTTTCTGGCTAAATCTAGCGGAAATGTTCCCCGCTAAATCTAGCGGAAAGTTTCCCCGCTAAATCTAGCGGATAATTTCCCCACTAAATCTAGCGGAACATTTTCCCCGCTAAATCTACCGGAAAATTTTCCCCTAAATGCGGGAGGGCAGGAGAGCAGGAGGGGCCTTGCCCCCTCTACGTACCTTCCCCTCCTCCTCCTCAAGAGCTGCGCTCTAATTCGGCGTTACCGGGAGTTATTAACGGCTTTCATTTTTTTCTGAAGTATTTTGTAATGTAATTTCGGTACAAAATATTGGTCACTAATTACTTTAATTACTCGTTACTTTTCAAAAATATGAGCATAATAAAGTAACTGGAGCAACACGAGCAGAACATTCAGCAGCACAAAGAGAACAAGTTCAGCAAAGTAGAAAATATCACGTAGGGGAGAATAGCCGAAATGAAAACAGGATTTTTTGCATGACCGGTCACAAGAACCATTAGAAAAAAATTACACCATCTTCCCGAGGGGAACCATGGGGTGATGCGGAGCATCGCGGAGCGTTATTAACGGTGTTATTAACGGTGTTAGTAACGTTGTTAGTAACGTTGTTAACTTGCGTGTTATTACGTTGTTAACTTGCGTTGGTTACCACACATCGCGTGAACGTTGTTGGAAACTCCACGATGCTCCGCATCACCCCATGGTTCCCCTCGGGAAGATGGTGTAATTTTTTGTCTTCAGTGGACGTAGCGTTGCTGTTAGTTTGTGGGGTGGTGCTGACGCTTGCTTGCGCCAACCCACTAACTGACGGGACTGTTGCTTCCATCACACTTCATCGGAAGAACGGAGTGAAGTGGAGTCAACAGCGCTGAACTGAACGCGCGCAGCGCGCTACCGCTGCTTATATTCACACTTGAAGGAGAGGAGACTAGAGGAGGAGAGTTGCGCATGCGCGCGCGGTGTGAGTAGAAGCGAACGACCGCGAAGTGCACGCAGCTGGTAGAGAGAGAGAGCGGAGAGAGTAACGCGCAGCTATTGGAGAGAGGGAAGGAGGAGAGTTGCGCATGCTTAGTGTGAGTGCGGACTACGACGCCGCGGGACATAGACCCGAGCAAGAGATGCTCCGCATCTAAAATGGGGAAGGCATGTACAAATATACAAAAAACAAAGACCAAGTAAGACAATGCCGAGTAGGCTCTCAGCGCCTTCATCGTGTTTTTCTTCTCTGGGGCACGAGAAAGCTCTTCGTGTTTATGTATTTTTGTCTTTTACACCATTTCCCCCTTTCGAACTTTTTCGACGTCTCCCGCCACCGGCACAGACCTTAAACCTGGGTCCGGACCCTCTATATTCGCGGGTTCACAACTTGCCTAACAGACGATATAGCCTCGCGCGAAAGGGTTGAATTATTTTGGTCTTTGATGTGCGCTACTGTATTTTAGCACAATCTTGAGGCACGGCTGAAATTGCCCGGCGCTAGGCTTAGAGCATCGTCTTCGAGGATACGGACGATATTTCTTTTGGTTAACTTGTCTGGGCATGGTGGGTCGAGTCCACTCCTCACTTTACAGTCAACTGCCTACTATAAAGAAGAGGGGGTGTGGGGGTTAGGCCATCGAAGGAATGCTTACAGAGAGAGAGAGAGAGAACACTTAAAGTAGTGTGATCCTCTATTGTTTTGTGAGACCGATGGCCACCGCTTCACCTCGCTCTCTATGCCCTCCCCTCCCCTGGCCTCCACGAATATTGGCAAGAAAGTGAGAATGCGCGTCCCGGATGCGAGGGGAAGCCGCATTCCCTTGCGGACGGCTTTTTCCTCGCCCTTCTCCGGTGATTTGCTGACGGCAACCCCTCGGGATCATGACTTGGACGCGTCCGCCCCTCCGGGGAGCCAACCTATATCCGACCTACCCGGGTGGCCCTAATCTAACAGGAAGCGACTCTCGCCTAAGGGAGGTTCTCCTCGGCGGAGCGTTGCATTCTTTATCTGATCCTCCCTCTCCGTGATACTGTCAATAGCGGCAGCGCGGACTCCGACTGGGGATCCTGTCAAAAGAGACAGCACCGTAATCTCCGACATTGTTGGCCCTCAGGGCAAGCGTGTGACGTTATCGTCAATTAACACGTCTTTTTCTGGACCAAAGAAACCTTCTTGGTGTTTTTAAGCGGTACCCCGCAAAGGGGAAACCCATATCTCGCACCCCATCGTGCGGCATGTCCGGTACTGCAAACAAAGCAGCACTCTCGCAATGACACTGAACCAGGCCAATTTCCGGCCAAGAACTTCGTGGACAGAGGAAGAGGCGAGCGCCAAAAACCCGATGCCACTCAACGGCTTTTTGGCCACGCCAGCCACGCACGGACAAAATCAGCAAGTGTCTCTTCAGCCGAGCTTCCCCAACGGGTATGACTCACAATGCCCGGAATGCAACCGAGGCACTCCTTCTCGGAGCGCGCCAGCCTTCATCGCTGCGCCAAACCCACTTGTGACTTTCGAAGTCAAGACGGGTCCGACGAGACAAGAGACAATGACGCAACAGCAGGCCAATGCAGCCTCTTACAGCATCGATTTTTTAGCTTAGACTGGCCGTCAACTTCTCCGCACGGAGATAACGCTGACGCAATCTACGAGCTGCAGCACAGAACAGCTGCTACAGGCGCAGCGCACCAATCGGCGGGCCCACAAAGAGGGAAAACCCGCCAGCCGCACATGCGGAGAGCGATTCTCACCACAGACAAGACACGCTCGGCGCATATCACCCCCTGCTAGAAAACGCAGCTCGGGTGATCGAGAGCCTGACGGGCGCACTGCAAACAACAGTTAGGCCCCCGCCGCTGACACGGCCACCGGTCAGAATCCCTATCCCGACATACCGAGGGTACGGAGACCGAGTGTGTGCGACAGACTTCCTCGAGGACCTGAAAAAGTACCAACAGGCCATGGGAATGTCGGACCACGAAATACTGTATAGCATCTTGCCAATTTCGTTTGTAGACCAAGCGGCGCGGTGGCTCCGTCTACCCGGAAGCCAGCTGTCGTCGATCGAGCAATTCCGCAAGGCACTTCGCCAGGAATTCCTTCCTGCTAACTACGAACGCAGGATGAGGCGAGAGCTCGAACAACGGACCCAACACCCAGACGAGTCACTGTGGGAGTTCGTTAGGGCGATGCAAGAGCTCTTTGTGCTGGCAGAATCCTCAGCGCCCAACGCAGAGCAGGTAGAACGAGTCATTCGACAATCGCTCCCGACTTTTGCGGCGTATCGCCGAGGCAGTCGCTTTCGCGACTTGAACAAACTGGCCTCGGAGGCTCGGCAGATTCAAGGAGGCATTCTTGCCGCACGAGCATATCGTCCCCCACCCCCAGCATCAGCGGCACTCGAGCCGCGCTGCGCGTGGAACCGGGGACACTGCGTCCCGCTACAGGAGACACGAAGCCGCCCACTACGCAGACGAGCGAAAGTCGAAACACGTACGACATCTCATGGCGAATTCCACTGGTTGTTTTGGAGCGCGCCGGGATCGACGTTTCTGGAGCGAGCCTATTTCACTTGGCGATCGGGATCGAGACGGACGTGTTCCACTGGTCGTTTTGGATTAGCTCCCGCTCCAGATCTCGATCTGGATCCGAGAAAAGTCGCTCCGACGATTCGGCGGATTTCAACCGGAAGCCAGCCGGGCCAGCCCTCGGCGCACACGCGTGACTTCCTCTTCCTCGCGGGGTATCTCGCCTGATCTCGCCATCTCGCCTCAGAAGAATTAGTAATGGCGGCTTGCTTACCTCTCGGCACGAGAGCCGGTTCGTTTTCGAGGAAGGAGAAGAGAAGGTTCTGCCGCGCTACGGGCATTCCGGCAATCTTTGCTAGAAGCTCCTGAGCCATTCCTGCCGCTCATGCGTCGAACACGTGTTAGAGCCGTGATTACGAAAACGTCTTCGAAACGACCGCGATGGCCACGGAAGGGGATTCCCGGGTAGTTGAATGACGGGTAGGCATCCGCCGATCCCGGAGCAGTGGTCATGTTCCACTGGGGATCCGTAGGCAGCGCGACCCCGTTCGTATCGTGTGCTCCATTCCGGATCTGGTCAACTGATCCTGGCGCGCTCCAAAACGCCCATTGGAATTCGCCATCAGATCGTGCGCTCGACCCGTACTCCTATGAACGGCTGGCAGCAGTGACTGCGCCGCAGTTCAACAAGCGAGATCGGAACACAGAGTTACCGACGCCACGGGAGGAAACGCGGCCGCTTGGAAGCCGGGTCTGGCAGCGTTGTTCTTGACTCCGAGACCAGTGAGTGAGGTGACGTCTGCTCACTTACGTCTGTCGGCAGCGGAGCGAGATGACATTTGTTTCTGACCAGAAGTCCTTTCGGGATCTCTACGACGTTCGACCTTGGTTCTGTCCTCTTTCCGATGACTTTACCAGCTGTCGCCGCATTTCTCACCCAGACCGTGCTATCAAGAGGTTCGTTCAAGCGTTCACACACTGCATGTCGGCTATTATAGTTTCTCACTTGTTTGTCCCGTTGTAGGAGTACAGCTCCGAGGCCATACGACGAAGCGTCTGCCGAAACGATGAGGTGTTGTCCTGGATCATACAGAGTCAGGGTTGCGGCGTCTTGGCTGTCTTTCTTTACTGCTTCCCAAGCACGCTGCAGCTGAACATCCCAGGCCCACTCTATGTCCATTTTCAGCAGGTCTTGTAGGGGTTCTAGTTTTTCCGACATGTGTGGGATGAATCTACCTAATTGGTTGGCCATCCCGATGAATCGCCTTATCTCATGAACTGTGGTGGGTGGACGCATTTTAGTGATTGCATCAACCCGTTCTGGATCCGGCAGAAGTCCTTGGCTGCTGATTATGTGGCCAAGGAACTTGACAGAGGTCTTCTTAAATTCACACTTCTCATTAGGTGTGACACCTGCCGTTTTCAGCCTTTGAAGAACTTCTTGGAGCCTGGAGTCATGTTCCTTATCGTTTGACCCCGCCACCAGGATGTCGTTCATATGACACAGCACCCCGGAAGGCCCTCCAAGATTTGGTTCATCTTCCTTTGGAAGTGCTCAGGCGCAAATGAAATCCCAAATCGAAGCCTATGAAAGCAAAACCGACCAAATGGGGTGATGAAAGTTGTCAAGAGTTGTCACTCCGCCGCCAGCTTGATTTGCCAGCAGCCTGCCTTGGCGTCCAGTTTCGAATACAAAGATGTATTTAAAGACGGCCCAAGGTTTCTTCCACTGAAGGCAAGACCAGTTTCTCGCGCTCAATGTTCTTGTTGAGCTGCTGTCAGATCTACACATATTCTGACATCTCCATTCTACTTAGGAACCACCACCATTCCAGAACACCACGCGGTGGGTTCTTCTACTCGCTTTATGATCCGTCCTTTAACATTTTTCTCAAGTGCTCCTCAACTTTTGATATCAGAGCCAAGGGTACACGACGGGACGTGTTTACTGAAATCGGTGTGGCATTATCAATCAGCTTGATCTTGTATCCCCCCTTTAGTATTCCAATACCACTGAAAAGTTCCGGATATTTCTGGTGATAACCGGCAGTAGTGGGGTCGGTGACTGAATGTATGAATAGCACAGAACTTGGACTTGTCAAATTCCAAGTATTGGAATTTGACTTCTGGGACGTGAAGCTATAGCTTCACGTCCCAGAAGCGGTTCGTCAAGGTTCGCGACAACATAGACGTCCTCATGTATCAGCTGTTGACCATGTTGAATCGTGGCCCGGAACTTCCCAATGACTGTTAACATCTGCCTACCGGGTCCGAAAAGTTTGGCCGCAGTAGGCTGGAGGTTTTTGAAGCTCGATGCCGCATCCTCCAGTATGGCACTGACGTCGGCGCCTGTATCAATCTTGAACTGGACGACCTTGTCATTGACCTTGAGCGGGACTTTCCAAGCTAGGCCAGCAGAAGATTTAACACTTCCGAGCAGCCATTCTTCTTGGTCTATCTCCAGGTTTACTTCCTGTATAGACTTTCTCCTGCATACCTTTGTCCAATGTCCTCTTCTGCCACAGTTTAGGCACTTGGAACTGATTGCAGGACACTCGGAGTTTGTGTGCGCCAACTTGCCACATCTTCCGCAGCTAGGAGCTTTCGTGTCATTTCTTGACTCTAAATTGCGCGGAGCCTTCCATTTTTCTTGTCTTTACCAAGGCATCGATGACCATCTCCTCTTTTTCTGTTTGTCCTGTGCGCTCAGACCACTGCTTGTTGCTTGTGCACGGCTTCTTTCTATCGAGCTCGCGTGACTGCTAGCTTCTAGTGTGAGGTTTGGGTCTCTCTGCAGGCTTAGAGAAAGGGAGTCATCTGACAGTCCGACTACGAAGCGATCTCGACCAGTTCGTCCTTCAGAACGCCGTAGTCACTTCTGTCACTTCTGACACCACGTAGCAATATCTAGAAAGGACGAGACGAGGCCATGTCCGCTGGGCTCTAGACATGAAGCGCGTGTGTCGCCGGCGCTTCGTTCTCCTTTATTCCATGCCTCTTGCCACAATTATGTAAACAAGTTTTGCAAAACAACTTATACTTGAAACTAGACCGCAACACGCAAGCCTCTTTATGAGTGGCTTTGCGTGCGACTATACTTCGGTCACACTAGCATCTGTAGGGTTATGTAAAGTGAAAAAAAAAAAACGTCCCAACACGATTCCGTTGCACAACTTCATATTTATTGATATAGCTGGTCAACTGGCCTACAGTATCCATAACTCAAAAGAGTTACATGGCCTCTGTTTTAGAGCGCAGCTCTTAGGCGCCCGCTTCCGGCTTGAGCGGCGTCGCCGTCGCCGTAGGCGTAACAGCGCGTTGCGGTATGGGACGTTTCCATAATGACGTCCCACGTGACGTCACCTTTGACGTCCAGAGGGTCACGAGTGACGTCACGAGGGTCACTAGGGTCACAAGTGACGTCATGAAGGTCACTCGTGAAGGCCTCGACGAAGCTCACGAGTGGCGTCACGAGGGTCACTAAGTCACGAGTGACGTCACGAGTGACGTTACGAGGGAGGGGAGGGAGGGGAGGGGGAGGAGAGGTCTGGAGGAGGAGGAGAGAGTAACCTCCTCTCCGTACTCTTTCCTCCTCTCCTCATGAGCTGAGTTCTAATTCGGCATTACAGGGAATTCTAAACGTCCTTTTATTTTTTATGTTGGACACGATATTTTTAATATTGTGAACGTAGTGGCACTGCTTTAGAGGTATTGTCGTCGGTCAGTCTTTATCTCATCAAAACCAGCCGCCACGTCACCCTTTGGATGTGTCTGTGGGTGACATGAAATGAGGCAAGCTGACTCACCCAACACGAAACAGAAAAGCTTTACGTCTGTCATACTGGCGAGGAATATCTGGTCGTCGGAAATGTCGTTAGATACTTCCGTTTTAAAGCATCATTCACACTGCACCATTTTCTTACGTTAAGTTGCGTTACGAAATATTACGTTGAAGTCACCGGGACCTCTGTGCTTCATATTAAGCGAGGCTACCAGTTCAAGGAGAAAGCATGACACGCGAGATTCGAGACACGAATGTTTCGGTGACTTATACGTAAAGTAATTTCACGTAAGAAAACGGGGCAGTGGGATTGAGCTTTCAAAGTGCTGTCCAAACAGGACACGCTTTCTGCCGCGCTAGGCGAAAAAATCGCACACGCTTCTCAACAACCTGAACATTGCGGCGCGCGCTTGCGTTTCAGAGCGCAGCTCTTATGCGCCCGTTTCCGGGTCGAGCGGCGTCGCCGTCGCCGTAACCGCACGTTGCATTATGGGAAGTTTCCATAATGACGGCTCACGTGACCTCTCGTGTGACGTCACGAGGGTAAAATTTTCCCGCTAAATTTGTGGGGAAATTTTCCGCTAAAAATAACGAGAAAGTTGTCTTCGATAAAGTTATTCGGAAATTTTCCCGCTAAATTTGGCGGAAACGTTTTCTGCCAAATTCAGCGGGAAAACTTTATCCCCGTGAAGTCACACTTGACGTCATCTGTAACATCACGTGACGCCGTTTAACCGGTAAAGTATTCCGTTAAATATAGCAGGAAAATATTTCGGCTAAATTTAGCGGGGAATATAAATTTAGCGGAAAAAGTTCCCATGAAATTTAGCGGGGAAATTTTACCCTCGTGGCGTAACAATACAAACGAACTGACCCAATTGATAACGAGCGATGTCCGAAGCGGGAAGGTTGTTTCGGGATAGGGCGAAATGGTAAAGGATGAAACGAGAAGGTCGTTTTGAGCCGGGTCGAAACGGGAAGGTACAAACGGGAAGGTTGAATTGGGAATGGATCGAAACGGGAACGACCCCTGCTACGATGTGCGAAACTTGGAAGTAGTAAGCTATTTTTCGCTGGTGTGACCGTTGCAATGCGGTTATATTTGGTTAGTAAAAATCGAGCGGACCTGTTGTGAACTGACTCAAGTGAGTCAGGGAGATAATTAGTATAGGGATCCCATATTGAGGCTGCCTACTCGAGTTTAGATTGCCCTTGCGTTTTATAAAGAAAAGGATTTAATGATGAAGGAGCTAGGTAGAAGTTACGTTTAAGATAGCCAAGCATCTGATTAGCATTGTTAGTCACGTAATTAACATGCAGCTGTCAGGAAAGATAGGCGCTTATGATCACGTCCAGATATTTGCATGAATCTACATGTTGTAAGGGTGTGTGATGAAGGTTATAAGTAGCAGAGAATTCAGTTTTACGTGTTATGCGCATCATTTTGCATTTGGCAATATTAAGCTGCATTGACCAAAGTGTTCACCACTGCAAAATCGAGTATAAATCATGTTGCAGTTGTTGTGAGTCGGAATCGCTAGATATAACACGGTAAATAGCATAGTCATCAGCAAAAAGTTTAACTGAAGAAGAAACACAAGTCTACAAGTCAATAATATAAAGAAAGAAAAGTAAAGGACCTAAGCCGGACCCTCGAGGTAAACCATAAGAGTCGGATGCGAGAAAGGAGTTAGTGCCATTACATGTAACAAATTGAGAGCGATTTGTTAAAAATAAAACAATCCAATTAAACACGTTACAGTCAATGTTAAGTTTCCTTAGCTTAAGCAATACAAGTTTATCGGCCTTGCCCAAAGCTTTTGAAAAAACTAAAAATATCCAGTCCACCTGAGATTCCTGATCAAGAGCGGTATGAAAATAGTTGGGGATATGGACGGCGTTTTGTTTTACAAGAAAAATATTTCCTAAACCTATTTTGGACTGGTTAATAGAACAAATTTGTTTCCAGGAAGTTAATTATTTGCGTATAAAATGCGTCTTAAATACTTTACAAGGAACACTAGTTAGTGAGGTAGGCCTATAATTAATGGGGGAGTGATTATTACAAGATTTGTTCAAGGGAATTACTTTACAAAATTTTAAAGTCGCTAGATAGAAATTAAGTGTCAAGGAATTCTGAACGTTATGTGCAAGAATTAGGGAAGAGTACTGATTTGGAGTTTTGAGGACTTTTGAGTTAATTTCATCGATTCCGGTTGCCGAAGACCGCTTCAGACACCTAGGATCTTTAAAACTCAATCAGGACTAATCAAGACCACCTCCATTAACGAAAAAAAGTCGGAATAATAGGGAGACATATCATTGTTAGGAGTGTTAGAAATGGACTTAATAAACACTTCCTGAAACAGTGCAGAACATATTGACTCATGAATCAAATTTTCGTCCGGTGCTTTCAGTGAGATAATCGTGGGTCTATCACGGTGATACATTACGTTCCTAAATTGAAGTGGGTTATTTCTTAACATGACTAGAAGAAAGTGAATAAAGAAATTAAGCTTAGCATTTTGAGCAGTAGTTTTGTAACTCTGAGCAGCAACTAAATAATTCTGCCATTAAACAGGACACGATGTGAGTGGCTCTAATTAAGCGTTTCTTTTCGTTGGACAACCTGAGGAGCGCTTTGTTAAACCATGGAGTATTAAGATTTAAGATCGTGGTTTTTAGTGGTACGTATTTTTCAGTCAGCGAAATCAGCTTTTCTTTAAAAAGTGTCCAATTGTTCTCGACAGAGTCCTCCGATTGCATCCACGTTTCGGCGGCAGCATAAGGAATGCTGTAGAAAAGGGTATTTCTTCTCCCTGACCTATCTTCCAGATCATCAAGCCCATGACCCAGAGCATCATTTGTATTTCTTTGGTCTCCGATTTCATGTCGTAGGTCGTGCACTTCTCGCTCGAAAGTACGTGTCTTATTCTCGACGGACGCAAGCCTTTCCTCGATGTTTGTAACTATTTCTTCGATGGATTTCTGTATGTCCTTTATTTCGTCTACAGACTTAAGCAAGACTGTTTGGCCTGCGTCGAACGCTTGCGACCCAGACTTCAAATAATTTAGAAGTTAAAACATCTGTGAAAATTGCTACGCCCGCTCCGCAGACAGGGGACCGGGATTCGTTTCAATGTCCCAGAATAAAACAACAATCTAAAAGAGGCGGCACACGTTTCAATACAAGGCTGCAGACAAAGTGTACAGGGCAGCAGCAGCAAAACGCGGTCGTCCGACTGATAACAGTAGCTGTCGTCAAATACGAAACGTACCTGCACAAAGATAAAAACAGTGTGTTACGAATGTTTCACGTCGAGCTGCTGCCGTCCTGTCCAGACAAACATATTCCATAAATTTTCGCCGAAAGAGGACTGGTATCGCATAGGGCCATCAACGTATTTGATTAGGGAATCGATATCTCCCGCCATTGTGAATCCCCCATTTATTCCCGTGAATTCAGCTCGCTGTCGGCGGAACTTTCAGGCGCCTATCCACATTATTAAAAAAACAGACGCCGTGCCGGCGCGAGCCACCCCCGGGGACTAAGGAACGATCGAAGGCGTTGCCTAAATTATAGGAGCCCCTTTGTCCCTTCTAATGAACCCGTCGAAACCAAACTCACACAATCTGCAGCTTTAGACAAAAACCCAAGCGTAGGCAGAGGCCGAGAGGGAGTGTGGAAGTTGACTGGTCCTAATCGAAGGTGCCCGGGCTCTCGGCAAGTCGATAACGTGTAGTAGAGAGCCTGAACTCTTCATGAAACAACGATATATCTTGCCTCCCGATACTTGAGAGCGGTTCCCGTGCGCTAGTGCGGAAACGAGGAGACTTGACATAATGAGTTGCAACTAGCGGCCTTTATGCGACGGGTGGTCGTTAAAAAAAATCTTCCTGGTCCAGAATTCGATCCTGAGAGCTACTCAAGACTAACGGAGGGCTCTATAAACTGAGCTAACCAGGAGTTGGCAGTCAGTAGAGCGAACGGATGTTAACAGTTGCACCAGTCTTGATCGTAGCCATCTAAACGAGAAAGCAGTTGTTAATGATATCATATAATCATTAGCGACTGTCATAATAATCATAGTCATACAATCATGAACTTGGAGAGCACTTTGGGTTTGGCGATGCAACCTGTTAAGCCTTGTATGATAGAAAGCCATGGTGATAAAAGGGGAGGAAGAACGTCGTAGGAGTCGAGAGAGGAGTCGTTCTACGCTCCATTTCACCTTATGTATGAACCGCAAAGAACGGTACGATTCATCCCGGGATATCTAGCGGTGAAGAGGTATCACAAGAATATCGCGCCCGCGCTTTGATGCCCTCCTCCTGAAGTTTACACGACACTCGCATGGCATTGAACTTGCTTTGATGCCTCCTAGCGTCCGCGGCGCTCCATAGAGCGGTGATACGAAATGTATAGAACTTATGAACTGCCTCTCCTTTAACCAGACGAAGTGGAATACTTGAATCGATCGACCTATTTCGAATAACGAGCGCCATCTGATGGGTTACCTGCGAAATGCAAATGAGGGGACGGTTCAACGTGTCTCCGACCGTCAGAACTCATTGGCACCGCGTTAACCTAACGGCTTTTATCGTTTTTCTGTGCCTCTGTTTGGTTTTGTTTTTTTTTTGTACGTTTGGCTATTTGCGTGGAGTCCACGCAAGTTCCAGGTAGAGCGGTCGTTACACGCATCCAAAACGCCCGTCTTATTTCATGGACGCGTTATCCTGGTGGCAGCCACAGACCTGATTTATAACGTAGAGGCTCAACAGAACAGCCCCAGCAGGGGATGCCGCTCTCTGGATCGTGGACACCGCAGCAATTTTAGCCGACTGGCCAATTTGCACTTGTCGCCACCTTCCCGCTCAAAGATGCCAAAGGCGCCTGTCGATGCAGTCAGTGATTGGATGATTCAATGAGTAACGACTAGGGTTTACCATTGAATGCGGTGAAAAGCGTATATAGCCTCGCAGTCAAATTAGCTCGGTTTTCCCAGTTCTGCAGCGATTTAGGCCTAGCGCAAGCGGCTTCCCTTGCTTGGATTGTTCCATTGAGCGTTACGTCATGAAACAGTTCGCTCCTCGGTGGCTCCGAGACAAAACTCCGGCGTACGGATCCTAAGGTGGCGGGTTCGAGTCCCCGCCATGGTGCAAGCAATATGGCGGAAGCATATTTAAGAGAAGGCACCGTGGAACCGAGATTTCGGTTGCACGTGAAAAGAATCACAGGTGGTCAAAATTAATCATCAGTTCTCAACTGGGGCTGCCAGACTTTCTACGCTCGTTTGTCACGAAAAACCTCCCAATTTTATGTGATAAAGCAGCTCTTCGGAGCCCGGCAGGATAGTCCTCCCGTGAAATAAGAGGCCGTTTTCGTATTCAGGATCAGTTTTGTGAGCACAGTATAGGAATGAGGCAATATTCTTATTTTTCATGCGCAAGCTGCCCTCCTTTCCTAGTAAGAGTGCTACCCTTGTGGGTTCAACTTATCTTGAACTATGCTTCACGGCATTTATGGGCAAGCCAGTCTGGTTCGGAATTTCTTGAGATAATTCCGAGTTTTCGTGGAGTGATTAGGACAGATGCTTCAATGTACTTTGTCGCCGACGTCAGTACAGTGTCTTCTAACAAAGATTCAACCTCCAATGTGGCACTTTCGCTTTTCAGGCCCGACGAACGAAGAAGAGTCGCGGAGTCTACGGGAAACTGGAGTTCACCCGGTTAGCGTAATTTTCTATAGACAACTGGTAATAATGCTAGAGCGTCATTACTATTTCCGCTCTGCTATTTCGACAGTCGTTTTCGTTCGTCCCGGTTTGCAAAGACCCCGAAGAGTAATGCGCACGATATAATCCAATTAACTTTCTTAATACGAAGCGCAATACGTGTCATAATTTCTTACCTTCGCGCAATATTTTTCAATAAATGCTGAAAAAGCTCTTCGTTTCGACAGTTCCATAGACCGATGTGACACACCGAATGTTGCAGGAGCCGTCTGAGGAAGCCGTAGGTAAAATTGAGTGAGGCTGGTTAACGGGCCCGGAGCTCGCAACCTTTATTCTGTCTTTCTTGTGTCCAGGAACAGCCGAAGCCTGGGCACTTTTAAAGGAGTGTTCACCGCCGAAAATATCAATCTCCGAGCTAAGTGTATTAAAACTATTTTGAATACGCAACATGGGGGAAAGGGAACAAAGGTTTTGTACATAGAACGTGTTGGGGTTGCGACTGCTCACGCGTGGAACGGATAAAGAGAGCAGAGACACAAGTTCAGAACAACTTAATGTTTCATGCACAGCTTTGGGCAAAAATACATAATCCCGAAACTTTCGCCGAGCTACCAATGTCTGCAAATTCATCCTGTGCAACATTGACTCGTGACAAAAAAAAAAAAAAAAAGATCCGGCGACCGTAATAACGGTCGTACACAATGCGTGACAGCCTCCTCTGAACATGTTCTAACCTCTCCGAGCCGGCCACACTCAAACAGTTACAGACAACGGAGCCAAACTCAAGTTTTGAACGCACAATAGAGGTGTAAAGCCTAACAAGACACGAGGGCTCTTTGAAATCGCGGGTTATTCTCGAAAACGTACCTAAAAGTCGGAAGCATAAACAAACCAAATTTAACACATGTGCGTCAAAACTGAGGGTGGAATTCACATAGACGCCCAAATCCCGCACACAATCAACTCAGTTCAGTCATACGTCTATTGAATGTACGAAATTTACATCACTGTTTCTTTTTGAATATTCACCGTCAAGCAATAATTCTAATGCTAACAAATCGATCATTGCGCATAGTTCTATTGGATGTTCACGTCGGTTTAAACTATAGTTCACGTGCTACGGAGATCTGGACTCTTGGTTTGATCAATCGCATCGCGGTCCTCATACACTGAAAGTGCGTGACATGCGTTCTTCTTTGTAGGCGTCTTTTAATGTACAAATTTTTCACCCGGTGATTTTGTTTAGTTCAACCAGAAGTTGTACATTTAATCGCTGCTAAAGTTTCAGACACGCCTTGAATCTAGCAGAGACACCTGTACTACGTCTTGCTTAGCGTGATCATAAACTGAAGGAGCTCTGATGGTTAAAAATACTTCTTTTCTACACGAGGACGCTCAAGGTCGGCCTTGTTACCCTATGTTCCTGACTATGTAACGCTCCCGGTGTCCGCAAAAGGGACATTTCGAGTGTAAGAGATGTGCTATTTCCTGAGATAGTCCTCCCACCCGGTGCATAGTCCATCACCGGAGCCCAGCCCTTACGTTTAAAAAAAAAATTATTATACAAAAAAAATATTTTGACAAATGCCTTTGTTAGATCACAAAGTAGCTTGATATCATTCGTAAATCATCATTAACATACTCTGTTATTCACAACATCCCTCACGTCTCGTCGTACTGAAAGAAAACAAAAGTCATTTTATAGTTCGCACTTGTAGATAATAACCACCACGTGAAATTTTGACTTTTAAATCTGTCTAGTCCGCGAAGTATAGTCCTCAAAATACGGTACTCGGATATCGGTCCCAGATATTGCTGGTCAATTTCACGTGCTGTCCTGTTCTGAAATAGCAACGCCTCATATAACCATGGTTTGGTAATCGAGCAAGAGGCCACGATTTTTAGCATATGCAGAGTCTAAATTCGTTGATGCATTAAGAAGACTAGCCTCAATTTCCATGACGGATGGGTATAAATCAACAGAAATATTTGAAGTCATGACAAAATATTAAATTTTTTTAGCTTCTGGTGGTGTTGCAGGAGTAAAGATTTGTTCTTTAGGATAACAAATGTAAATAATTCCACCGCATTATTTTTTGTTATTCGCCAAAACGGAATGACTTGTTTCACAGAGCGTATATTGAAGGTATAACGCTAAGAAATTTATTTATAATTCTTCTTTTTAGAATACACATCGCCTTCGCGCATAATGCGATGTCGTAAAATTGTGCTATAATCGGTGTTCAGATATACAAGTTGTTTGGTTTCAGTTAAAACAAAAATATGATACTTACTTGAACATTCAGATAAGCCTGGGAACCACCGAATGTGTCGTGCGTGAAAAATGAGCGCGTCATGGTAAGTTATGCTCGGTTATGGGAAGCGTGAGGTAGTTTTTAATGTGTCTTACACACGACACACTGGTGTTCTCACCGGGTTTATGAGAATGATCGAGAGGAGTGGAAATCTATTCAGGAGCGGAGTGTGTTTGTTTTATCAGAATCCGTGTGAGTTTGTTTTTGCGTAAACAACGTTGATTACCTAGCTTTCTTAAACAAGCTAATCCTCATGTACCGTCTTTCACTGCCTGCCTGTCGAACTTTGGCGATCCATTCTTCTCTCAACTCACGGTCCATCGGAAAGCTATGAAACCCGACACGCGTGTGTCTGGTGCTGTTTTTGCTGCAGCCGGGGATGCGACACTTGAAACCAGTCATAACGACGGAACGAAAGAAAAACAATCCGATGGAAAAACACTGCTAACGCCGTCCGAGCAAGGCTGGCCGTCAGCCAAATCTTCACTGCATCTCAGCTCTCAACCTCACCTGCTTTGGTGCGCAGATACTAAAGGTCCCACAATGCATCGTGGGAGTGGCGACGTATTGAAACTTGCTGGTGAGATCGGTCTACTGGAAGTAATGGTGAAATGCGTTTGAGAAACACAATATTTATATTCACTCTTTTAAAAAGTATCAAGGTAAAGAAATACTGGATTAGTTTGCTGCAACAGCAAGTTATGCATTACAGTCTTCTTTTTAACTAAAACAATTATTACGTATTTCGTTTTAAGTAAAGGCCACAGCTAGGTCTGATTCTGGATACCAAATTTTACGGTACTCCCATAGCGTTTGACTTAGTCCTGGAAACGGAGGGAGTGCAAGAAAGGCTGGGACGGTACTGGTCCTTCTTTAATCCTTCAAGAATGGCGGATACACAAAGCGCTCTTATCTTTTCATTTCATTTCATTTATTTTTTCCCTCAAAGCGCCCGGAGGCATTACATGAGGGGGGGAGAGACAAAAGAAAAAGTTTGTCGCAAAAACAGGAAAACACTAACATTGAAAACAGCACGCGACAGATCGCGCACACATACACAGCATACAATATACACAAACAGCTACACACCAGAGAGCGTATAAAATTAAACTGACTTAAATAATTCTTCACATACACTCCTAAACTGTGCACAGTCCGAGATATCAACCACACTTTCAGGGAGGTCATTCCATTCATGGATAGCCAAGATCAAGGGCGACTCTGAAAAATGCTTAGTGCGACATAAGGGTAGCCTAATTTTATGACGGTGGTCCTGCCGAGGAAAAATTCTATGGGGCTGAAGTAAAAGTTGACTTTTTAGGTCAGCGTTGTAATAATACACGCGATGAAGAAAAGTCAGTCGTGATACTTTGCGTCTATTACATAAAGGAAAGGGTCAGCTCTTGTTTTCAGTGCTGTCACACTCGACGTAAAGGAATAATCTCTAAAAATAAAACGTACGGCTCTATTCTGAACAGACTCTATTTTTTAATTAAATAATCTTGCCATGGATTCCAAATAATACTCGCATATTCTAGTTTTGAAAGAATAAAAAATTTGTAAGCTAACAATCGAACGTCACTTGTTGCTAAGAACAAGTTCCTCCTAAGGTACCCGAGAGATCGATTCGCTTTGCTCACAATATGATCAATATGCATTTTCCAGTCGAGATTATCCGTTAGAAATACTCCCAGGTATTTGTAATGAGTTACCTTTTCAAGAAATGCACCATTAACTTTATAATCAAAAGCAGACTTAGACCTAATTGTAGCAAAAGTAAGAAGCTTGGTCTTTGTAATATTGATATCCATTTGCCATTTAACGCACCATAAAGATAGCGAATCAAGGTCACGCTGGAGGGTCAAGCTATCTTCTTTCGTGACAATGCGCCTATATATTACGCAGTCGTCAGCGTAATTAAAAAGAGAAGAGGGCCGAGGACGGAGCCTTGCGGGACACCGGATTTTACTGAAATACTTCGAGATGAGTCGTTATTGATCGAGACTGATTGAGTTCTTTCAGAAAAGAATTCTTTGATCCAGTTTACAAGACACTGATGCATATTAAGTGATTCAAGTTTACTTATCAAACGCTGGTGCGGGACCCGATCAAACGCTTTCGAAAAATCGATAAAGATAGCGTCGGTTGCGTTCGTGAATGAATGTTGTCATAAATATCAGTGATAAATTCAAATAACTGAGTTTCACACGACTTCTCTTTACGGAAGCCGTGTTGGTTAGGAAAAAAGAAATTAATTTCTGTAAGGTAATTCACAATATGGCTGTAGATCACATGTTCCAGAAGTTTACAGGGTATGCTAGTTAGGGAAATGGGACGGTAGTTATTGGCGGATGTAGCATCACCGGATTTAAAAATAGGGGTAACTTTTGCATGTTTCTAGTCCTTAGGTAAGTATCCTTAGACTCCTCGTTCTAGTCGCCGGAAAGCACGAATCCATCTTCCGCAACGACTGAAACGGTACCCCCAAATGCCGCGCATTCTACACTCCGTCCACCCATAAGCTGACAATGCGATGGAATCTACGTCCTCGTTGTCGGACCAGTCGTCCGCCCTATCATTTGCCACGTGATCGCGCTCCCGCCCATATCCGTGCAAAGAGAGTGGGGTCTGGTGATCAAAGGGGGTGGGCGGTTGGTCCGGTGGTCGTGTGGTTGTGTGGCACCCTCCACCGGGAGTGCCACACGACCACACGTTCTCTCGTCAGCTGACGAGAGAACGCAGTAAACGCCTTGGTGTGAAAACGCACCGGTGGCTGGACAAACGGAATGCAGCAGCGCAGTTCGCTCTAATGGCGGCCCGACCCTTGGGGTCCTAATGAGCCGACCCCCACGCGCTGCTGGTGCAGCGCTAACGAGGGGCTCTTGGAAGCAGATGCGTCTTCCTTGTTCGTTGTGACGGTCGTCAGGTCATAACGCCGCCAGACGCCGCGGTTTCGCCCGCACTGTTTGCGTGGGCACGGTCGTTCGTTTCAACTGCGCAGCGGACGCAACTTTGGGTCCACGTGGGCGCGATGTCCCGAGAAAGCGCTTAGGACTGATTAGCCGCATCGCGTGGGACGCGGGAAGTCAAGGCGAAGCAGTTGTGCGCCCAAAATTACTCCAGGAGTTCGCGGCGGAGATGTCAAGCCTTAAGAGGTTATTCGCGCCGAACGGTGCCAAACTTCTAAAACGCGGATCTGTTCACTGATCTCTACGCGCTATCTCCTTTGATTTAGGCAGTTTATTTTTTTTTTTTTGGTCGCGTGCTAAACAGTTTGAGGCTGCTGAAAGTTACGCCGGACCGAAGTTGCCAAAATAAGCCTGTGATCAACAGGCAAGTACGTTTCTGAGTGTGGTCAAATAAAATTAATTTAAATTTGAAGTTTACCACTTTTCATTGATTATGCGGACAAACCGTCGCCTTAATAATTACAGTGAATGGGTCAAGCGTATGCAGAAAGGGTTTTTGTTGCTCCTTAGTCTGTCCGTTGTTAAAATAACACTATCAACTCCGACGCTAGGCATATCCAAAAAGAAGCTAGCTAATCAAATTATCAAAGCCTCACTAGGGTCTTTCTTCGGCAGGTTGTCTGACTTGTCATTCTTTCATTAGAATACACAAATTGACCTACCTCAATGAACTGACCCTCTTGAAAAAACTGTATTGCACATTTTTGAAGGGCATGCAGTTTATGGAACATATGTTTTCTAAAGATTGAATAAAGTGCGAATTATCTATAGATCAACATTGAATTGTAGCGAACGCACTGCACAAACATGGGCAATATGAGTGTTTTGTTTGTGACTGTTGATAAATGCCTGAAACGCTTTTAACAGAAATGTCCAGAAAAGCACAAATTTTCAACCGAAAAACAGTACAAGAGCAGCGTTCAGGGTCCAATCAGTATTATTGTTATGGTTCTGAGCCTGTCGTATTGGTCGTATTGTTTTATTGAGGGACATTTTATGACCGGCTCTGTATTCAGGATTAATTATGGCTGTACGTACAATAAAACGCTCAGCTCTCATGAAATTCTTGGTCCCGTTTTTTATATCGTCAGCACATACAATTGAAGCAGATGTTTAGCTTCGTTTAAAGTGGTATCTACACGAGCAGACGCTCTTCGGAGAAATCGCGACATACGCATCACGCGTCGGAGACGTCAGGCTTTTGCACGGGACTCGGTAGCGTCATGGCCCGGGCGGATCGAGGGAGGGATACAAACCGTGATAGCACATCTTGCCAAGATCCCTTTTCAGTGCGCACCACCCGAAACGGAATCCCTATTTAAATTTTTTGGCTGTAAAGCACATACCCATTTGGTCTTTTTGGTAGAAGTTAAGAACTTCCTCATTTGCTCCAACTTAAGCCGATGGCATAAATGGAGCGCATTTGCCTTCACCTTTTTGTGGTTTGACCTCATGCATTTGGTTGAAGTTCTTGGGATGCTCGGGTGTTACGAACTTTTCTGCTTCGGCGGTGGATCATAGGGTTTTGAACGAAAGCCTGTCGTTACAAGGTTTGGTATCTAGATTACAGGTAATAAATGTATCTGCAGGGGTGCAAAGAGTGGAAACCGCAAAATTGGACTCCAAACTCTCACATCCCCCGGCACCTCGTCGGTGTGAACGACGACTCGCCGGAAAACGTCAGTGTGAACAAGGGATGTCCGTGGAGGGGGTGCTGTTTTATAGGCGAAGTGTCAAAGGATGAGCGGGTTGGTTATACAACACATGCACTTTTGTTCCCTCCCTAAATCTATGTAAGGCGTGTCAATAGGCCTTTCCCCCTAACCCTAAAAGTACAAGTTGCCTATCATAGGTTATGATCTCTCTTATAGACTGAATCGTGGGACCGGTATCGCCCACAGGATCCCCACCTATCCTTCTAGCGCAAGGGACTTGCAAATTTTGCTGCATTTATATTTTTATTTATTTATATTATAGACACTGCCTGGCTTGATCGTAAACTAGGTCGGTAAGTATGTTAAAAGTAATATCACACTTGAGCATGGAACTATCATTAAGAAAAGCAGGTAAATTTGTACTGTTTGCAACATTCGTCGATACATTTAACAAAGCGAGTTCCTTAAAGGGTCCTGTTAAATCCGTGAGGCAGAGAGGTTTGCTGTATTTTATTTTAGTATCATTACTACAGATTGTAGACGTATGATATTTGCGATTATCGGTAAAGTTTTGACACTGAGAGAATGTAAAGAAAGAAGTTCACCCGAGTCAACGTCATCCTAGTGCTTCAGGGCAGAACGTTTGCTTCGGACATCTGTAAGGATAGGGATACTTTGTATAGATAGCGACTAAAATAATAAAAACTGCTTTACTTTATATGCATTCTTTTTCGTAACTGTTTTGTGGCGTTATTGTCCTCCAATGTGTGCTTGCATATTCAATCGTGGTTGATATTGTGACTCTATGCTGGTAATCTGAGCTCTCGACCTGTAAATTCTTACTTCCGAGAATGGAAAGTTGGGCGAGTTGGTATGAATCCATATTTGAAAAACAGCGCGAATAACACACGGACAAGAAGAGAAGAGAAACACACAGGACGAGGCGCTGACTATCAACTATCTACTCAGAAAACATACAGAGAAATACACGCGAGGATCGCTGCTTCTTCTTCCTCTTCCACCAGTCATTCGCCATTACGCGCTCCACATTATAAATGAAATCAAATTAAAACACACCAGCACACTAAAACACACCAGCACAGGTATAAGTCATCGCGTCTTCTTCCTCCTTTCTTCTTTCTTCGATCTTCAATCTCGATCTTCAATTCTCTGGTCAACCCATGTCCGTGTGTTATTCGCGCTGTTTTTCAAATATGGATTCTTACTTCCGTCTAAGTGTCTGTGCATTATTGGCTTTTTATAGTAAACACATATATGTGTGCATTCCCGTTAAAATTCGATTTAAAAAAAAACAATAACAAAAAAACGAGATATCTGTAATCTCAGATACATTTTGGAGGCATGGCCCCAACACTACACGTGAATTGTGCTGGTAAATTGTTTTCGCATTATTTTTTTTTATTTTTGTGTATTTAAATACACCACTCTTCACGCTAGCCTGTAAAGTTCACTAAATTCTCATAACTTTGTTTCTGGTTATTGGATGCTTGTATCTCTGGGTAGAAAATGTTTTCATTGGCAAAGTGTTTAATTTGACCCAAGTATTAAATTAGTGCCCGTGTCACTGATATATAAGATGTACTGCAACGGCACAAGAACAAATCCCCGAAGCACCTCTAATATAACAAATAAATTGTTGGAAATTTTACTATTCAACTGCAGGAAGTGTTGTCTACCGACTAGTTAAGTTCCGAGTCATGTCAGAATTTGATTATCATTAAGAGTATGCATGTGTTATGAAGTAGCTTTGGCTGAAAAACGCAATTGAATGCATTGGCAAAATAAAAAGAAATGTCTGCATATGCTCATCAGCCTTGGTCAACGTGCACACTGGGGTCCTGGGGTTACTTCAATCAGTGGTGTGACTTTTGTGTAACCTTGGCTAAAATCACACTGAACTCTTCTTATAGGATTATTTAAAACAAAATATATATCAAGTGAATTTAGAGATGTCATTTTCAAGCATTTTACGAATTGGTACTTGCGAGCGAGAAAGGACGATAGTTTTCTCTATTTCTTACTTTCTACAGCACTTGGTATGGGACCTAATTCCCTTAACAAATCCTTAATTGCAGTCACGAGGAAGGCTGCCACGAGATACTATAATTCCGGTTGCGGTACAGCGTGTGACAAGGTCTCCCTCTAGTAGACGCTATAGCAGCATCAGGCGTAGTCAGCACATTTTTTATTTCATATAAGTGCTGCATGACTTAGATGATTATACCGTTTGTAGCTCGTCTCTTACATCCGTGCGTACCTTTTTGTGTTCAACAAATTTGTGGGAAAAGTTTAAGATGCCAGCGCTGGACCTCTTAAGAAGTCCGGACACAGGGAAGTATTTATTATAATATTTCCCCGCAAGGTTGCTACCGTTTGAGAAAGTAAGAAATTGCGTTCGTTCTCTTCAAACAAATGTCATGAGCTCTTCGTAGTCGTATCTAAGAAACAGAAAAGGTGCCGGCTGATCAGCTAAAGTCTGTGCACAATGAGGATCTGTTGATAAGGGGGGGGGGGGGGGGGGGTAAACACCTGGACGCGTTATTCTTGCGTCAAAAGATAGAGGAAAGAAATTTGAGTTAATGTTTGTAAACAGTACTGCGCTTCATTCAATGAGTGATTGGCGCGCTTGTGTGTCGTAGGTGTTGCGTTAACCTTCTGGAGGGAATGGTGGCTAAAGAATCAGAAAATAGAGCAGCCTTTGAAATATTATAGCATATCTTTACTTATTGAATTACAACAGTAGCAATCATTGCGTCAGAACTAGCGTCCATGCTGCGTTCGATGCCTCAAACTTTGAAGTACGGAATAACTTCGTGCCTTCCTCTTTCGCCCCAGGCAAGAAACTGCAATCTTCACCAAGCGATCTACAGCTTAAGTGCGCGGCAAATATTGACTGTGTAACGCGATTCTAGATAGCTGCACTCCTCCCGCCCCCCCCCCCCCCCACTTCCCTTCTCCCCCCCCCCCCTCTTCGGGGTGGGAATGCTACGTTCCAATACTGGGCAACGGCGTCCATCTTGATGCTTCAATCGAAAATTGTTCTAACGTTCTTCTATTTTTTTGTATTTTCTTTAAGCCTGCAAAGTCAATGCGAGCATTTTGAACTGTTTGTGGAATCGATTGCAGTAATACATCTTTAGGCGAGACATGAGGACTGGTGACACTAGGATGCTGATCCTGATGTAAGCCTGTAAGTTTTAGGACTTTGTTGAATTTTCAAGTATTTCGCCTCAAATTTCAGAGTAAAGACACCGTTGTGATTCTTACAACCAACTGGATAACCTTTAGAGTATGTTAGTTTAATGAAAAACAGATGCATCAGGGGCCACAACATTTATATGACATATCAGTCAGTATCTTAGCTTCTTATTCAATTCAAACATTTTATTGTGCATCGTAATTTTTCATTGTTGGTGCAGTTCAGCTGTGAATTCTAAAGGCTGGATTAACCATTTGCAACGGTTGCGTTCAGAACAACCCAGGAGGAAAACTGACCAGAACACCAGAACAAGTGTGACTCACGTCTGCTTCTACTTGTAGTAGCTACCCTTGCATCGTTAGCCACGTTGTGTACGGCGAAAACTTGTCCCGGTTACTTAGCCGTTGCTGTCGCTTAGGTTGCTGCCAGTGCAACCGGCACAAATTGGGAAACATAATTTAACATTGATTCATCGCGCTGCCTCACAGGCATCAGAAGGCAACTGAACGGGTGATCCAAGTTTATTCAGCTCCAGAGGGAACACTTCGAAGAGAGGGACGTATCTATCGACCGTTGAGTGGCCGGCGTCTGCAGCAAAAAAAAAAAAAATATAAAAAATAAAGTGTAAATTGATATGGTACTTTTCTCGTACTTTGCACTATAATGAAGTATTTTCATTTTTTTCAGACAACGTAGGGTATACCCTCTTAATGCTGTATGAGACGGGGTTCAGAGGAAGAGTCGTGACGTCAGTCTGGTCACTCTATTCATAGATCCAACGCCACTCTGCACCTCTGCAAAAAAAAAGTGTTGAAGCGGAGCTCATGCTTAGATACAATACTAGGTTCAACAAATAAGGTTTGTATTTTATGTAATTCCATCTAGGCAACTTTCGTTGAATGATCCACCTTTGTGAACTTTCTGTATTCCTGACGCAGGTATCTTGTGGAGTTCACATTTGCCTGGGATCTTCTCAAAAGACAAGCAGTCTCTCTGAACCATGTAGCACTAACCAAGAATGGTTTCTGAAGCTAGTCTGCTTGTTCTTGCAAGCCTCTTTGTGACACCATTGTGTAAACAAAGATAGAGACACGTGTTGGCACTCATCATTTTCCCATAACGTTAACGGAATGCTGCGAACAAATTGTATTCTGGGCAGTCATAGATATTTATATGGTACACTAGCAGGGGTCAGTATGACATATACTTTTCCCGACACAATGGCGTTTTACCATTGCCAATTAACATAATGTTATCCCCTGAACAGCATAGGGAAATGAAAAGTTCACGTTCCTTACATACTTCTCGTAGACATGCTAAAATCCAGTGAACCGTTCATCTTCTGATGGAAACTTCCGAATCATGCGGACAACGCAACTTGACAGAATGCGTCTTTTTCTCTAACACACATTTCCATGCCAGCAGAACAAACTTCCCGTATACTGTATATCGCATCTGACTGAAGAGACGAACAAACAAGAAATTGAGCAGATTGCTTTATGGGACACTACATGACAGCACAATTGTTTATTTGTTTGTTGTTTTTTTGTTTTTTGCTTTATTGCGATCAAATGGTGTTGAGGAACACCGACTTCTGTCACCTAAATTAGTGCAGTGTAGGAGCCCAACCCACGACAGTAGTTCTTATGATACCCTTAGCGACAAACAGCATATTTCTAGTGTACTTCTGCTGACCTTAGTAGGCATACTTTCTCTGCAATAATGCTGCGTTAAATTGACCGATATAGAGTATGCTCGCGGTGTACTTGCGGCAAGCTCCAAGTGTACTTGCGGCAAGTTGAGCTAGTTGGTACTTGCGGCAAGTACCAACTAGCTCAACTTAAGCCTGTTATCCAAGTGTACTTTTGAGCCATCCAGTGGCTGTGTTTTCAGTAAATTCATATTTCAATCGAGGAATTCGTGCTTCGAATATTCTACACATGCTTGATAAGAGTCCATAAATAATTACTATTCAAACATACATATGAGCAGGTGAAGAAATTATTATACGCATAACAATAAACCCCAAAACTCCTGCAAAAGAAATTAATAGCGATGGTACACGATTGTGTTATGCTGGCAGTTTGTTTTACAGGAGCTTCGTATTTGAGTGATTCACTTAATGCGGCTCTTGTGCCTAGTTTGGAATTCTGCAGTCCCGAGAATCTCGCGAATTCCGACAGATACTTTTACATACAAAGTAACACGGACGCAAACTTCCGCGTATGCCGACACGGTTGAGGGAAGAATGGCAAAATAACCACAGCAAAATTTTATTTGGAACAACAGGAATAACAAGGATACAAAACAGCAACAACACACACCATCCATTTTCATCATGCTTCGCGCGAATGATCGTGACACGCCAATAACAGTTTGCGGCATACTTACAATGAGGTGACAGCGAATTCCAATTCTAGACATCACACAGCACATTCATAAGCCAGCATTTTTGGAACTACTCAACCGGACTCGACAGTGCTTGAAACAAACAGCGGTAGGTGATACAAATAGCACTCCCGCAGATCGCAAACTACATACTGTACGTCAGCTTGAATCTCTCGCACATGAAGGGAAGGACACCCGGAAGTCGGGGCACTCGGTGAAGTTCGCTGGCCGTGCGACATGGTAAAAAGTGGGTGACCGGGGTCGACGGGGCCCACCATGTACAGCTCCAACAAGTCTGCTCGAGAAGGAGCTGGCGACGGGCGAGATTGTGCTCCGTGAGCTGGCGGCGACTCCACTGGCGTCGGTCGTCATCCTTTCGAGTCTCAGACTCCCTAACGGCCCTACACCACCTCCAAAGCTCGCCGACCGGCCACCGCTCGGCCGGACAGCCACGTCTCTCGTAGTCAATCGTCGATTTTCATAGGGTCCCTGTAAACGAGGACGCAAATCGATTCGCCAGGCTGGTCTGATACCCTAGTTACACGGGCGCTTTGAACTGTCGTTGAGTTCAATCACAGTTATCGGCCCCAACTGTGATTGAACTCAACTGAACTGAGATGGTGCTACACGGCTCTCTAGAACCCAGTTGAAGCTAAAACGAAACTAGTTCTTGTGCCACGTGATCAGTCCAATTGTTAAAGTAATTTACTCAAAGAAACATATTTTATTTATTATCAGAATATCCTACATTATGTTCAATACCTTGTTGCTTGTTAGCGCCGTTTACACCAGTGCCAAAGCAGATTCAGGGCTAAGTTACGCATATTTTCGGCTAGGTGGGGCAAGCTACCGCCCGCTACGATGGGTCCACTTATTACTATTTGTCCATTCACACAGCTGGTCCCGCCGCCATCTTCGCTCGTTTGGTGGCTTGCCGGCTAGCCGGGATCGTTTTAGCGGCAGCTCGGACGCCTAAATCTATTTCTTCCCGGATATTTTGCTGCTACGATTCTTTTTAGACGCCTCCCCCTGCATTCCGAAACAGTAAGTGCCTCGGAAACGATGGTCGGCGGCAGCGGTCCCGCGGACAGGCGCCATTTTACCTCCGTTGGGAAAGTCTGTTCAGTTGAACTGAGGTAGGGGAGCTCAGTTGAACTCAACTATCATTAGCTGCTCGATGACAGTTAGCGCCGCCGTGTAACTCCGGCCGATCGCGATTGAGTCAACTATCGTTGACTCAATGGCAGTTGAAAGCGCCCGTGTAACTAGGGTATAAGTGTGGACACAGTGTGCTACAGCCACGAAAACGGCGACAGGACGGAGGCTTCACTCCTCAAAACGACTTTGACAAGCTCGCGCCGCTAGCGCTGCTCGAGCGGGCTCTTTTTTTTTTTATGGGAAGATACAGGCCCACCTGGCCGGTGGCTTGCCGGGTGAGACTTTCTCCTCTCGCCGAATCCACACACACTGAATTCCTCGAACACACGGGACTACTGTCTAAACCGTAATCATAAGCATTCGATAAAAATAAAGAAATGCGTATATTTGAAAAATGACTCACTCAAGCTCCCAGCGTCGGTCCCCAAACTCAAAAAAAAAAAAATGGCGACAAGCCCTTCTTGCAGAACTTATGATCTCGACCGGCTCGACCTGTCAGTCGGAAGGAGAAAAGTAAGCATGCGCCGTCTACCACATATTGGGCGGCGCCTTGCGCCACCTGCCAGTAAATGCCTGCGACGGTTTCATGCGATCCTTGTGAGATGCATCCGACTCGGGCAGCACGGATCAACGCAAATACAAAGTAGACAAAGAAGCAGGTCGCCCAAATTCAACGGAAGGCACGCTGTTGCCGCTGAGCAGTTCTTTGTCGAAGCGCGTGCAAAAACACAGCACAACAATTCCATAGACTCCGACGAAGAAAGTGGGTATTACCGAAAAGTTGGCATGGACGCATTCCGGCCGTTCACGACGAGAAACCACTGCTGCGACTGCAACGGACGAAACCAGAACAGGAAGGAGCGCATTTCGGAAACCGAAGTTATGTGGCCCCGCCCGTCACCATAACTATAAAAAAGAACGAAGACTGTAACTCCAGTGATCCCATCAGCGCGTCAGAGCGAGTCACCGGACAAAATTTCGACCAAGCGTCTTTGTCATACGGAGAGGGGTCACGCGTTTCACTCCACCCCTCGTATTTGCTCCAAGCGACCGCCGCGCTCGCTGACAGCCACACGAACACAAAAAAGAAGGAGGGGAGGCTTAACGAGAGGCGAGGTCGAAGGTAAATTAACAGTATAGTAATCTCCCCTGTTCCTTTTGCCGTGTTTCTCGAGCTATAGAAGTAAGCACATTCCGTTTTGCGTTTTTTTTTTCTTCACTAAACTTTTGAGTTGCTAAAAATATCCGAATACCCCAATCAATGTGGTATTGTATGGCATGTTTGGTTTGTGTTTTTAGAGTGATAGACTTTCGGGTGCGGCTCTGTTACGTTGAAGATCAGGACAACGAGTCGATCGGTCGCCCAACGCAAAGAGAGGCGTGTCTTGTACAGCGCCAAATAGCACCGCCCTGAAATATTTAACACGCCTGTGAGACGACTTACGTCGCAAACTGGATCAAACGCGTCACGGCCACCGCAGTGTTCGTTTCCAACATACCTAAAGCCAAGCACTTACGCAATAAGCTGGCGACCAAAACAATAAAAAAATTACGTAACACGTAACCTGTAAAAGCTCGCATTGGGGCGCAAGGTATTCTCGCAGTAACCATTAACGTTGTCTGCCGGCCAGCGTCCCGAGTGAAGTCAGCCTTTCTTTTTTCTTGGATCGCAACTACAGCCTTAGTATATATGCCTTACGCTTTCAAGCTAATTGGAAGTCGTTTCATTTAATATGCTTGGAATGCACGGTATATATAATCCTCAATAATACTAATTACGCACTACAATTATCATTACAGCGCATCATGTGATTAAAATGCACTTTTATGCACTAATATTGTGCATACAATAAGTATAGTCTGCCAGTATACTTTGATCACAAATGGGCTTTCGGGAGCTACATACTATTAATGCACTTCTATTATAATTCCATTACTATACCCACTTAATAGCACACTAGAAGTATACCAAGTATGCTTTTCTTGTACTGTATTTCGCTTAAGGTAGCCTGTCAATTGTAGGAGAGAAAAAAACTGCTTGCTTTTTTGTACTTTTGTTTGTGTTTACCTGTCTCTCCAATAGCAGGGTCTGTCGCCGTTCATGCTTTCTAGTGAATAGAAACTATGTCCCGCAGTGTCTTGTTTAGGCATGCATGCTTAGGTATTTGTTTTTTTGTGACACATTGGTTAGTCGTCTGTGACTTGTGATCGTTGCCACCTTCTGGCAGCATATGCACTCTTCTTTAGTGTTCATCGTTGTGCATCCTCCTCAGTAAGACCAGTTAAAAATTTAAAAATAAGTATGCAAGCTCTCTTTTGCATTTTGTAGTAATTGTTATCGAAGCAATTATCCATTTTTGTTTTCAAATGGTTGCACGATTTATAAAAATAGAGCTGCAATTATTTTTTTGTTTTAGAGTGCATCTTGATAAAACAGATAAGAAAGCTGAAAGGTGCACTCCGGCGATTTTCGAGCTACCCCAACCAACTATGTTTTCGGAATCACCCGCCTTTACCCTTCCCGTTATGCTATTTAGTATCGCTAAATTCAGAATAGTAGTTAATATGAAATCGGCAAGTGAAAATGATGTCAAAACCAATATTTAAATTAGGGATGCCGCGAACCACCCCAAGTTCGAATTTGAAAGGTTGCGATATTCTCGAACCGAACTGAGGTTCGAATGCGAAAGATTTCGATATTTTCGACCGTACCGAGGTACGAATTCGAAAAGTTTGCAACTTTCAAACACCGCGGAGTTTCGAATTCGAGAAGTTCGAAGCTTTTACGGTTTCTAAAATTTCGGGTTCAATTATTTTGTATGTTTTTTTACTTGAGGTTCGAGAAATTCGGAGATTTCAAACTTTCCTAGCTTGAAATTTGAGAGATTCGAAAGTTTTGAATTTCTTAGGATCTAAAGTTCAAAAAAATTTGAAGATTTTGAATTTCTTTGAATTATAAGTTCGCAAAATTCGAACGTTTCGAATTTTTATAGACATGAAGTTCAATAAATTCGAATATTTCCAATTTCTTTCTACATAAAGGTCGAAAAGGTCGAAGGTTTCGATTCTCTTTTAGGGCTAAATTCAAAAAAACTTCGAAGATTTCAAATTTCTTTCAAGTCGAAGTTTTTCACGCCTCACTGGTTTTCACGAAATCAGGTTTATAAATGCTCGGGTGTGATATTTAGACTCCGCGAAGTTGGTCAGGCAATTAAATGAGACGACGAGTGTCCCGTATGTGCTGGAATATTTGCCAGTGAAAGTGACGTGTGACCATAGATCAGTAATTGTGACCGCCAGCCCGGGGGGGGGGGGGGGGGGGTCTGTAACGTGCATCACGCAGTGGTGATCACACGAACGCGCTGTTTTGCGATACTCATCCAGTTCGAAACGGCCAGGGGCAGACAGGAGCTTGAGGCTCAGAAAAAACCTTGAAGCGATCTGGCAAACTTCCTCCCTACCACCTTGCACGCTGGTAGTAATCCGGTTGAACGCCGCCCGAGTGACGCTGGCATATAGTAAGTTTAGTTTGTAATTGCTATAAAGGTTTATTTTTCGAGACAAAGGAAACGTTGATCAAAAAGCACGGAACCAGACACAACTCGAGGTTGAGGAGGTTCTACCACACCAGTGGCGTCGGAAGAGTTAAAATGAAGGAAAAAAAGAAGGGGGGGGGGGGGGCTCCAGTTCCCCCCCCCCCCAGATGTTTCGCACTTTTAAAGAAAACAATACGGGGAAAGAGGGCGTGGTCGAGCTTATTTTAATCTGAAATTATTTAGGCATATCTATAGCTACTGTCGCTCTTTACTGCATAAAAGATCGCAAAGATGGTGATTGTTAGAAACTTGTTGTCAAAAGGCACTACTCCTCACATGTTTAGCGGTTCGGAAGTTCAAAGCTATGTCTTTCAACCTAAGTAACTGTGCCATTGGTAAAACGAAAAAAAAAAATTAAACATAACAATAAATGCGCAGATGTAAAGCTGGAGAGAAAAAAAACTATCAAGAACCCGCCGGAAGTGTTGTATTCTTGCATATTAAGAGGCCCAGAACTTTGAAACAAGTTTCTTCTACCAAAATGTGTACAGGCTAAAAGAAAAACGTCTAAAAAATGTAAAACAAATTAAAAATGGCTTTTTTTTAATGACCTGCTGAACATGAACACTATCAGAAATCTTCCTTTATGAGTTAATTTATATCCTCAACGTAAAACAAAACAATAAATACATTTTTTTGTATTCTGCAGATGGCAATGATATGTACTGTCTGTGGTGTTAATTTAAATGCGATATCTCAAACGATTTTGACGAAAACAAATTACCAAGTTTAGGACATAATTGCCCGCAGGTACATGTTAGGACATTTCTTCGAAACTCATCTTGAACAACAATAATCATATCTTAGGACGACACTTACCTAGGCTATACATAGATCGTTCTTAAAAAGTTTACCATCGCTACCCTAAATACCTTCGGCTATAGAGCGCTTCAAGTATCACACAAACGACAATTGTCAAAAACCCGTCGTCCTTCCTCGCGCCTTCAAGAATTTATTTCTTTAAAACTAAGCATGCCAGAACATTGAAATAAACGGCACTGTCTTTCGCAAGGAATGCAACACTGCATAAAAGTGCGAAAAAAAAAATACGAATGTAGCTCACTGCTTGAATCCAAATGAGACCGCCCACCAGGCTTTCGAAGTTCGACGAACTTCGAACTTTTACCTTAAAAGCTCGAAGTTCGCCAACCTTTTGAACCCTCAGGATTCGAAAGTTCGAAAATTTTCAAATTCTTCGGATAAATAAGTTCGAAAGTTCGAAAGGTATTGCATTTTTTAGCGTAGGAAGTTCGAAAGTTCGAAAAGCTTCTAAATTTTAGTGCAAAAAATTCGAACGTTTGAAAATCATAGGATTTTTTAGTCTATCAAGTTCGAAAGTTCGACAAGCATCGAATTTTGCAGCGTAATTAGTTCGAAAGTTCGAAAAGGATCGAACTTTTTTAGCGTAATAAGTTCGAAAAACATTCCATTCTGAACCTGCAGAGTTCGAAACTTCAAGAAGCGCCGAACTTCTTAGTTTAACAAGTTCGAAAATTCGACTGCCGTCAATTTCTCAATATCGTAAGTTTGAAAATTCGAAATCTTTTGAATCTTTCGAACCGCTTGATGCGATCATCGAACCTTTGGTTCGAAAAAAGTTCGCGGCATCCTTAATTTAAATATACCTGCCCTTTTCAGTGCTGTGGCGTCAGGGGAAGCCAAACCAGGGTCGCTAAACTCGTCAAGCACAACTTTGTGCCCGAAGTTTGCGGAACGCGCTAATTGGACTCTCGCGACGCTTACGTCGCGCCTAAGTCGCGCCGAGCGAGATGTCAATCATTCGAACGCTCATTTCTTTGAGAGAGGCAGAATGTAGCAAAGTTCATCGAGGCGCGCGTGCGGCGCGTGAGGGGCGCGAGGAGCCCGCTGATTGAACGGCTTCGCCGATGACGTAGCGCCCATTTGTCCCTACATCCCTACGCCAAGCTGAAATTAATGCTTTACAGATTGTCCCTAGGCGACCTGCTGACGCTCAAAATCCCTCCGAAGTTTGTGTAAAAAAGAAACCTCGTTTGTCGAAGTTGTCGCTGACGTCAAAGTGACGTTTTCGAACTTTGCGAGAGCCGTGGTTTGAGCTCGAGATCTTCGCTTCGGATCGAGGCGAAGTTAAATTTTGTCAACATGGCGGTGCCGTACGCTGCGGCCGAGCTTATCTTCCGCCACCGTCGGCGTCGCTACTGAGACCACCGGGGACGCCTTTCAACCCCCCGACGACGACTTTCGGCGACAGTACCGGCTATCGAAAGCCGTTGTGCGTTGACTCTGCGACGAGCTTCGTTCGGCGCCCAGACTTCGAGGCGGCGGACAATCGCGTCTACCATGACCGTGGAACCACAAGTTCTTTGCGCGCTCCGGTTCTTCGAAACCGGTAGCTTTCAAGACATGGTGGCGACTGACGAGCACCTGTCAGTCTCCCACATGACTGTGAGCCGGGCTGTCAGAGTTTTTGCGGCTGCCATCGTTTTTTTTTTTCTGCGATATCCGAAGAGGTACTAATAAGCTGGTATGCAATTCAGAATGTTGGAAAACAAACAAGAACCGGGATAATTCCTGGGTAGGTTCGAGTCTCCCGGCAGCCGGCAGACGTATTTCCCCGAAATTTTACTGGCACTCGTCACTCATTGGCGGTCAAATCAGTTCATCGAACGACGTGTCATCGACAGATCGTTTCATCGGCACGCGATGAAATCACATGAAAGAGATTTTCTTCCAGTTAGAGGTATATACAAATTAAACATTTTCACACCTTTATACATTGTAAGCGGGGTGTCCAATAACTAACCCCTAATAAGTGTAGCAATAGACCTTATAAAAAAATGTAAACCTCACACCTTTAAAAATGTCTGATTTTTTAAACACGTTTCTTAAAACGTGTGATAATGCACTACACCTTTTTTATAAAGATGTAAAACTACAATACCCCTTCTCGTCAGACACGTACCCAGGGGGGGGGGGGGCATAAGGCCCGCCCCCGCCCCCCGAAATTTTCCATTTTGCTGGGGCCTCCTCTCCCCCCTCCCCCTCATAGAGCACTTTGTCATGGGCGCCCCCCCCCCCCCCCCCTAAAACAATATCCAGGATACGTGCCTTTTTCTCGTCAAGGTGTAATTACCACAGTACATTCCTTTTTTGGGGTGTACACAGTGGCCCGGGACCCAATAAAATGACTGAAAAATTAAATTAAACAAACGAGTCGCCGAAACAACACGTTGCTTCTTGGCGAGTGTCGAGGCAACTTCGGCCGAAAAGCGGCTTCAATATTGGCCGGATATACGGTTTTGCGCCTCGTCCCGACATCCGGCAGGTATGGGTGTACCGATGCAAATACACGATTTATGTCTAGCACTGGCACCACTGATCTCTTATTAGGCTGGATCGCGGATAGAGGCCTGTATTGCTGGGGTCGAGCGGCACCACCGGCAGTCATCGCTTGACACGATCTAATGCATGCTATAGGAGAAACGGGAAAACTCAATTTTATTACGTTAGTAGGTTGTCCTCGATCATGAAACTTCTATCGTGTTTCCGCAAATAACAGTTAATATTGTGGGCAAGAATATTAAACGCGTTAGAATACCAATCTTTTTTAAATAAACGTTGTGTGGTTGAGGGTCGAGGGCGACTTTGTTGGGCGTTAAAGGGCAACTCCGGCCAAAACTCAAAATGAAATAAATTACTGGTATCGCTGTAGTGGCACAAAATACGACCCCAGCCAAAAAATTACGTCCGGGCGACGCCGCATTCTCAACTAATGCCGATAATAAAAATGCGACCCGCCGCGAGCCGCTGCTCCTTAGCGGGCGGCCAGCGGGTTGCCGATCGCTAAAGCAACATTGGGCCGTGACGTCATTACCGTTCTCTTTTTTTTCCTCCGGACCGGACGGGCGCACCCGTTGCGCGTGCTTCTTTGTGCCGCTACCACCGTTACTTCGGCTTGTGATTGCGTGTTTAGCCGTTGCTTGCATCTGTAGCCCGTGTAGCTTTGGTATAGACTTTTGTTTATTTGATTGTGAAGACTCCAAGACTCGTTTTAGCGAGCAACTCGGTGCGCCCAAAACTGCCCAGCTGTTCTTTGGAAGATGCCGAGTACAACTTGTAGCGCTGTGGGCTGCTGAAACAACCCGCTGCGCAACCCGGAGGTGCTTTTCATAAGTTTCCAATAGATCGGAAATTGGAGAAGGCGTGGGTGAACGCAGTTCGACAAGTGGACTTTGGAAAGCCTCGGACATTCAATGGAGCATTCACGCTCCATTGAATGTCCGTTGAATGAGGAAGGGTGGGCATGTAGAGTACAACCACTAACTAGCTGCAAATACTGAAGTTTATTATGAAAAGGAAAACAGAATGTTCTGCTTTGCGTCACTGCTTGTTTACTACGCAATCTCGTGCGTAGTACACAGTTCCGTAACGACTACTAGCGATCAGCCGGCGCGTGAAGCTCGATCATGCGATATAAACATTCGCCTCCCGATTGTTCGAACCCGCTACGCAGCAGTATTAATTAACATTGCGCTTGTGGATACCATAAAGGACTTAAACAAATCGCGAAAGTTCGGATTTTAAGTTACAACAGTAATTTACCCAAGTTCGGCTGGAGGTAAAAATAATAGCTAAAAATGCCCAAAAAAACAAAAAACACACTGCCTTAGACAAAAGTTACGAAGGAAACCTTAAAATCCTAAGTATTCTCATAAAACAATTCTTGTGGGTGGGGGTGGGAATGTGGAAGGGAAAGAAAGTGTTCTTCTCACCTTGCTAACGTTCTCTGTTTTCCTCTATCACCCACAAAAAAACTTTTCCTAGCTTTGAGAAGAAAATGTCTGCCTAATGAACTTTCTTTTTCTTTTAATGCTGCAAGTTTTTTTCTAAGTTTTTTTTTTTTGTTTCTTTTTTTATTTTACGAATTAGATTCACTACCTAGACGCACTTATGTGGTAAATTAGTGTCGTAGCTTACACATTCGGAATTTACGCGCCTGAGGAAAAAAGAACGAAAACACAGACGTTTACAGCCCAGCACACGTCTGTTCGGGCGCCGCGGCCCGCGCCGGAGAGCCTCAAAGCTTCGTGACTGGGACTGACCCGCAGCGCGAAAGCGAGAAGGCCCCCAGTACTGTAAGTCGCTGGCAGCGCGGCGTGGAGCAACGCCGCTCCATCCACGGAGCCCCGATGACAAATTAGGCCTAGCGACGAGTACGGGAGACAGCATACATGGCGACAGCCGCTGAGTACGGCACCGAGCGAGTTCACTCGTTTTCCAGTCGCTAGCTTTTGGGTATACGCACTAACTCTTGCTACATATGCTGGATAACTACCACGTATACAGAATGAAAACAAAATCAGCTTACGTCCTATCTTTAGACGGCTAGCCCAACAGAGGCAGGTGCCGCTTGGCCTGCGTACTCGTTGAACGAGAACCATGTTGACGTCACGTCCACGATTTCCAGTGTTGCCGGGGCCTCGAGCGGCTAGTTCCGGTTTTGTCGGCCGCGCCCCAAACAGAACTTTGAGGCGTCGATAACTTTAAAACTACGCACGATAACGAGAAAAAAATTACACCTTGCAATTCAGGGACGCTGGCTGCGCTAAAAACAGTCATAATCCCAAAATCGAAACTATGGACCGGAGTTGCCCTTTAACTGTGATGTGTTTAAATTAATGAGACAAGGGCTACGAGAGTTATTGTGGTGTCATCCGTGATCTCGGAGTTATCAGAGCTCAGCAAACGATAAGTTGGAAGGCCTTTACTGGGGACATTCGCATCGTTTTAACCGCTTGTACATAGTACTTCATGGTGAAAGCTTTTTCTTTGAACTGCTGTGAGGGCTTCCGTGACAAACTTAAACTCGGAGCGTGCCGTTCAGTCGCTGTACGTGCCGTTTATTTAGCAACCGAAGCAAGCGACGTCAGTAAAGTCGGTGGTGCCCCGGCCCATTTATTTATTTATTTTTTTTTTTTAAAATCAATGTTCGAATGTTTGATGAATGTCTAGTTGATCTCCAAGCACCCGATATAATCATCGCAGCACGTCATAAAATACTCGCCCTCGAGCACCGCGTACAAAGCTTCCTATTTTTGCGTGTTTCTCCCTTAGACTTTCGTGTATTGCCTCATGGTGTAATACGCCAAAACAACAAGGACGAAAACGAAGGGAGAACTAGACAGGACGCGGCGTATTGCCTGTTGTCAAGCAATGGCCGCCGGTGAGGCCAGTGACGGGCTCCCGATCCGTGATCCAGACTTGCACTGTGAGAGTTCTAAGTGCATTGCACCCGCGGAGTGCTGCACGGAGAACAGGTCCCGGACGAACTTGCCGAATGCACCTAGTGCAGACTGATGCTGTCGCCATAGATGTTGTAGAAACGTACCGACCTCAAACCGAAACTAGCGCCTTTTTGTTCGACGTGATGGGTGGGAATGCGGGAGCGCAGTCGCTGCCATCGTTTATCTATAAACGTTGGTTGCTGCAACGTGTCACTTATATTTGCGATGATTTCCAATTAAGGAACTCGGCTGTCAGAGATATCTACAGACGGCGTAAGTTTCCGAAGCCAGCTGACTACAAAACAGCATACACTTGAGAAAATTTATGGCACTGTACGCGCAAAAGCTTGCTTCGTTTTAAGCATAGTATTATGAGTGAACCACTGAAAGGATACTGCTTAAATCTAGTTCTTTGGAACATCTAGCAATACGTTTCGTAAGACTTTTTTATTTCCCTGGTGAGGGCATTGAGAACGAGAGCTTTCTCAAACAAAATACGACGGGGCAAGATAGCTGCCGTTCAAATATGACTGTGCTTGAGCCTCGGGCAACGTCTCCATGTTTAGCCTTACCGGACGCTGAGTGAATGCGTCAGAGGTTTCTGCTGTGGGAGCTTTGTCGAAAAATGTTTCACTTTTCACCTGCACACAGATGATGCGAGATCTCGCGGCCTCTGTGTTTGTCCTGGGCCTTTCATTACACACTGGTAGGTTTCAGCGTCTGTACGGCAACAAAGCGACCCACATTTTGCAAATAAAACACGGGTCGTCGATTCCTCCCTTCGTAGAATATCAGACGCTTAAAATTCAAGCTCGCGTTTGAGTTTGTAGCCCGCGGGACGCGATTTCGAGCAGAATACCAACTTTTTCTTTCAGCTCCGCTGTGCGAATGCCGCCTCGTAGCAGACGAAGTCCCATCGTCTGCTCTCGCTCCTCGCCTGGGCGAGGCATGACGGGATTGTCGGCGCTAGAGAGCTCAAAGACAACGTACAGCGAGCGGCGTGAACGCTCGCCTCCCCGCGCTGTCTCGTGCTCTCGTGCACCGCCTAGGGATCGCGGGAGATTTTTCCTCAAAAGTTGCGAAGTTGAGCGCGCGCAGGGAGGAGGAAACTTTGCGGCGTTTTTTTGGTCACTCCCCCCGCTACGTCAAAAAGCGAAGAATGTTTTGCTCCACGAGTTTAGCTCCCCTGCAGGTCAAGCGGGCAGCCTAAAATGCACTATATTGCCGAGAAATTGTTTCGTGCTGGTGCGCAGGTGCTGGAAGGAGCTTCCAAAGCATTAAATTGACACCATGACACTGCTTGTAATCAGTTGGAAACAAAGTCCACTGTCCAAATAGTAAGACTCTGCCTTCCGTTGATGTCACCTTTTCATTGTTGCCAGTTCAGACTTCACTTTGAAAAACACGATGAGGATCAAAATTGCAAAAATGTCGTTTTAGTTCATATTTTCTGTGGAAATAAAAGGGAGAAACGTATACTTAAACCTTCGAGTCAAAGCGAAGAGCTATTTTTAATTATTTTGAATATCCCCCAGGGCGGTTGTGGAAACTGAAATGTAATCCGGTGGTTTGTTACTTGGTTTTTCTTTTTCTTTTTTTCTGGTTCTATTACCTAACTCAGACTTGAAAGCAAAATTTATTTGCGACATCTTGTACTTTAGAATTCAGCATGTTATTTGACCGTTTTTATTTCACTTCTTGAAATTCTATTCAGCAGATTATTGCTAAAAAATAAGTAATCCTTATTTCGTCTGTTCGGATAAGGTGAACCTAATTCGCCACTTATTGACGGGACCTCCTATTTGATGTGAATATAATGACACCACAGGAGAAATGCAAGTCCTATAAAAATCTTTATCCCAGAATCCCAACCCTAGAACGAACAAAAAATCTAATAGCTCTCCCAGGCCGTGATTTTAGGGAGTTCCTTTAGGGTACTAGACAGCGAAGTTACATATAAACAACAACTCAATTTATTGTTATTTAAAATAATAAACAAAATTATTGCCGAACTTGCTCGCTTCCTGGTCAAACAGTCCGGGAGAATGGTGTCGTCATTGACGAAATAACTGGAAGACATGTCGTGCAAGCGCTCCTTTAATAATACACCAGGCCTTCTCCGAATCCGCCCCTTTCGCAATCTAAGAGTATATCGATTCGCGATGAAGGCGGTAACATTTGGAGCGTTATCGACCGTCGAGAGGGGAACAGTTTCCGACTATACACAGTCCACCCCCATTCTGACAATACGGTTAGAGCTACGCGTTCCGTGGACCAATCGGTCGCCTCCCTTTCATCACCTGACCCCGCCTTCTTCGCGTGGGTATGAGTGGGACCGTGATGACGTAGCGAAAGATGGCCGCACGACTGGTCCAGCGACCACGTAGCTTCCACCGCACTATAAGCATTTGATGCGAACGGAATATGAGAGGACATCGTCAGAGAGCAGTCAGAACGATGTCTTGCGCGACATCGGCGCGGCAGAGGCGGTTTCAACTGCTTGGGTCGGGAGCTAAATCGTCTCCTACGGATACCTTAATGTAAAAGTGATGAGACGGGCCGCTTGTGTGTAAAGTGCGCTCGACCGGTCTTGTGTTGGTGATAGCCGGCCGTTGAACGGGCTCTTGATGGTAGGTCATCAAGCGTCGTTTGTGTTATAGCAGCCTATGATAGCCACTAGATATCTCGGCTGTAACGTTTAGAAATGTGTATTCTTATTTACATTTGTCGTTTGCGCTGGATAGGAGACCGGGAGGGGGGGAGGGGGCAGGCGGAATTGTTTTTTATAATGCGGTCATTTTATTTGAGCTACCGCTAGGGAGTGCGCAGCTGTGCTGGAGTGTTTAGAGAGCCTAGGTTTAAGATAGGGACCAGCTACAACCATGAAAGGGGCTTTGAATTTAAATGGAGACGACTTCTCCGCAGATAAGTTGGCAGTGCGCATGCGTTGCACTTTTGCATGGCGGGGAGGAACGCGGGTGTAAAGTCATCCACGCTTGCAGCAACCAATGTTTTCGTGTCCTCCTCGCAGGTCGTAGTGCAAACGCGGTCCAAAAACCTATGACACCAATAGAGCATTTGAAAATACTTGAAACCTATGCTTACTAGGGATGTTCCAACATCGGTGAACGTTTTGTATGTGTACTTACTTTTTTATTTTATTTTTGGACAGCCACCGATGATGTGCTTAAAAACACACTGTAATAAAAAATCAAGTTTTTTGTTTTGTTTTGCAGAGCATAGATAAAGCACGTATATGTTTCGTAATTTTTAGATGAAAAAAAAAAATCACAAAAAATTGAAAGCCGTTTACAACTACCTGTAACGCCGAATTGGAGCGCAGCTCTTGAGGAAGAGGAGGAAAGGGTACTCAGGGGAGGATATACCTTTCCTCCTCCTCCTCCCCTCATTTTTTCAATCTCCTGCGGGGAGTGGTCACGTGACCTCGGGGGGAGGGGGTCACGTGACTTCGGGGGAGGGGGGGTCACGTGACCTCGGGCGGGGGGGGGGCACGTGATCTCGGGGGTCACGTGACACCCCCCCCCCCAGTTCACGTGACCCCGGGGGGAGGGGTTCGCGCGGTGCATTATGGGACATTTCCCATAATGCACCGCGCGGTTACGCCGACGCCGACGCCCCTCAAGCCGAAGACGGGCGCCTAAGAGCTGCGGTCTAAAAAAAATTTGCGCAACATATACGCCGTTAGACGCATTTTAGGTGGAGGCCATGGCCCGCTCTAATTCCCGCACATTACTCCTAGATTGGCTTGGCTGCTCGGCTGAACACGCTATCACGCCTGGTGTATCCCTTTGACCGACATTTGGCGCGACTAGTCTGGTCTCTTACATCGTCTGCTGGTTGTGCGAGCACACGCTCGGCGGCCTCCGCCTCGTCTGCTATTCAACCACCATCTATCGTCGTCTGCCATGCCCGAAGGACGCGGACATGAACTCGGCCAGTTGGCGTCCGTTTTCGCCTTGCGTTTGTCTGCTATTCCGCCGCTGTCTAAAAACGTTTACAATGCTCGCAAGACTCGACCACAAAAGCGGCCTCCTAGCGTCCCATCATGCGCGAGCGACAGTCCAATACAAGCGTCCGTCAGCGACGGTCAATATGCGGTAAAAAACGACCGAGAGGACTACAAAAAGCAACAAAATAAGTATGCAGTCATTTCAGCTCTTCATCTTCTTGTTATTTTTTTTCTCATGGCACCCGCGAGCAAGGTGAGAGAGCGTCATGACGCACAATTAAAACGTGACCTAAAATTATTCGCTTTCGCAGGCCAGGCTCACTGCAAGAACTTGGCAGCTACTTGCTTTTTGAAGCTAAATGACGGGCCCATACCTGAACTAACTTGATACTAGTCGAACGTCCAGTTGCCTTCCGCAAAATGGATCGCAAATGCTTACCTGTATAGGTATCTTTTCGGTATTGAAACCATAACCGCAATCACGACGCTTGCACAATTCACAGAGCAGCGGGGTCTCTTTTACGGGAGCCAACATCTCTATTCAGAATCAACACGCGCGAGAAGAGAAATCAAGACAGTTCGGTCGAATTAGTGAATGTGGGACGCAAGACGTAGGCCAGTTCCACTACGAAAGCAAGCATCCCCACAGCACTTCCGAAGGCGCGTACTTGTGACAGTTGCTTACTGCAAACTATGTCGGTTGATGGGATCTTCCACTAAACCCCTCTGTGAACTCAAAACGACCGGCAATCTTAAAAATTGGCAAGTTCAACGAGCAATATTCGTTCTGAACTCCGCAGGCTCCGGCAGCTATATGTTTGTTATCGTTTGAAGCCGAAGCAAAAAGGCAATATCGGGATCTTTTTGAAAACATTAATGACTCATCTAGATTATTTGTTACACAAACAAAAAAATAGTCGATTAAAATAATATTACGGCACACAGATACAAATTTACAACCACCCTTTCACACGTCATTCATCTCTCCAGCTCCTGAGAGATCGTGTAAGCACCTTGTAAGCACGGGGCGGGGCTTAGTGGGCTACGGCCTCTACATTCTGCACCTAAATTGCTTCTAACGGTGTAATTTTTGCACGGAAAAAAATTATTTTTCGTGGTAACGTTTTTGTTTTTTTGCTTAATATATGTGTCCTTTTAGAAAAAAAATGTTGCGTTCATTTCAGTGTTCCTTTAAAGGGCACGGATCGAAAGTTCATCTCGCGAAATCTTCACGGTTTTTAGCTCTATGAAGGCTTGGAGGATCAAAAAGGCAAAGGCGGATATAAGAACTATGAGTGCATCGTAATTTAATGGGGCAGCTCGTGAAAACATCAACCTCCGGTGACAACACGGGGTTTTTAAAACGTGCAATTCATGGAATTGCATTGAGGAGCTCTTTGATAGGCCAGGGCCATCGAAATACATTTTTAAAAGTGAAATGAAAATTTCAGATTTGCTAATCGTCCCAATTATCTATGCAAGTAGTTTTATTAGGAGTCAGGCTTAAGGCACTTACAGGTACCTGCGAGGACCGGCCTAATACCGTGACACTCTTGTGCATACGGCCAACTCCTCATCGGGGGTCGATCAAAACGACGGAAGATAGTAAAATATGTGCTGAGCTCAAGGTTGCAGCGAGAGAGAATCTATTCTGCGCCAAACTCGGCCAATCTGAAACAGAGACCTTCGAAATAACTCAGCAGGCTTATTGCGAAACATCGGTGAGTGGCACTCGCGCTTCAAGGATGGTGGAGTACCACCGAAAGACAAAGAGAAGGCAGGGAAGGTCCTCCCTATCATAATTTTCTAGTGATGTTTTGTCATTCCTAAATCGCGAGTCCCACATAAAACACCTCCCAGGTCTCACGATTTTTCGCAGTAAGCCTGCTGAATTATTTAGACATCTTGTATACCCTGAGATGGGGTACAAAAAGAAAACGGACGAAGAACACAAAATCTCTTTTATTGTGCCAATTTTAGGGTCTACAAGATGTCGATTTATTACCAGCTCGCCTGCACTCTAACACTACTCACAGTTATTTCAAAGGTTTCTGTTCCAGATTGAGTTGAAAAAAATTAAAACTCGTGTAGCGCAGCTCCAAATGTTCGCCGAAGAGCGCCGTTTCGCATAATGACACATGAATAACTCAACCTTCGATTGCCGTGCGCGCATTGCCATGCTGCGCTCTCCTTTGGCGGTACACAATTAGCCATCGAACTTTTTAATCATACCTCGTAAAAGAAGCTGAGCGAAGACGATACTATGGTGTTCATGTTCGACATTCAACCGGCCTTCTCTTTTTAAAGCATGACATGCTTTTTAACGCTACCCCCAATCCCAAAATGTCATCCGTCCGTCCGTCCGTGCATTTCCCGCTAAATTTAGCAGGGAAATCGATATCCCTACACCTATAGACCCTTTCTTGAAGGGCGCCGCCATCTTGAATTGTCGTCACTTCCATTATGGGCGAAAACATTATTTTGCCTCCGGCCCGTCGCCAATCCAGTAGAAGACACTTAGGATATAAGGGTAACCGTCACACATTATCGTTTTGCCTCCCCCTTATTTTTGTGCTGGTTACAGGTTGAAACGTTTCAGTATTTTTTCGTCGCCCATGCCGGATACGCCTATTAGGTGGCTGGGAACGAGAGTACACAGAAAAGGTCTATTGACGAATTTAGCTCCTCAGCTAAATTTAGGGGAAAAAGTGGTGTCAAGTCTCCTGACATCAGGGGGACAAACAGACCAATTCAGTTTCCCCGCTAAATGTGGCGGGAAAGTGGCGTAGCGTCACGGGGCGGGGCTTATGGGCTGCGGCCTCTACTTTCTGCACCTAAATTGCGTCTAACGGCGTAATTATTTATCGGAAAAAAAATTTTTTTTCGTGGTAACGTTTTTGTTTTTTTTGCTGAATATATGTGTCCTTAAAAAAATGTGTTTATTTCAGTGTTCCTTTAAAGGGCACAGGTCGATAGTTGAGCTCGCGCAATCTTCACGGTTTTTAGCTCTATGGAGGCTTGGAGGATCAAAAGGGCAAAGGCAGATATAAGAACTATGAGGGCATCACATTTTAATGGGGCAGCTCGTGAAAATATGAACCTCCGGTTGTCACCGGAGGTTCATATTTTACACGGGGTTTTTAAAACGTGCAATCCGTGAAATTGCATTGAAGAGCTCTTTGATAGGCCAGGGCCATCGAAATACATTTCTAAAAGTGAAATGAAAATTTCAGATGTGCTAATCATCCCAATTATCTATGCAAGTAGTTTTATTGGGAGTCAGGCTTAAGACATTTACAGGTACCTGTGAGGACTGGCCTAATACCGTGACAATCCTGTGCCTACGGCCGACTCCTCATTGCGGGTCGATCAAAATGACGGAAGATGGTAAAATATGTACTGAGCTCAAGGTTGGAGCGAGAGAGAATCTATTCTGCGCCAAACTCGGCCAATCTGAACCAGAAACCTTTGAAATAACTCAGCAGGCTTATGGCGAAACATCGGTGAGAGGCACTTGCACTTCAAGGATAATGGAATACCACCGAAAGACAAATAGAGGGCGGGGAAGGTCCTCCCCATCATAATTTTCTAGTGATGTTTTGTCATTCTTGAATCGCGAGTGGCACATAAAACACCTCCCAGGTCTCACGATGTTTTGCCGTAAGCCTGCTGAATTATTTAGACATATTGTACACCCTGAGATGTGGAACAAAAAGAAAACGGACGAAAAACACAAAACTCTTTTATTGTTACCGATTCCAGGGTCTACAAGATGTCGATTCATTACCAGCTCGCCTGCACTCTAACACTGCTTACAGTTATTTCAAAGGTTTTTGTTCCAGATTGAGTTGCGCTAAATGAAAACTCGTGTAGCGCAGCTCGAAATGTTCGCCGAAGAGCTCCTTTTCGCATAATGAAACATGAAGGTCCCAACCGTTGATTGCCGTGCGCGCATTGCCATGCTGCACTCTCTTTTGGTGGTACACAGTTAGTCACCGAACTTTTTAATCGTACCTCGTAGAAGAAGCTGACCGAAGACGATGCTACGGTGTTCATGTTCGACATTCAACCGGCGTTCTCTTTAAAGCATGAAATGCTCTTTAACGCTACCCCCAATCCCTAAATGTCGTCCGTCCATCCATAGGTCCGTGCATTTCCCGCTAAATTTAGCGGGGAAATCGATATACCGATACCTATAGACCCTTTCTTGAAGGGCGCCGCCATCTTGAATTGTCGTCACTTCCATTATGGGCGAAAACATTATTTTGCCTCCGGCCCGTCGCCAATCCAGTAGAAGACACTTAGGATATAAGGGTAACCGTCACACATTATCGTTTTGCCTCCCCCTTATTTTTGTGCTGGTTACAGGTTGAAACGTTTCAGTATTTTTTCGTCGCCCATGCCGGATACGCCTATTAGGTGGCTGGGAACGAGAGTACACAGAAAAGGTCTATTGACGAATTTAGCTCCTCAGCTAAATTTAGGGGAAAAAGTGGTGTCAAGTCTCCTGACATCAGGGGGACAAACAGACCAATTCAGTTTCCCCGCTAAATGTGGCGGGAAAGTGGCGTAGCGTGACCTATACGTCAACTCAGTTTCCCCGCTAAATTTAGCGTGAAAATTTACATCTTTCAGCCTAACCATCAATTCAGTTTCCCCGCTAAATTTACCTGGAAACTGACGTCACCTAACATATCACCAATCCCCTTTCCCCGCAAACTTTAGCGGGGCAAATCGACGTCGCATGACCTCACATCACGTGACCTATACAACCCTTTAGTTTCCCCGCTAAATTTAGAGTGAAAATTTACGTCTTGCAGCCTAACTATCAATTTAGTTTCCCCGCTAAATTTAGCGTGAAAATTCACGTCTTTCAGCTAACCATCAATTCAGTTTCCCCGCTAAATTTACCTGGAAACTGACGTCACCTAACATATCACCAATCCCCTTTCCCCGCAAACTTTAGCGGGGCAAATCGACGTCGCATGACCTCACATCACGTGACCTATACAACCCTTTAGTTTCCCCGCTAAATTTAGAGTGAAAATTTACGTCTTGCAGCCTAACTATCAATTTAGTTTGCCCGCTAAATTTAGCGGGAAAATTCACGTCTTTCAGCCTAACCATCATTTCAGTTTCCCCGCTAAATTTACCTGGAAACTGACGTCACCTAACATATCACCAATCCCCTTTTCTCGGAAACTTTAACGGGGCAAATTGACGTCGACATGACCTCACGTTCACGGGACCTATACAACCCTTTAGTTTCCCCGCTAAATTTAGCGTGAAAATTCACGTCTGTCAGCTAACCATCAATGTCAGTTTCCCCGCTAAATTTACCTGGAAATTGCGTCACCTAACACATCACCAATCCACTTTCCCGGCAAAATTTAACGAACAATCGCGTCGCATGACCTCAGGTCACGTGACCTATACAACCCTTTAGTTTCCCCGCTAAATTTAGCAGGAAAATATACGTCAGGTGACACACCATTTTCCCTCACCAATTCCCTATAGCGATTTGATGAATTATAGGACTTTGAAAATAAAGGTCGCTGCCAATTGTTCCTTTATGACCACTCCGTCCTCCAACTGTCGATAAGTCAACAGTGGATTACAGTGTAGGTGTCCGCCTTATTTTGAGTTTAAAACTAATAATCTCCCCTTTTTCCCACCCATCGTGCCAAAAGCAGTGGTGTAACACTGAATGTGCTGCAGCGTTGTGCAGATGCGATCGCTGCGCCGCCGCTCCTGGCTCCGCGTAAACTCCGTAACCCAAAAATAGACACCTTTCAAAATGCAATCGCATGCTGGTTCAAAAAGTGCTTTAACTTTCTGCAAACAAAGGCGGTCATGAAACTGTTTTTTTCACTGGGCATCGTCAGTTTTGTAACAAAAATGGTGGATGAAAATCGGTTCTTCGATCGCGTCATAAAACTTTCTTGATTTGTCTAAGTTTCGATGGTGTGGACATAAGAACTGACCATTCAGAGAGGCGACCCATAAGCACTTTGATGAGATATCTGCCATCAAAAGGCGTTCGAGTCAAATTTGTGCCAAGAGACTGATTGCACAACATTACAAAACAATCGCTTGCGCAGCCGTCGTTTCTTCGAACTTTCAGCGAGAGCGCAGGTGAGCCGGTGTATATTTTCCATTTTGTTGAATTGCCTGATACGGGCGATAAACCTAGCAAGAATCAAACCGTAGAGCTATTCGCTGGATAGGTTTCTAGAATACCAAAACTCCCAAACTCCGCGACGTGGCGCTTAAATTCATCCACACCCTGCCACTATTTTGGATCTTTGCATAGTACACATTACGATAAATGTACGCATAGCGCGCCGTTGGAGTTGTCGACGGTCTTTGAGGTAAGTGTGTGGTGTTGTGGATAGCCGCCTTAAATCATTTATGACACCATTTACATTGTAATCCAGCTGCCCTCGTGTAGTCAATACTCACTGGTTTATGTTAAAGACCCGATGTTAGATTATACTGCGCTACTCCAATATTTAAGTTGATATGAGTCACTTCTCACCGCCTAAATATTTAAAAAAACAATAATTCTTATTTACAGCCGCCTACAAGATGTTGAGGATTGGATAGTAACCGGATATAACTAAATAGTCTCGAACTCGTGTGATACCTTGATACTTTGCTGGCTAGATGAAGCTAGCTGCGAAGTCCAGCAATAATTTTCCCACGTCGATTCGCAAGTGGACTGTCAACAAGATAGCTGCAAAGTTTTATTTATTTATTTATTGGTGAAAATTGCCGGCCGCCTATGAAGAGGCTGACACAAAAACAATGAAAACATTACTAGTACCAAAACCAAACATCGCGAAAAAACAAAATTATGTTCGACAAAAGTAAACCCGAAAATAAACATAGGTAGATCTGTGCACACAAATGAGAAAAGCTATTAGCGCAGTATCCATGTGACACAAAAACAACAAACGACCAAAGAACAACAGCCGTAAAATTCGCGTTACACAATTTTTCAAGACGATCTAGAATCTTGCGTCGTCAATGATGAGCGACAGGAGGTCGTCTGAGAATGCATCAAAGCGGTCATTGTTAATCAGCTGTGACGGAAGCTTGTTCCACTCATTAAGACTATGTGAAAAAAAAAAAAAAACTATACATATAAACATCACTGTGACAGAAAAACTCGTTCATCGTTTTGTCGTGTTTATTTCTAGATAGTCGGTTAGAGTTGACTGCAACAAACTCGCTGGACAAATTGACGTCGCATGACCTCACATCACGTGACCTATACAACCCTTTAGTTTCCCCGCTAAATTTTAGAGTGAAAATTTAGTCTTGCAGCCTAACTATCAATTTAGTTTGCCGCTAAATTTAGCGGGAAAATTCACGTCTTTCAGCCTAACCATCATTTCAGTTTCCCCGCTAAATTTACCTGGAAACTGACGTCACCTAACATATCACCAATCCCCTTTTCTCGGAAACTTTAACGGGGCAAATTGACGTCGCATGACCTCACGTCACGGGACCTATACAACCCTTTAGTTTCCCCGCTAAATTTAGCGTGAAAATTCACGTCTTTCAGCTAACCATCAATTCAGTTTCCCCGCTAAATTTACCTGGAAATTGGCGTCACCTAACACATCACCAATCCACTTTCCCGGCAAAATTTAACGAACAAATCGACGTCGCATGACCTCAGGTCACGTGACCTATACAACCCTTTAGTTTCCCCGCTAAATTTAGCAGGAAAATATACGTCAGGTGACACACCATTTCCCTCACCAATTCCCTATAGCGATTTTGATGAATTATAGGACTTTGAAAATAAAGGTCGCTGCCAATTTGTTCCTTTAATGACCACTCCGTCCTCCAACTGTCGATAAGCAACAGTGATTACAGTGTAGTGTCCGCCTTATTTTGAGTTTAAAACTAATAATCTCCCTTTTTCCCCACCATCGTGCCAAAAGCAGTGGTAACACTGAATGTGCTGCAGCGTTGTGCAGATGCGATCGCTGCGCCGCCGCTCCTGGCTCCGCGTAAACTCCGTAACCAAAAATAGACACCTTTCAAAATGCAATCGCATGCTGGTTCAAAAAGTGCTTTAACTTTCTGCAAACAAATGGCGGTCATGAAACTGTTTTTTTCACTGGGCATCGTCAGTTTTGTACAAAAATGGTGGATGAAAATCGGTTCTTCGATCGCGTCATAAAACTTTCTTGATTTGTTTAAGTTTCGATGGTGTGGGCATAAGAACTAACCAGTACAGAGAGGTGACCCATAAGCACCTTGATGAGATATCTGCCATCAAAAGGCGTTCGAGCCAAATGTGTACCTAGAGACTGATTGCACCACATTACAAAACAATCACTTGCGCAGCCGTCGTTTCTTCGAACTCTCTGCGAGAGCTCAGGCGGGCCGGTGTATATTTTTCATTTTGTTGAATTACCCGAGACGGGCGATAAACCTAGCAAGAATCAAACCGTAGAACTATTCGCTGGATAGGTTTCTAGAATACCAAAACTCCCAAACTCCGCGACGTGGCGCTTAAATTCATCCACACCGTGCCACTATTTTGGATCCTTGCATAGTACACATTACGATAAATGTACGCATAACGCGCCGTTGGAGTTGTCGACGGTCTTTGGGGCATGTGTTTGGTGTTGTAGATAGCCGCCTTAAATCATTTATGACACCATTTACATTGTAATCCAGCTCCCCTCGAGTAGTCCATACTCTATGGTTTACGCTAAACACCCGATGTTAGATTATACTGCACTACTCCAATCTTTAAGTTGATATGAGTCACTTCTCATCGTTCAAATATTCAAAAAGACCAATAATTGTTATTTACTGCCGCCTACAAGATGTTCAGGATTGGATGGTAACCGGATATAACTAAATAGCTCGAACTCGTGTGATGCCTTGATAATTACTTTGCTGGCTAGATGAAGCTAGCAGCGAACTGCAGCAAGAATTTTCCCACGACGATTCGCAAGTGGACTGCCGAAGAGATAGCTGCAAAGTTTTATTTATTTATTTTTGGTGAAAATTGCCGGCCGCCTATGAAGAGGCCAAAACAAAAACAATGAAAACATTACTAGAACCAAAACCAAACATCGCATAAAAACAAAATTATGTTCGACAAATGTAAACACGAAACTAAACATAGGTAGATCTGTGCACAAAAATGAGCAAAGCTATTAGCGCAGTATGCATGTGACACAAAAACAACAAACGACCAAAGAACAACAGCCGTAAAATTCGCGTTACACAATTTTTCAAGACGATCTAGAATCTTGCGTCGTCAATGATGAGTGACAGGAGGTCGTCTGAGAATGCATCAAAGCGGTCATTGTTTATCAGCTGTGACGGAAGCTTGTTCCTCTCATTAAGACTGCGTGAAAAAAACAAAAAAAAACTATACATATAAACATCACTTTGACAGAAACACTCGTTCATCGTTTTGTCGTGTTTATTTCTAGATAGTCGGTTAGAGTTGACTGCAACAAACTCGCTGGACGACAGACCATTCGAGCTGTTGATAAGGCTATATAAAAATTTTAGTCTGTTAATTTTACTTCATTAGCTAGCCGTGGCAAGCCGGATAACTGGTAGAGCTCTGTCATGGATGAATGCCTACCGTATCGGTTGTAGATAAATCGCAGTGCACCCTTTGGCATATTTTCCAGTGCATTAATACAGACTTGTGACCGGGGATCTCACACTGTGCTGCGTACTCGAGGATTGGTCGGATTGAACATTTATAATCCGCCAGTTTAGTTGTGGGAGTCAAGTGGCCCCCGTAAGTTTCTATACGAAGAAACCATAACTTCCTTGAAGCCCTCGTGACTAAATCTCTAGTATATGCGTTCCAGTATTGAGGTTTGAGGTTATTGTTACCGCGAGGTATTTGTACTCTGGACTTTTTGCAAGGGTAGGTCGTCAATTGTGGAAGTGAAGGGAAGTGGTTGTTTCTTGTTAGTGACTGTTATCTGGCGGATCTTGGAAGCATTGAGCACCATTTGCCAACGTTTACACCATGATGATATTTGCGATAGGCTATCGTCCAGGTTGACTTGGTCAGAAGCACGCAGAATGTCTGTAAACACAACGCAGTCATCCGCGAAAAATCGACACTTTACAGAAGGTTAGGTTATTTCAAGACCGTTGATAAAAATCAAAAACGAAAGGGGCTCAATCAGTGACCCCTGCGGTACACCGGAAACAACGCGTGTCTTTTGCGACTCACGACCATTGATGCTTACGAATTGTGTGCGATCGCTCAGAAGCAAGTCAAGCCATGCAACTATTTTATGATTATTAAGGCTGCATTTCAACTTGTGCAAAAGCTTGGGATGGGTTACGCGATTGTATGCAGAAGCTGCGTGACTATAGATAAGGCGCGCCTAAACCCGTGTTGCTCCACGCGGACAAAAAACAATTTTTTTTCAAGGAAAGCCGTTAGGTGATGGCACAAAAAGTGCTCAATAACCTTATTACTAGAGCATAAAAAATAAACTGGCCTGTAGTGCCGCACTTTTATAGCACTGCCGGATTTGTAGTTCGGGACTATTCTGGCATTCTTCCAATCGCTGGGAGCCACACCGGTATAAAAACTATGATTGCAAATTATATATTAGTATTCTGAGCCCCATTCAGCGAATCTGCGGAGAAAGATACTGGACTTAATTTTGTCGAGCCGAAAAGGTGTTCGAAAATGCCCTCTTTGGACACAACAACGTCCGGAACCCTGCAGTTGCTGTTGCTATACAATGGTAGTGGGGAATTGTCGTTAGTATATACGGACGAAAAAAATTGGTTAAACAAATTCGCTATTTCCTCGTCGTTTTCGACAATCTTATCGTTATGCTTGACTGTCTTCACTGTCTTGCTTTTTTTCGATAAGTAAGCCCAAACTTTCTGCGGGTCATCCTTCAATAAAGAGAGCATTCCTACGTTAAAATAGTATAACCGATAATTTTTTATCATAGTCCGCAGGTGATTACGAAGCACTGCCAGGATGCCGCTCATGTTCTTGCGGTTTCTTCTCACCCGATTAATCTTCCGTTTTAAAAGAAGATTTTGCATGTTATCCAAGGATTGTACTTTTTTACTTCCTTTGGGCGCAGCGGAATGAACCTACTGATACGGATGTGGACGGCCCCCTTGAAGAAAGATCATAGTATGTCTGAGCTCACGCCGCCCTGCTTTTGAATGTCAGAGCAGTTGTCGAATGTCACATCCAGAGAGTATAAAATGTCAACATCAATCGCCTTACTGTAATCTATGTGCGTCTTGGTTTCTCGTTCCGTCATTATACGGAAACTTATAGGAAAATCACAGATACCATGATCCGATATGCTTTCCATAACTCTTGCATGAACGCCTAGCAGTGCCAAAAACTCTGAGACAAAACAGAAGTCGAGCAGTGAGCTACATTATGGAGTGGCGCGCGTTGCGTCTGTAACAACTTGTTGTAGGCTATGGCAGAAAAGAATGTAAATAAAAGCGTCTGTGTGAGCACAGTTTAATAAAGATGACATGCTGTTCCAATTGATGTGAAGCAGGTTGAAGTCGTCTGCCAACAGGGTAAAAATAGTTCGCTGTGACTGCTCACGTCCTGTATGCCCTCAAAAATATCGATGTCAGCGTTTGGACATCTGTACACACGCCGAATAAGAGAGGAGTAGCACCCGCAATGTAGTTTAGCCCATACTGTCTCGTGATCGGGCGATTTGCTAATAGCCACGCAAGAGAGTGAGCTCTTCACTAGCAGTGCAACCCCACCGCCTCTAGAAAGGCGATCCCGACGGAAAACTAAGTATCCGGCAGGAAACACTTCAGGGTTAGTTATTTCACTATTCAACCATGTTTCTGTGATTCTGACAACGTCAGGGTATAAATCGAGCAGTACGCATTCCATATCTGCTGTCTTATTTACGACACCTCACTCGTTTAGGCAGACAAATCTAAAGTGTCAGCACGTCGCTGCGGGTCTGGCGTGCCCTCGCCGCCAACATCGTTGCCCCTCCTAAGAGGACCAAGATACAGTTTGAAGAGACTTCTTTCTGGCCGATGTTCGACCACAAGCAACTTTTCAAGCTCTGAACACTCAATGGACACATGGAAAGATGCGTACGTGCCGTACGAAGTTCGCAGTTTCGTGCAGAAAAACATAGCATAACATAAAGGCCCGCTCACACTCTTGCGACCGAGTACGACTGAGTCGAGATCTCTTAAAACTTCTTAAATTTTTTTTAGAACAAGGGAACACACTGGCATTGTGGCGCCATCTATGCGGTGACCCTTGAACTGCATATCACAAGTGCGAAGGTTTTACGGGATTTCCGAGGTCAGATGTGCGTAATACCCATAGAAAGGCTGGTTTATAACATTGACAAAAGTTTTTCGAGCCAAGAAAGAAAGGATAATGCACGAGAGAAAAAAAAAGAATATGCCGGACCGCCGAGTTTACACTGCTACCCAATAGATGGCGCCAGTGTGTCCTCTGGTTTAACACTGGTTTAAGAAGTTTTAAGGAACCCAGGTTTAAGAGGTCGCAAGAGTGTGAACGGGCCTTAACATAACATAACATAACATAACAGAAAAACATAACGTATCAGCCAAGCACAACTGATACAACAGCAGGCCCTTTGCCCGTAGAAGTGGACGGATGCAGGCGCGACACGAAAATAGCCTTCTCCACATGATGTTTCGCGCCGATCTCAACTTACAATCACGGTTAGAACCGGTTGACGGCACTGGGCACGGCCTGGGGTTCGCTGGCCTGCCCTCGTCCACAAAAGGCGAATTACGTCGTCCACTTGGCTGTCCTTGGCGTCGCTCGTCGATAGGAGGAGCTCCTTCAGGTCGTGCAGCTGAGGTAGACTGCCGATACGTCCCGTTCGAGTCGGTCGCTGATGACTCGGAGATGGTTGGCCAGTCCCTTGTCATCGGTAGGAGGCACCGGGCTGCAGCGCCTGAGAGTAGGTAGGTACTTGCACGCTCAAGCTTGGAGGGCCAGGGGCGTCGAAACAAAGGCATTTCCGAAGGAGTTCACTGTTTCGCGCCAGTTTCAGTCGCAGGGGTTCGTTGTCACGCCGCAGGAACCGCTCTTTCTCAGAGAGTTCATCCAGTTTGAGGCGGAGCATCGTCAGTAGTTCTCGAAGACTGCTCCCTTCTCGCGGCACTAAGCCCTGGGGACTGTCTATATTCAGGGGGGACATAGTCGTCCCAGTACTCACAGACGACGATTCTGGACTTTGTCGCTTTGCGCACAAGGCACGCTTGAACGTGCTCACACCCTTTTTCACGAGCAGGTCGATGTCAGAATTGCGTGCATTGACGCATTTACTATGGAAGCTGCGTTCACACGTGCCCGAGCAAAAGATGAATTGAACCCGCGTTATCGTAACAGAGTAGCTGCCACACACGTCTTTCTGCGACGCCATATTAGTTATAATCGGAAAGACTAGATGATTAATGCAGACAAATTAAACTGACTGTGAGTTACAAGAATGGCTTCCTATGATATTGTTACGATGAATATATACAATGATTTAACTTACATTAGGTGAAGACTGAAAATGGCGGTTACAATCATCCAAAGCTTGTTGCCTCTGCTTCCTCTTCTTCTCTTGTCTCCTCACCAAGAAGTCCCTTCTTTTTCTTCTTAACATCACTCCCCCTCGGGTGGAAACGGCGTCCCGCCGTTGAATTGGGGGATGTATGGTTTGAGTCGGAGGACGTTAACTGTTTGTACTTGACGATGGCGGTTATTTTGAGGAGGGTCGATAGGTTCCACTGTATAATTGACGTCACTTGTTCGGTTGAGGATTCTATAAGGACCGCAATATCGAGGTAGTAGCTTCTGAGCAAGGCCGACTTGTCGCTGTGGGGTCCAGATCAGAACCAGGTCACCTGGTGAATAGGCGACGAAAGTGTGGGTGCTGTCATAACGGGCACATTGCCGTTCCTGAGAATCGAGATTTCGCAGGCGTGCAAGTTGTCGTGCCTCTTCAGCACGGCATATGGCGTCCGACGCATAGTCGGAAGTGAGGCTTCGGGGTGTAGCGGAAGCAGTGTGTCCAACATGAGGAGGGGTTCATGACCGAAAAGGAGATAGAAGGGAGAGTAGCCGGTTGTGTTATGAGGAGAGGAATTATATGCGAAAGTTACGTAAGGGAGTGCAACGTCCCAATTTTTGTGCTGGTGGGTCACGTACATGGCGAGCATGTCGGCAAGGGTCCGATTAAGGCGTTCTACGAGGCCGTTCGTCTGTGGATGGTAGGCTGTCGTTTTTTTTTTGTGAAGAATGGTGCAGAGGTTCAAGATTTCACTGACGACGCGAGATATGAAGGGCCGTCCACGGTCGGACAAAAGTTCTCGAGGTGCTCCGTGCTTGAGGATGATGTCTTCGAGCAGGAATTGGGCGACGTCAACTGCCGTTCCGGTCAGGAGGGGCCTTGTGATTGCGTAGCGTGTGGTGTGATCGATCGCGACGGCTATCCAGCGATTACCAATTGAGGAAGTAGGGAAGGGCCCAAGAAGGTCAACTCCTACGCGGTGAAATGACTGTTCAGGAGGATTCAGAGGTTGTAGAAATCCTGGAGGACGGGAGGAGGGTGTTTTTCGGCGCTGGCAGGAGTCACACGATGTGACGTATATCGTTGTTTCGCTCGGGCGTAGGTTCTGACCACACCCAAGTGACCGGATGAAGGTGCATCATGCAGCTCGGCGAGAATAGACGTTTGTAAGTGCTTGGGTATAACCAGAAGCCAAGAACAACCGTCAGGTCGAAAATTTTGTCGATAGAGAACACCATTTTGGAGAGAGTAGAGACTTGAAGAAGGTGTATTGGTGTTACTTCTCAGATCTGAAATGATAGAGTGCAGCAGTGGATCAAGGTTCTGTTCCTGGGCAATCTCCAGAAGGTTCGAGATAGGAAGAACGGGAATATCGGTGTCTTCATTGATGGGGGGAGTAGAGTCCACGGGGTAACGGGATAGGCAGTTGGCGTCTTGATGGAGCTTCCCTGATTTATAGGTTATAGTGAAATCATACTCTTGGAGTCGAAGAGCCCATCGTCCAAGGCGGCCGACAGGATCTTTTATAGACGATAGCCAGCACAGGGCGTGATGGTCAGTGATTACGGAAAACTGGCGGCCAAACAAGTATGGCCGAAATTTTGTTATTGCCCACACAACCGCTATACATTCCCGCTCGGTGATCGTGTAATTTTTTTTCGGCTGAAGAAAGCGTGCGGCTAGCGTAAGCAATTACTCGGTTGTGTCCGGATTGAATTTGAGCCAAAATAGCACCAATCCCATGGCCACTGGCATCTGTGCGTAACTCAGTGGGTGCGGAGTCATCAAAATGACCTAAAATGGGGCTGGTTGTTAAAGGGGCACTGACAACCCAAAGGTCGTATTTTTTTTATTGTCTAAAACGATGCAAGTTGTAGTCATGGACACGCAAAAAAAAACTGCATCGCGAAAAAACATTTCCCCGCGCGCGCGCGCGCCTTTTTATTTTTGGCGTTTAAATTTCCCGCGCTCACCTCCTCGCTTCTTTTGATCGGTGACGTCAAAAATCAGGAAATTTAGAAGGTTTGTAGGTGACATTTCTATAACATTTAATAACTGCAATCGTAAAACATGTTTTTTAACGCAATTGCGAACGCACTACGGCCCCTCTTTTTGAAATACCAGAAATCAGAGTTCGGTGTGATGTTGCTTCCTAGATTTGTACCCTCCCTCGGAAAACTTGGCGTCGCTCGTCGGCGAGCAACACGGCGAGGAAACCGGTTCTTTCCCGCGCCGGCGTGATATCACCTCCTTCTTGCTTGGGGTTGCCGTGGCAACGGCGGAGGTCTGAAAAAAAGTCGAGTCGCAGGAGACCGCAAAATTTGACTCACTGTACTGGCGCGGATCGCGCGGGAACTTCAAATTCGGCATTTGGAAATTGTTTTTTTTAATTCACAAATACTGAATTTTCAAGTTTCGAATTTTGAGGGTAATGTCCCGGCATCGTTTTCAATCGTTTCGGATAATAAAAAAAATATGATTTTGATGTGTCAGTGCCCCTTTCAAGCAGTCTTTAAGCATGTAAACGCTCGTTCTTCGTCCGATTGCCATAAGGCGTGCCTTTTTTTAAAAGGTTGTTAAGTGGGCGGGCTGTATGTGCGAAATTGTGTATAAAACGGCGGAAGTATGAAGACAATCCCAGAAAGCTGTGGACATCCTTAGTGCAGCGCGGTCTTGGAAAGTCCTGAACAGCTTTTACTTTGTCAGGGTCTGGTTGAACGCCGGTTTTATCCACCAAATGGCCCAAAATTTTTATTTGACGACTGCCGAAGTGGCACTTGGACGAGTTTAATTGAAGGCCGGCGTTACGGAAAAGTTCGAGTACTTGGGCCAGGCGCGTGAGGTGAGAGGAAAATGTGCTTGAAAAAATAATTACATCGTCGAGATAACATAGGCAGGTTGTCCATTTTAAACCTTTAAGCAGGCGATCCATCATCCTTTCGAATGTGGCGGGGGCATTGCAAAGGCTGAACGGCATAACTTTAAATTCGTAGAGGCTGTTCGAGGCGGGGTTTAGGCCGCACGTCCGGAGGCTTCCTGGCCTTTGACGACGACCATTCCCCGAAGTGAAGAACCCAGGGGTCCAGTGGAGGTGGGAGAATTGGTAACGTAACGAACGGTTTAATTACATGGTAGTGATACAGTCGTCAAATCCAAGAGAACCACTCAGCAGCCTCACGCCCCGCCTTATATAGGGGTCCGTTTTCTCCCTCACTCTCCGCCAGGGCAGCAGGTGCGACCGCCAAGTGCGTTGCAGCAAAGCCCGCCGCGTCGTAGCCAGAAATGCGTCATAGCCACGGTTCTCCGCAGTTAGGCCAGGCCTCTCTCCCCTTCCGGAGCGCACGAACCCACACGCACACACACACACGTCCCGTTGACGTCACGGACGCGTTGAGACTCGTTTCGGGCAGACTTCGACAGGTGGGCGACAGTCCAGAACACGTCGGGACTCGTTTCGGGCAGACTTCGACAGGTGGGCGACAGTCCAGAACACGTCGGGACTCGTTTCGGGACTCGTTTCCGCAGCGTTGAAACTCGAAAAAGGTTGCCGAAGGTTCCATTCTTAACAGCCCCTCCGGGGCCAGGGAAACCTCGAATGGCCGGTGGTACAATCGCTGGCCTGAAGAGGTGGGCTTGGAGTAGGCCTTGAGAAGACGCTGCAAGCACCAAACAAACTCCCAAACCTCTCACAACGGAGGCATCAGCGGAAACGTCCCCCACAGCACCACGCCACACCGCAGCAAACGCTCGGAATTCGCCAAAGACCCGCCAGACTGGATTACGGATTACCAAAATTTGGTACAATTCCGAGTATCGAGACCCCCTGTCGCCAAAAAAACTCATTTTTCCAACGAGGTCACTAAGAACAAAAGACAAAAGACAAAAACTTTTCGCAATTTGTGAGGTCATTTTGGGGTTTCAACGAAGTGCCCCCACTTAGATCCTCATTCCCGTGGATGACGAAGACCTCCGAGATCATCCCTACTATTTTTCGTGATGTCAGAAAAATCTGCTCAACCCATCGGCAATGCCGTTAAATTTGCCTTTCCTTTTTCTTACGCTGAAGTCATAGTGATCGATTTTCACGTGATTTCTAGACGTGAAAATGCGGTCCTTATAGCGCCGATAAAACAATCCGCCTCTTTCATTCCCCGTCACATTGGTCCTAGCAATCTCCTGAGCTGTACCGCGAAACCCTGACACACTAGGGTCGCTCTTCTGCTCGGCTGTCAAAGACACTCTGTCTACTCGTAGCAGAGGACCAAAGTTACGCGACGCCGGAGCTACGAGAGATCTTTCACTGATCCCGTCTTCCTCCGCCTTTTTCGCCGGCGCGTTGGGACGGCGTACGCTTTCTAGTGCTACGAGGTCAGGCTGTTCTACAACCTGGTCCCTCTCATCCCGGTTTTCTGCCTCCAACTCTGGGAGTGCTTGCTCCCCGTCAGCTGCCTCTGGCTCTGGATCCCTCGTCAACAAAGGGGCGACCTGACGCGATTTGGACCTCGTACACGACTGAACTAGCCCTTTTCCCAGTTGTTGACCCCTTTCGCGCAGCAGGAAATCTGACCGGTTAGAAAACAAATAAGGATATTCCAACGGGACTGTTTGCGAGACAGCCGCCTCTGTCACTAGCTCTCAGAACGGGCCAGTTATCCTTACCGTCGCCATAGGCAGACAGACACTGTGCTTTTCGAGCCGCTGCTTGATCCAAACTACCTTTCCAGTAAAATCGGATGGCGTTACATACGACGGATGAACAACGTCCATCGTCGCTGCACTGTCACGAAGCACCCTGCACGGCTTTCCGTTTACCTGGAGCTCGTGAAGATAGGGACGAAGGAGCTTCAGGTCCTCGTCACTACCGTTCACGTACGAGAACACCACCCGCGGTTTCTTACATCTGGCCGCTGTGTGTCCCGGCTCCTGACAGTTGTAGCACAGGAACGGCTTCCTTGCCTCGAACTGCCCTGTTGGGCTTTTCCGCGCCTCGTCTCCGTTCGAGTGTTCTGCGCTCTTTTCTGGGCCCTTTTGTCCTGCTTCGGGCTTCTCGGGCCCGTTTTCTCGCGAGCCGTTACCCTGTCGGAAGGTCTTGCGCTGATCGCTTCGGCCGGATTCGCTTTCCTCTCCGCTCAGCTTTCTACGCGTTGCGTACTCTTCGGCTAGCTCAGCGGCCCTTTCGACAGAGTCGACTCCCACCCTGTCCTGCACCCAGAGCTTGACTGACTGCGGAATGCTACGAAAGAACTGTTCGAGGCACACACACTCGACTACCTTGTCTCGGCTTTCGTACACTTCCTCGCTCTTCAACCATTCTATCAGGTTGGTTTTAAGCCCGTACGCGAATTCCGAGTAGCCCTCGCTGCTCTTTTTGGATGCGTTTCTAAACCTTTGACGGAACGCCTCGGCAGAAAGGCGGTACCGCTTCAAAAGGCTGGATTTCACCTTGTCGTAGTCGTCCGCGTCTCCAGCACTAATGCGCGCGACAACCTCTGCAGCCTCACAGGGCAACAGAGTCAAAAGCCGTTGCGGCCACGTTTCTGGGGCGAAGCTCAACTTCTCACATGTCCTCTCAAAGTTAACTAAGAATAGGCCCACGTCTTCCCCAACTTTAAACGGCTGCATGAGCTTCTTCATTTGATACGACTCGGTCTCACTTGCTCGTACCGGAGCCCCAACTCTACTGTTCTGCGAGTTTAATCGCTATTGTTCAATTTCGAGCTCTAGCCTTTTCAGCGCTCGCTCTTCTGTCGCAGCAGTCTGCGCTCGTTCCTCTCTCGCTGCAGTCTGCGCTCGTTCCTCTCTCGCTGCAACCTGCTCTCGTTCCTCTCTTGCTGCAGCTTCACTCTTAGCGTTCTGAAGCAGTTCCCACGAAATTTTAATTTCCTCTGCTTCCGCGCTCTCTGAAATCGCTTTACTGATCTCAGATTTCTTCATCTTTTGCTCCACCTCCACACCCAATTCTTCACATAAACAGAGTAAATCTGTTCTCAGTAACCTCATCAGATCCATGATCGCTGCTCTTTAGCTTTGGCTTTGCTATAAAACTTGTCGCGAGGTTGTACACAAACCTAGCGCACGAGTCGAACACTAAGGATTCCCAGCAGTTCAAAATTAATTACCCATAATCTGAAGCCTGGCGAATCTCAAAGCAAAGTCCAAACGCTCACCCACAGATGTAGCACGATGTCGCATGGTCCGATCCCAACCGCTGCCAACCAGTTGTTCAAGGCGGGGTTTAGGCCGCACGTCCGGAGGCTTCCTGGCCTTTGACGACGACCATTCCCCGAAGTGAAAACCCAGGGGTCCAGTGGAGGTGGGAGAATTGGTAACGTAACGAACGGTTTAATTACATGGTAGCGATACAGTCGTCAAATCCAAGAAAACCACTCAGCAGCCTCACGCCCCGCCTTATATAGGGGTCCGGTTTCTCCCTCACTCTCCGCCAGGGCAGCAGGTGCGACCGCCAAGTGCGTTGCAGCAAAGCCCGCCGCGTCGTAGCCCGAAATGCGTCATAGCCATGGTTCTCCGCAGTTAGGCCAGGCCTCTCTCCCCTTCCGGAGCGCACGAACCCACACGCACACACACGCACGTCCCGTTGACGTCACGGACGCGTTGAGACTCGTTTCGGGCAGACTTCGACAGGTGGGCGACAGTCCAGAACACGTCGGGACTCGTTTCGGGACTCGTTTCCGCAGCGTTGAAACTCGAAAAAGGTTGCCAAAGGTTCCATTCTTAACAAGGCCGTCGGGTGTAATAAATGCTGTTTTTTCTCGATCTGAATCGTCAACTATAATTTGCCAATAGCCCGAGCGGAGGTCGATAGTGGAAAAGTACTCAGCACCGTGCAAACAATCCAGCGTGTCATCAATACGTGGGAGTGGATAAGCACCCTTTTTTGTGATTTTGTTCAAGCGACGGTAGTCGACGCAGAACCTCCATGATCCATATTTTTTCTTGATCAATACAACGGGCGATGACCAGGGGCTAGAGGAAGGTCGAACGATGTCCTTCGAAAGCATGGTGTCAACTTCTTGTTGAATGACTCGGCGTTCGCTGGCTGACACTCGGTAAGGTCTGTGGTGGGCGGGAGTTGCGTGGCCGGTGTTAATGCGGTGTGTAGCAAGGGTCATATGTCCAAGGGGGCGGTTGTCAAAATCAAAGATGCCATGGAACTCCCCTAGAAGACCTTGAAGGCGCTGTTGTTCGGAAGGGTCCAACCTGGAGTCTACCATGGTTAGTATGTTGAAAGGGTCCAGGGGTGCTTAGCGGGTTGAATTAGAAGGCGGTGGGTGGTCCGCTGCAATAGTGGAGACGGTGGCCGTGTCTAGCGATGAGCTTGTTGCTAAGGAAGCGCCTTTTGGCAATACTTGTGTACTGGAACTAAAGTTAGCTATCCATACGCGAGTGCGGCCATTGAAAATCGAAACAATGCAGTGCGGGAGGGCAAGCTGTTTCGCGAGAAATATGTCCTTGTTAGGCGTTAGAACGTAGTCTCCATTGGCAACAAAGTGATTTGAGTGAACTTCGACGGTGATAGCGGCAAGCGGCGGAATCCGATGACTTGCAGTGGTGCATAATCTTGAAACGTTTGATTCAGACGCGTGGGCTGAGGTAGGAATGTCGAGGGCAATGGTTCCTGTGGCGCAATCAATGAGGGCGGCGTGCGTTGCAAAAAATCCCATCCTAGAATCAAAGCATGGGGGCAATTGGAAATCACGGCGAAGAGAACGCGGGTGGTTTCATTGTTTATGGTAATTCGAGCGCTGCACATTCCAAGAGGTGAGATAGCACGGTCGTCGGCACCCCGGAGGAGCTTGGAATCCGGGGGCGTCAAAACCTTGTGAAGCTGGCGTCTAAGATCTTCTCTCATAATGGAAATGGCGACACCGGTATCTACAAGCGTGAATGTAGGAACGTGGTCGATTGAAATTAAAAGTTAGTTTTGTGTGTTGCTTATAGCATCCTGAAGAGGATTAATGGGCACGAATGTTGATGCAGCCCCACTTCGCGAGGCTGCTCGGTTTAGTTTCCCGAAATGCGGTGGTCATGGGTGGGGGACGTTGAGCGACGGGGCATGGGCGAGGGTGAGCGGCGGGGATAGGGGGAGGGAGAACGGCTGTATCGTGTGGGCAACCTGGGCTCTTGATCTTCATGACGGTAGAGGTCGGCTGATGGGCTGGAGTGACGTTGAAAGGACCGACGGTAGGCAGTCGATGAGAAAATGCGTGGTCCATCGTTGAATCGGCGGCGACAATACCGAGCAATATGCCCGATTCCTTGGCAGTGAAAACAGACGGGTCGGTCATCTGACGTCCTCCATGCGTTAGGATCCCGTTGTGTATTGATAAGATTGGGGGATGGTAAGTGGGGGACAGGACGAGGAGGCAGACGTTGGCTGTCTGGTCGTTCCGGAGGGACGAGCCGTTGGATTTCTCGTTGAACCAGCGCTTGAACAGCAGATACTGAAACTGCTGCACTACCTGAATCAGCAGGGAACGCAAAGGTCTCTGTTGGCAGCATCGCTTCCAATTCACGGCGTACTATCCGGATGATTTGTTTCTCAGATATAGGCGGATCCTCACAGGTGGACGTTGGTGTCGTGTTGGGCAGGCGTGTGAAGTTGGCTGTGATTCGGCGTTTTTTTGCCTCTTCAAAGCACCTGCACTCTCGTATAACAGCATCCACTGTGGTACAATCTTTGAATACAATCAACTGGAATGCATCGTCGGCGATACCCTTAAGAATGTGAGTGACTTTGTCAGCGTTAGTCATGTCTGGATCTGCCTTCTGACAAAGGGAAAGAATATCTTGAATGTACGTAATGTAGGATTCTGTGGGCGTTTGGACACGTGAAGCAAGCTTGCGCTTCGCGGACAGCCTTCGACCCGTAGGATCGCCAAAGAGATGTTGCAGCTGTTCCTTACACTTGTCCCAAGACGTAATAGTTTCCTCGTGGGTGAGGAACCAGGTTCAGGCTGTGTCCTGTAGATAAAAAATGACGCTCGCAAGCATGACAGTTGGGTCCCACCTGTTAAGGACGCTGATTCTTTCGTATAGGTGGATCCATTGTTCTACATCCTGATCCCCAGATCCGGTGAAGTTGCCAGGGTCACGAGGGGTGTGGGCGATGATAAGAGGGGAGGTTGGTTGCGAGGGTGTACCCTCTGGTGGAATGCTGCCTGATGCCGTGCTGCCGGAGGCCATTATGATAGATGAGACGGGAAGCTGTCGGCTCCGGAGTTCCAGGTTGGTGAGGACGGAGAGCTAGGGGGAGGGATCGCACCTCCACCAAAGCGTTACGATGAATATATACAATGATTTAATTTACATTAGGTGAAGACTGAAAATGGCGGTTACAACCATCCAAAGCTTGTTGCCTCTGCTTCCTCTTCTTCTCTTGTCTCCTCACCAAGAAGTCCCTTCTTTTTCTTCTTAACAATATCAATACCTTTCTAAATCAGAAACACCAAGGATGTTTCTATCATCATTCATACTACTTGAGCAACAAGATGCCTCTCTTTCACTCGGCTTTGAGCAGCTACCCAATGAGTGAAAGAAAACAACAAAAGAAAAACATTATAGTTCTCCCTTTAAAACCAGGAAAAGGCAGTTCAAATTCCCCTAGTTACCGCCCTATTGCATTGACTAGTTGTCTGGGAAAGACTTTTGAAGGACTTGTAAACAAGAGACTTATTTTTATTCAAGAAAGTAACAGTCTTTTAAGTCGCTTTCAATGTGGTTTTTGTGCTCCAAGGTCTACAACTGATCACATTTTCCGCCTTAATACTGGTATCAGAAAAGCTTTTGTTAACAGACAGTTTTACCTTTCTGTGTTTTTTTTTCATCTCGAGACGGCTTACGATACCACCTGGCGGTAGGGTATTTTAAAGGATCTTGTGCTCGTTGGTATACAGGGAAGAATGTTCAACTGCATTGCCAACTTTTCAAAAGATAGAACCTTTCAAGTGCGTTTAGGAACAACACTTTCTGCTTGTTTTGTTCAGGAGAATGGTGTCCCCCAGGGCTGTGTTCTAAGTGTGACATTGTTTCTTTTGAAGATAAATTGTTTGTCACAGGTGACACCACCAAATGTCATGCACTCGTCATATGTCAACGACGTTCCGATCTCGTTTGCACCTTGTAATCTCTCCATTTGTGAGCGCCAATTGCAGATGACTATCAATAAAACGACCAAAAGGGCCGATTACGACGGGTTCAGGTTTTCGACAAAAAAGAGTGTTGCTTTCTGTTTCTACCAGAGAAGAGGCCTGTTTCCGGACCCCTAACTGCATTTGTAAGGAGCAGTGCTTTTTTTAACATAATCACATGGTTTATAATTATCTGTGTTCATTTGCCCTTTTTCGCTTTATATTTTGCTTCCCAGGATTTTGTATAGTGCAACAATTCCGCTACTAGGCTGCAAGCGCGAGCTGTTCACTGAAGAATGCATATCGGCTGTGCGAACTCTCGATCAGCAGGAACAACTACGAAAAATAAAGCTGCGACCTTGGGACTCTTCCCATCAAGAAAATATCACCATTAAAGGGCAAGTATTTGTTCAGAGTTTTGTAATACAAACGGTCAGGAAAGCAAGAACTGCCCAATTAAATTATTGTTTTTCTACAGGCATGTTGAGTTTGGTTAATTCCTGAGTGAATTGAGTAACGGGAACGACCATGTACCTTGCACTCCAGTTCTATTGAAAATTCCACTACGTTAGCGGGGCGGTGTCATTTTAATTATTGTCAAATCAAACCTAAAGATGTCACTGGCAACACTTTGAGTTTACAGAAAGCATGGAACACGAGGTTTTCTTTCTTGAAATCATTTCACCCTCCCCCCCTTCGACCTTTCCGCCGGTGAGGACTATCAGGCCCCTACACTCAAATGAGTTAGAGACCACTGCCCTCGATCGTCGTTTCTTTCTTTTCAAACCTTCTTTTTGTAGTTACGTTTTGTTTGAAAAAACGTACTGATAATAAGATTGAGAAAAGGCATTAACAAAATGAGCAATACTTGAAATGAAAATCTTGCCGGTAGCGGTAATTAGGAATAAGGCATGACACACAAAACTACCCGGACGGACAAGACGTTCGGGAAAACATACATTGTTCGTCCTCGTGTTTTCTGTGTCTACCTTACTTCTAAAAATAAGAAATATCTAAAAATGTTATTAAAGATCCTTTAAAAAAAAAAAAAAACTTACATGCTTACTTTTTCTGTCCGTCTGGTTAGTAACCTTCGGATTAGCCAAGTTATTACAGTTTTATACGTCTCAGTGTTTTCTGGATGCTTTTCAGGCCGATATATTTTGTTTTTGTCGTTGTTGTTATTGTTGTTGTTGTGTTTGTTGTTTTCGTTTTCTGTTGCATTATTCACCTTCTCTAACGTTTTCACGCGATCTATTTTGCTCGGAGGGTTCTCGGAAGAACCAAAGGGAGGATGCAGTTTTGTCCAGAGACTCGCGTGCTCCCAGCCAGCCTTGGGCTATTGTACTTCGTTTAACCCTAAAACTGATAGTGCAGTGGAAGCTATGTGCTCGATGGACCAGTCAAACGTCTATATTTCGCCACGTGATCGCGTTTCGACGCATACCCATGCTCCGCGAACGGGGTCAGGTCATGAGAGGGAGTCGATTGATTGGTCGGGTGAGCGGGTAGCTTCCACCGGACCCTCAGCTTAGCTGTGAAACGAGTATGAAAGTAAGCAAAGGAAAGTGATTCAGATTACGGCCGTCGCGCTAACGAGAATCCACCGACCAAGCTTAAGAGTATTCGACCAACGGAGCGTGTCCCTGGGCATGAAACATTGAGAGGCAGACACGTATTAAACTTGCATGCGGCCGAGGAGCAGAAGGAGAGCGGCCCCCGCGGGAAGCTCGTTGATTGCGTCGCCGCCACCATAAGCCGAACGGCCTATTCGGGAAAGCTCGTGAAGTCAAGAGATGCCCAAACTGGACACAGCTGATGTCATGCACGGCATAAGATGCGAAAAAAGATAGCGCCGTTTTTTTTTTTTAACCGGAGGAAATTTCCAGCACGTGTTTACGTTTTGACTGAGGACATCGCTTCCGCAAACAGCAATGCTTAACTCCTCGCTTTCTCGGTGTCGTGACCTTCCCGTCTTTGTTTTCGGGAGGTAGGGGACTAACAATAACAGCAGAGGCCTCGACGACAGCCAGCAAAGCGTGTTTAGTTTGTTTATTTTCTTTATTTGGACTTTTTGACAGTACAGAGATTGTCATGGAGCTGCGGCAAAAAGGCGGCAATACAGTCGCCTGACTAGGCTCCTAGTACCAGGCTACACTCACTGCACTCACGACACAGTCAACACGCAAACATACAGCAAAACAACAAAAAAAGAAGAAAAGTAAAAACAAATTGATATATATACTAGTTACGAGGTCATAGAATGACCAAGAAATCATTTATATGACAGGAACATAATTACTAATACATCGGTATGTATGATTAGAACAGAAAAACAAAATAGCAAACTACAACGCATAAAGGAAACACATTTTTGCATGTTTTCTACACACACCGCAGGCAGCAAGCAAACATATGCTACCTATGAGGTCATAGAATTTTCTAGAGAAAAATATATAACAGCAACATAATTACAAATGCTTTAAAACTCTATTTTCGCGGCCCCTATTCTTTGCGAATCGAAAACATAATCGGGGCCACTCAATTTCGCGAATTCCAGGCGCCTGCATTGAAACTTTTAAGAACCGACATTTCCGCGTGCCCTTAAGGGGGATTCAACCGCTATTTATTTGTACCCTTTTCCTCATAGATGGCGCAGAATTTTTCCGGAACAAACGAGTTGCATGTTCGCAGCTGCGCATGCAGGTCGGGCGCTCGGGGTGGGCTCGGGCCACGGGCTGTTCGCCGCCAATCTCGAGCCAGATCTTCTTCGCTCTGCGTCCGCCGCTGGAGGAAGCGGCCGACAGGCGGCGCGAGATACGAGCCAGTACATACGTAGATTACAGTGGCTTACAAAACGTAGAATAAGCTCTGATTTCCGAATGAATTCGAAGTTCCATCCACGTTCGAACTTATCGAAAGCACAAGGTGCGGCGTTGCAGCCGTTTGGACCACCACAATTAACACGCAAACGTTGTTTTGCAAAAAAAAAAAAAATTGAGTTTAATTTATAGCTAGGAAACAAAAAAGAAATAAAGTGGCAGTTTTGCACTTCTTATGTCGTATATCGGCCTGCTCTTCGTCTCAATACTGGTTTGCAAACCCGCTCTCAGGTTGTTTGGAGTAAAGCCCATCTATCCTGCGAAAAGTGGCGCCAATCACTTTTGTGGAAATGCTTGAGACACGTGCCGTGCGCCACTTCTGGCAAGAACTAGAACCACTATATGAGCTGCGCTTAGAGTATCGGCACTCTGTTCGCCAACATTGTTGTGGGCGCCGGCATTTTGGTGCTTGTGCAGAGTTGACGCAACTGCCGATCGTCATGATTCAAAAGTGCGACTTCCTCAGCATTAGATTCCGTGTTAGGAAGCTCATATAAAATTGCTTTGCTCTGTCGCGAACTGTTTAAACTTTTGTGGAGGACGGATAAGCGTTTCCTGCAATTTCAGTTAACTCTTCACATAACTGGCAACCATGATTCTAAGCCGCAATATGAACAAATGTAGTTACTCTGAAGCGTAGCTTATTTAGTGGCACTATATATAGAAGAACATGGCGTCTGAAATCTAGCTCAGTGCTGCGCTGTTCCGCCATGATCTTCCCTACTGCCACTAAATAAGCTACGCTTCAGGGTAACAACACTTGTCGATATTGTGGCTTAAAAGCATGGCTGCCAGTTATCTGAAAATTTATCTGAAATCACAGGAAACGCTTTGACGTCCTCCACAAATGTTTAAACGCTTTGGGACAGAGCAAAGCAATATTACGCGAGCTTCCTAACACCGAATCAAATGCCGAGGAATTAGCACTTTTGAATCATGACGATCGGCAGTTGCGTCTGCTCTGTACAAGCACCAAGATGGCGGCGCCCACAGCAATATTGGGGAAAAGAGTGCCGACCCTAAGCATCGCTCATTTAGTGGCGAGGTCCACACGTCTGCACGTCCAGAGGTGTGGGCCTCGTCGAAGAGGTCCACACTTCTGCGCGTCGAGTCAAAAGCAACAAGAACCAACCGTTTCCCACCCGTAAACTGTACCAAGGAGTTCTGTCCAAGCAAGTGGCGCGGCTCTACAACTCGTCCACAATCGCGCGCCAAGTGCACAGCAGCTGACAAGATTGGCAACGGGTATGGCAAGAAAGGACACTTTCCGTCTGTCTGCCTGTCAGCGAAAAAGAACCACCCAAATACACAAAGCCATGTTGCACTCGAGTTATCCTCGTAAATTCCATAAGTTGAAGGCGCTGCCGGCAAATGCAGTCTAAATTCATTTGATAAAAATCACGCTTTCAAGTACCGCGAACCATTGTTGTGGAAACGCGCAAGACACGTGCGAGGAGCGGGTGCTCCGCTGCCATTCGCTTCCAAGGGCCGCTCATTTCAGTACTGCGCCGACAACTGCTTCCAAGAGCCGCTCGAGACACGGGCCTCGTGCACTGGCGCATTTGACGCCACTTGCAAGACAAACGCAAACACATCGAAAGGCTTGAGTCCAGACAGATCGGTGGCCGAGTGGGCTAGAGCACACCAACTTGGAGCACGTGGAGCGAAAGCTCGCGCCGTATAACCCAGGGATCCTGGGTTCAATAGACCCTTCCAGAAATTCAGTCTGGCCACCTCGATAGCTATCATCACCTAAGTGTGTTTCATCTGTACATGCGAATGGCGGCCTTTCTATGGCTGGTGAAGGAAGAATTTGAAGACAGAAACCGATGCGGAGCCTGAGCATCTAGACTTATAAGCTTATATGCATTACGCATTTGAGGCTGTCATGCAAGTCCTTGGAATGCTCGGCTTCAGCACGCCCCATGACAGCTCATGACGATGAAATGTTAGTTTTAGTGAGAGGTTTACTCTAGGGTGCCTTCATGTGCGCTTTGCTTGGGGTGATGACATCTGGCCATTTTGTTTCAAACGTTTATTTTTATTTTTTGTTCTGAAGCGCGTGAAAGAGCGTGTCCCTGCACGCGCTCGTGGCGCTGACTGTGCTACGGCGACATTTTGTTTCCAGCGATTTCTTTGTATTTTCCCTGTGAGCGCGTGCTGTCGGCATCGGGTACTACCCGTGGTACTACAAACGATGGCATCACCCTAAACAGAAGGACATCGAGGCACTCTAGTTTACTCAACTAAGCGCCTTGTGCAGAGCGGTAATTTCTTGACACCATCGAAACTGAAGCAGATAGAGAAATAACCATTCAACGGAAAACACCCTAACTTTCGTACGCCTACCGTTGATGAAAAGGCACCAGATTTTATCCGCCATTAGCATACAGCAATTTGAACTGCTATTTCAGACACTAGATGGCACTGAATTTGTGAAAGGGTCTATTCCACCCCTGCCCGTTTCGATCTAGATGAGCATCGTACCGGCGTGCGGGCGTGTATTATTACTATTGCGTGATGCACGTTAAAGACCCCAGGCTACCGGTTGTACTGCGCTGGCTAAATTGGTCACCTACAGCTGGGAGACAAGTCGCCCGTTGAGGCAGACTATGTTCTAGGCTGTATAAACATGCACACACCCCAATTTGTTTCCAGACAGGTAAGGTAGCACCGCTTCGTTCCACCGTGACATAGTAAAGGCTGAACTCCATGGAACGAATTATGCGACGAATAACTGGCGAACCCCGCCCAACGGCACGCTCGCTTTGCGCGCGACGTAGCAGCCACTGTGTTGATTCCACGCGCAGAGCAAAAGCCGCCGGCCAAAATTCGTCGGTTATTCGCAGCATATTCGTCCCATGGAGTTCAGCCTTAAGATCACTGTTGAAAGGGGTGTTCGTAACAAACAATAGCATAGTGAACTCCCGAGGTTACTTATGAAGACACTAAAGTTATTTTGAGGTTCATTTGATTTTGCCTAGAAATTAGAAAGGTGAAGAGAAAAAAAAAAAAAGAAACGTACGCCTCACCTTAGGTAGAAACGAATTTTCTACCTATTGATGGCCCGTTTGGTTTGGTTTTGGGCGCCAAAACGCTAACGTCAAAATTCAATTTGCATCTCAGAGTAAGCACCTGTTTGTTGGTTAAGAAAATATATTGTAATTGTTCAAAATAATAGAAGTCATGCTTCTTTTTTGTTTTTCATATCCACCAAACAAGGTCTGCAGAGAATGAGAATATCTGAAATAACGTTTCATAAAATTAATGTTGTTCGGAATAAGTATTCTTCTTTGCAACTCATTCAACTATTTTTTTTTTTTAATTTCCAAATACATATTAGTAGGGTGCCTTCATGTGCGCTTTGCTTAGGGTGGAGACATCTGGCCAATTTGTCCCACACTTTTAGTTTTTTTTATTTTGTTCAGAAGCGCGTGAAAGAGCTTGTCCCGGCACGCGTTTGTGACGCTGACTGTGCTATGGCGACATTTTGTTTTCGTCGATTTATTTGTATTTTCACCATGAGCGCGTGCTGTTGGCAACGGGTACTACAAAGAGTGGCATCATCCTAAAAAGAAGGACCTTGACTACCCTAGGATATCTCTGCTCAACCCTGCACGATCTTAGGGTGCTTACGAGCCACGCTTGTAACGTATGCAAGCGTTTGACCACGCGCGCTAACATAGCACAAACAAAAAAATAGAATCAACAAAAGTATCGCCTTCACGGCCTTATCAGGCCTTCGCTAGGAGTCTGCTGATGACTATACTCTGTTTCACCTTGTGTTGTACTGCAGGAAAGGCTACAAGCGCGAGCTCCTTGCTCTAGGGCACATCTCGGCGGGACAAGCTCTCGTGCACCAAGGGCAGCTGCCAACGCTATGAGCTCGCGCTTCTAGCCTTCGCTGCGGTACAACATAAGGTGAAACGGAGTATAGTTACACTTTTTTTGCAACGTTAATAGACCCTTTTCAAAAGTCAGAGTCACCTTTTGGCAGTCCCAAAAGCTCCAATATTGACGCTCTAATGGCGGTGATAGGAGGTCATGCACGGCTAAATCACGCACCCTCGATTTCGTGAATCGAAGGTGACGTAAAAGGCGAACATATTTTTCCCTTTCTGCTCTATAATTTCGAAGACGTTCGCTTTTTCTGGTGTGGAGAAGCTGCGAAGTGCCGCTTAGAGCGTCAGGTTTGGCTCCGCACAGGGTTGAAAGGCTGACTTTCGGAAAGGGTCTTACAGCGGGAAGTTAGTCAGCTCTGAGGGCATCTGGTGTCTTCGTTGGAGATGAAAGACAGTGCAGTATACCACTGCTTGTCTGACATCTTAAACGTGCATTACGCAATAGTGACACATGCAGACTTGTACCGTACTCATTACAAGTAATCAAATTACTGGTAATCGAATACTTTTTGAATTAATTTGTAATCAGCTGATTACTTTGATTAGGCAGTAATCACAATTGTAATCTGATTAATTTTGAAGTAATAAAAATTACTTCTAACCCCCTCACACACACCTTCTTTTTCTGAAATGAAAAAAATAAAATGTGCTTCTTTTTTTGAACAGAAAAAATAATGATTTTTGAGGAGCTGTTGGAAACGAGGTCAACCCCTTTGTATGTACAATTTCTGTGGAATGTTCGTTTTATTTTTCGCGCTGGGACTAGGACTGGGAAGCCCCAGGGAAGCCCCAGTGCGTGACAAAGGTCATTCAGGGCGAAGTTTGAGGGAGCAGAATGTAGCTTTGTAAGTCCTTCGTTTAAACTAGCCCCCTCACGCACACATACAGAAATGATAATAAAAAAAAAAAAACAATCCTGCTTACGGTACCTACACGCAGCCCGTAGGAGAACCAGAACCGAAGAATGTCTAAAGCGGGTGCAAATTATAACAAAGCCAGTTCAAATATTTCCCTATTTCCCCTACGTAGTCTTTGTGACAAGCAAGGTTTCGAGTTGAGAAATGGTCGGGGCGATCTCTTCCGCTAATGGATACTACACATGATCCGTTTCAAATCCTGGAGCTGCTGCTCTTTTGTATAACATGTGAGTTCATCCACATGTGAATAGTAAAATGAGCAACAATCAAGATCTAGAACCCCCTCCGCTCCCCCCCCCCCCCCCCCCCCCCCCAAAACTGGCGAACGCCCAAATCATTAAACTTCTTCAAACGAATTCTATGCTTGTGTCCGCATTGTGAAGGTGCAACGACCACGAAGAGGGAACCCGTTTTTTCTTCTTCAATACTTGTGAAAATGTGAAATATAGGTTCGAAGTAGTTCATTGTTATGAGCGCTAAACATGTAAGTCTTCACACAATAAAGTAATCAGAAAAGTAACGGTTACTTCTTGTCCAATTACTTTTGCTGTCGAGTAATCGAGTAATCTAATCGAATACTTTTTAGCCAGGAGTGATAGTAATTGTAATCGATACATTTTTTTTAGTAACGTGTACAAGACTGGATACATGACAGCACGCCGGTACGATGCTCATCCAGATTGAAACGGGCAGAGGCGGTGGATTGAATCCACGATCAGTGAGCTTTACAGCGTGAGCTTTCGCTACACGTGCTACCGATCCACGAGCAACGAGACATCGCGGTAGAATTCGAGCTCGAGAGAAAAACAACAGCAACAGCAAGAAAATCACCGGTTTGAGGCATTTAGTACTAGTGTCGCCATCTCGTTTATCATGTTAGAAATAAAATTAACAGGGTGATTGTATTTACACAAATACGCAAATACAACAATATTTTGCTTTCTCGTCATGGTTTTAAAATTAAGATTATAGGAATCCCTAGTACGTACGGCCAAGCGTTTTGTCACGTTTGTCTTCTAAATAATTGTATTTTCAAAAATGCCTCAAAACGCGCTAAAAACAGTCAAAACGGTCATATTTTTGGATTTTATTAAAAATCTCCAGCGCTCTAAAAGAAAAATCTTAGGGCCGCACAACCTTCATTACGTTATCATAAGTAACCCCCAAAAGAATGAATACTATCGTGCATTCCTGAAACTCAGGTTTGTGTAGCGAAATTTGCCCATTGAGTGACGAGCGGTTGAATCCCCCTTAAATTTCGCGAATTTTTTGTATGCGCGAAATTCGCGAATATTAAGGGCTTACGAACTTAAAGGGTGTTACAGTACGTCAGTGTGTATGATGTGATTGACTTTCCGGACCCCTGTGATAAACACGCCCCAAGCCTCCAGCCAAGGACGCAAAGGGGGGAGGGGGGGGGGGGGGTGGCTTTCTTCTCGGCAAAGAGGAGAAAATTTAAACAAGCAAGCGAACAAAATATTCAAAGTGGACTGTAACCAGAGGGAAACCTAGACTTTCGACGCAGCAGCAGATGCCGTGAACGGCATCTGCTGTGTCCTATTTGGCCGGACCTTAAGTCCGCAGGTCAATTTCGGTACTCTGGCGCGTTTTCATGAACTTCACATTGCCTGGTTTACGGGGGGAGGGAGAAAATGGGCGGGGAGGGGAAAGTGGGGGGTGAAGCTTAGGTAAACACGCATCAGTGATTCATGTGCTAGCCTTAGTCGATCTCCAGATTTGCTTACGCTTATGGGGTAAGCAAATCTGCGAGCAGGCTAAAGGCTAGAGCGTGAATCCGGGAGACATGTTTGCCTAAGCCCCGGTCCCCCCACCCTCTCATCTTTTTACATCGAAGCTATATATGACTCGTTGATCGGATTTTTTCGTGTCCGTCGACAGCTCAGTAGTCGACAGGAAACCATCGCGCGCGCCTTACCATCGTTCGCGTGCGCCTTATCATCTCTCATGTTGCTTTGACACATGTCGCAATAAGAAAACGGCAAAACAAGTGTCAAAACCACATCATAGATGATAAAGCGCGCGCGAACAATGCGATGCAGGCAGCGCTCCCCGCATGTGTTTCTCGGTAAAGATTGCGGTTGCATAAGCTGCCGCGGCAACAGCAGCTTTCGAAGTCTTTCAAGTATAAAAAAGGTTTAGTACAGTGCATTTACTTTTCCTTCCTCAGTCAATCCGCATAGACACTTTTGCTGCTTACAATCATGAACTGCCGCTTCCTTCCCAAGCGTCTTCCGGCCGCACCGTCTTTGCAAGCCTTTTGAGCTTGCTTATATCACCAGTGCTAGAAAGCATAAATGCTACATGGACAACAAAAGTTGGAGATTTAACGAGGGCCTTCGGCTGTACAATATTACTCCTTAAAGGAGACAAGTTGGTTTATAAGAATACTTTTAACAGATCTCGCACTCCTTCGTTCTTTTGGCTTTCACCTGCGAAATCGGTGGTTAAACGTTTCATCTACACTTCAAGCAGCGGTGTTAACGTGGTCTTTGTTCATTATTTTTATAAATTGGAAGTTCTCTGAAACATCAAATACTTGAACACAACCTGGTGTCGTTTGCCATAAAAAGGGTATATTGGCAACGCGAGCGATCGAAAGCGTCGCTGTGGTCGGCCCACCACAATTGGCCGAATGCTGACTATGACGTCAGCAAAGGATTTATCAGCGACGCAAATTCAGTTCAGTTCAGTTTATTATACCTCAAAGGCGTTTCAGATGAAATGCATTACATGAGGGGGGATCAAATGACATATACAGATAGCAGAAGAGTGACGACAAGGTAAATAATAGAAAAACGCAAAAAAACTACAAACTAATAAGACAGATATCAAAACATAACATGTAGAAAAAGTAATTAACAGATAAACATGTTAAAGCTCAACAGTTTTCAGGTGTGCCTGGCAGAGTTCACGGAATGTCTTAGGGTTGGATTCACGTACTATGGTTTCAGGAAGGGAATTCCAGTTAGTAATAGGCTAATAGCGAGAGAAAGTGGGGAATTTCGGAATTTAGTAGTTCCGGCGAATAGAGGTTTAATTTTTAAGGTGTGGTCATGACGCTGGGAGATGTGAGGTGGTGGCTGACAGTTTGTGTTTGAAAAATCAGAAGAGGAATAGTAAGTTTTGTGAAAAAGGAAAAGACGAGCAAGTTGAGTTCTTTGAGAAATGGAAGAACTTCAATTTCGAGGAATGTAAGAACTTCAATCTTGACGTTGTTGGCAGTGTTGCTTTGAGAGCGCTATGATTTCAGGCTTTCACCATGCTCATTACAAACACCATCGAACTTGTTGTTCACAAGGTAATGACGTCGCGAAAGGTAACCAAAATGAGGGCGCCACCGAAACATCTCGCCGCTAATAGTGCAGTGGGCAATCGTTGCAGCTGATACCACAGCTTTGCTGTCCAACCATGGACCTTCACGGTGTGAGCAGGAGCCCCACCTTTATCCCGGTAAACTGCGCGATGTTATGTTTATAAACACAAGCAAACCTAAGTTGACGAAATTAGGCTGTTCACTAACTCCTTAAGCTTTTCCGAATACGCGTCCGCCGACTTGCACTCTTCGAAAATATTTCCCGTAGCTCTAGCGGCGCTGACTTCAGCGGGCTCTACGTACGTGCACGTTTGAAAACAGCTCCTTTACAACACGTAATCAACGCTGGCTTACCTTTTTTTATTCACTATACTTTCTTTCACTTTAGATAGGAAATCCGGCGGTTCTTGTTCAACTTCCTGAAACTGAACATATTTTAGGTATATACAGGCTTTACTCTTACCGGCATAATATTTATTATCTTAAATTTTAAAATAAGGGTGGCGGAGTATCCGTAACATCTTCCGACCTCGGTTGCAGGCAATGTATTTGATAAAATTAAAATAGAAAACGCTAGAATTTAGGTAGACGCTCTCAAAAGAAAAAAACAAAAAAAAAAAAACGAGGATGCCTGAGCCCTTCTTATGAGTTGTGAATGCGAAAGCATGGAGGTCGTTCTGCCGCTCCCGTAGTTCGTCTGCGGCGTACTGGCGTGGACGGCCATGTTTCGCTACTGCCGAGGTTGCGTCCGACGGCCGAGCGCGCGCTCTTGTGAAGCTGCCGCGCCGCGCTGAGCTCGCCCGTGCAGCCTTTCCGGAGTCTGCCCGGGGGGGGGGGGGGGGGGGGGGGCTCTGCTGACACTGCGGCTAGCCGCTCCCCCTTACCAGCGGCAGGGCCGCTGCGCCGCACCATGGAGAGAGCTTCTCTGTGGGGTGCCGTTCCTTGAAACTACGCCACGCGGCAGCCAATGGGAGCCTCGTTCCTTGAAACTATGACGTGCGCCAGCCAATTGGGAGCCTATACATCAAGTCGCTGCTACAGGTGAAAGGCTTCGCTCCACTGGGACAGGGGAGTTTAGGTGCCGTTTGGCGCGGCTTCAAATGCTGATAACGCCGGTTCGCTGCATGGGACAGTTAATGCTTTCGCATTAATAAACAAAGTGGCTGTGGTTCCGTATTTCGATAGACTGTCACATGGCTTGAACAAACTAGTAGATCGTAGGTGTAACTCTTCTCTTTTCTGCCCCTAACAAGTTGTCTAAGCTTTGTACAAACAACAGTTGTATAACTTGGGATTTCTGGGCTATACTAAGGAGCATACAAATCGGTTTGTTAAGTAGACATAAAAAGGGGTTATATTCCATTCCGCCGTTCTCTGGTAAACAGTACATATGGCAAACTAGCGGACGCCTGAACGATAGATTAAGGGAACAGTACTGTAATGTAAGCAGATTGGTAACAGGACACTTCGGTATTCACTGTCGCGATTGTGGGTGTGATATTGATCTTGAAAAATGCTCAATCATAGGAAGAAGGGGAAAATCATCGAAGCGGAGACGATTGCGCACCTAAAGGAAGATTGTGTAAGCGCTCCATCTGTTTTGCTATCGGATAAAGAGTTCCACTTTTTTGCAAGCCACAAATCGATCGCGATAAGGGTTCTGGAATCTACGGGCGTCCTTGGGTGTGTTTTTTGTTCTTGGTAGGTCGTCGAATATAGACGGACACGCTGTTTTTCAAACAACCCCGCGTTTGCCCACACCAGGTGTAGGCACTGCGCATGCGCAGAAACCGAATTCGGGTGAAGTGAGGCCTCTGCGCATGCGCAGTGCCGTCGACAGCGTCAGGGCCGCGTGTTGGTCTATTAAGTCGAGCCTTGGCGATCAAGCTTCGGTTGTAAGTTCAGCGATTGTGTGTGTTCTTTTTCTGTCTTGTCTTTGTGCGCTGTACGTTTTAGTCACCATGCCTTGCCAACACGCCCAGGCTTCCATCTTGATCTAAATTGCTATTTAGATCAAAATGGCCCTTAAACCGACAGTGATTCCCGTCGGGAGGCGCTCAAAGCCCGAGAGAACTTTTGTAGCCTTGAGTATCCTTTTTCAAGCGCTTTTGTCTTTTTTTACACTCTGAGCAAGACAGAAAATGAGGCCAACACACTGAAACAAAAAGATAGATTTTTGAACCTCTTGTCACATATAATATACCCGAAAACTTCAGTTCGACGAACAGCGCACTGACGTTGAACCGACGGTACCAAATTTCACGGGCGGCTTGATAGCCAAGTTGTACAATTTATTAAAAGATAGCTGCTGTACGTGTGACTGACGGCAGGAAAAGTAGTCCCAGTTTTTTTACCCCACTGCGAAATTTCAGCAATTTCTTTTCTACAGTCTTTGATACGTACTTTAGTTGTTTGACATGTTATATCACGCAGTGATCAAGCCTCTCGTAAACGTCTGGGCCTTCAGTTCGAAGTCAATGGGCTGTACGTCGAACTGAAACTTTTGGGGTGTATTATATGAGACAAAGGGTGAAACGGCTACACCCTTTGTTTAGAGTGTTAGTAACGTCGCCAAGATCACCCCATGAAGATTACTTCAAGATCTTTTTTGCAAGACGCGGCGACCGTACGCTAACCGCAGTTGGATTCAGATTTTACACTCTCATAAATGCCGCTGCTGAACCCCTACAATTCGTATCAGTTTTGGCTGTGTGGACGGAACTTCGTATTTCCACAAGGCAGAATTTGTATTACAAAGTTAGTATACCCTGCGTGTCCGTCTTGCCTAGTTTAGATCTGCTACCATGTACCTAGTGCCCTGAATGCCGGACAACATGAGATATACTTCCGGTGGTACCCAGGGCTTTGCGACGTCTCCATTGATGAAGTGGATGACAAGGAAGCAAAAACTAATTCTCAGTCAAACTTCAAGTTGGCGATGGTTCTTCAAAATTATTACGCTTGTACGGTCGAAATGAGATCATTCTGAATTTATCAATTTTATTATATATTTAAACGCAGACTTTCCTTAGAAAATTTTATTAGAACAATGTTTGGATAAAATAGAAAAGAGTGGCACAAATGCTTGTTCAAGCATTTGTGCCCTCGCGCCTACAATATGTCGCCGCTCCTCTTTTTTCACAGCAAGATGACTTGTCCGGAACCACCTGTATGCCTATTTCTCTCTTTACCCAGCATCCCGTAAAATATTCGCTTTCCAGACGCAGTTATTAATATTCACTAATGTATTCCGTTATCATTCATATCAATCATACGAATTTGCAATGTTAATTTATTGCTCCCATACGTATAACTACTCATATGTTAGTCAATATGTGCGTATGTTTATTTTTGCACATTTGTTTTTGTTAGGCACGTTACCTCGAGGGCCAAAAAATAAATAAGTTTCGCCCTGTTGCCCGACAGTCCTGTCACATTGCGGAAACAGAAAAACACGGCGGACGACAGCGACAATGTTGCTTTGGTGTGACAGCTTTAGCAACGGAAACAAGCAGAGAACTGTGTTGGACGACGTATGTTTCCCAGGTCGGCGGGTGAGCGAATTTTCTCGTCGGAAACACAACATCATATGTGCTTTTTCACGGCTGAGACGTGCGATATCTTCCTAATATTTAATTATGCGGGTTGTGAACGTTCAAATTGAAAACCCATCGATATCGCATTAGCCCATGCTTCTTTCTCTTGCTTTGTCGAGCGAATCTGCACAGTCTTTTGACCTTCCTCACGATGCGTCGACCATCCCAGCCGTGTCGTTCACGCAAGACCGACGAGACCGAGATGATCGGGTTGATCGAAGAACGCCCGCTACCTGTGGGACGCGAAGGACGCGCGTTACCATCGACGTGACCTGAAGGACAAAGCCTATGAAGACGTCGCGAGTGTGCTAGGGCCCAGGTTCACAGGTATGTACAAAACGAAGGACCCGGAGTGTTAAATTCGCGCTGTCATTTTCGCGTAAATTCAGCAGACGTGTGTTCTAAAGTCTTAGCTTAGCTTGCTTTAGCTCATTATAATCGACACATATACAGCTGCTTTAACACATGCGTATTTGTACCCGATTCGCGCGGCCTACGTAGCCCCCGCTTGTTAGCTTCGAGAAATACACATACAACGTTTTGCGTGCACTGGTAGGTGTGTGAGCACGACTGTCTCGTCTTCTGGATTGCCGTTCGTAAGCAATTTTTTTTTTCTCCTGGTGAAATCTACTTATCCAACTACTATCTCGCCCAGTGGCGTCTCGAGGGACAGCGGCACCTGGGGCGGTAGCCCGCCGCGACACCCCCTCCCCTCCCCCCTCCTCTCGCGTGGCCCGCCGCGACACCCCCCTGAGCGCTGCACCAGGTGCGGTCCCCCCCCCCCCCCCCCCCCTCTTCTGACGCCACTGATCTCGCTTCTGGAACAAGGTAACAATTGTACTTCATGTAAAGCTTACTGACATGCGATAGCGTCACGTACAGAAAGGCAATGTACTAGCCACAGATAACATGCTTGTGTGCCCGATTGCCCTGCAGATTTCTTCGTAACTTATAACTGTTTGTTGTTCATGCAGGGGCAGCGGTCAAAGCCAGGTTCTCGAACCTGCGCTCGCAATTTCAGCGGGAGATCCGGAAGGTGAAGGGCAGCAACAAATCCGGAACAAGTCCCGACGACCTGTACGTGCCCAGATGGGGCCACTATGTAGACCTCCTGTTCCTACAGAGTGCGTGCCCCCAACATGAGAGCCAGTCAAACATGGTCCCCCCAAATGTAAGTGACAAAAAGTAGCTGTAACCACAGTCACCCATTTTTCTCACTCTATAACTGACAATGATTGGTAGTCCCAATTACATTTGTAGACAAAAAGTACACATTTGGACAGCCACAAAATGACCTTTTAATAGACAGGCACTGAAGATTAGAGAAGCAAATATGAAATCACGGATGCTAGGTGTGGAGATTCTGTTGGAAGGTGCCAACAGACTGGACACCTCGGTTTCATGAGAAGTACAGCGAGTTGGTGGGCACACTTCATCGTTTTACTTGCAATGCCTGAGACGAAGCATTGTAAAATTGCATAGATACGTAAACAAAACATCCACACAGCGTGATAAATGTCAGATGCTTAACGTCGTTCATCTGTGGCACAACAGAGGTTTCTTGCTAATATCTGTGGGTAAGCAATGTAAAAAGTGCAATGTTTAGCTGTGATGAGTACTACACTTCATTATAATCCAATCAGAATCGACGGACATCACAAATAGCTCAATGCCATAAGGCCGATGACATTTTTCAAAGAGGAAGAGTTGTCAGTTTATGCCCCCTGAGACCATTCTGATTTCTCGTAAAAATAGTTTCATGGGACGAAAATTAGGAGCCAACAAACACTATATGCTGCGTGTTTTTATTTGTTGCAAATAAAGAAAATTGTCATTTATACAAGCACTTTCACACTTGCAGGCTGAACCATGCTCACAGGACAGCGCAAGCTCTCAAGTAGGAGCTGACAACAGCCCTTGGGGGCACTTGGAAGGGAGCGATCCAGTAGATCCCTCAAGCCTGGATTTGGAGGATGAGCTAAGCAGCTGCAGCCAAGCCCCCAGCCCAGGCAATGCCCCTAGCAGCCGCCATCGAGGCTCAAGCGACGGAGCTAGCACAAGTGGTCCCGGGAGCTCCAGTGGACGTCCAAGTTGGCCTGCAAAAAGGAAGCAGCCAGATGACTGTGCCGCTGAAAAGAGACGGCTTCTTGAGTCAGCAACACAGGCACTGAGTAAGGCCGTCGAGGCAACCAGGCAAAGGGACGAATGCGACGACCTCGGTGTCATGATTGCCAATGCGCTCCGGCAGGTGCCGCAGGGCCCTCACAGGCAAATGGCCGGCCTGCTGGCACATGAAGCTGTCGTGAAGTACAGCATGAACATTAACACTCAGCCCGAGGTTATTCAGGTGGCACTTGACGAATAAAGTCACACTGGGCTAGTGCTAAGTCCTCCCATATCCTGAAGTTATTTGCTTATTCATTTCATCGGTCACCACTGTGTCTCTGAAAAGGCATCATGCTATTTGCGTAATCTGTTTGACATCGGGCATACTCTGTTCACCCATAAGTGGAAGCACGGTGAAAGCTACATGCTTGTTGGACCAGTCGACTGTGTCTTGCACCATAGGGCCTATCTATCTATCTATCCCTCCCTCCCTCCCTCCCCTCCCCACACACACACAAAGTAAAATCCTGGCTACATGCCTGTATCAACCAATATATAGGTGCATATTTGACTTCGGTGCCGCAGCGACACTCTATCACAGTGTCTGTAGGCCCTTAACTTTAGGCATTAGTCTAATCTTGTGCTGCATTCCTACTTGAAGCAATCACAAATAGCATCACTATTCTTGCTTTATGTGGTGTCGAGACGGGTCCATACCAGACAAATCCGATTCATTGTTTGGTAGTGCACTAGCAGTCTTTCCAGGCAACCTAAAATGAGGTTGCTGCTTCATCATAAACAAAGTTTTATTCAATGATTCATTCGGAAATTGCCACTTTATTTTAATTTTGTGCTTGTGACTTCCCATGGTATATTAAAATTTTGTCAGACCGTTTGAAGAAATACCTGCTTAGGGGATCATTCGCCACTGCCAGCTCACTTGTCCCTCGTTGACAAAGTACTTCAAGAACAAGTTGCGCACTGCCTTGGCATTGTCACTGGAGTTGCTTCCACCTCTTCGGAACTGTCTCATGGCACCAGCGGGAGTCACCCCCTGTCTCCATGAGCCATTTCGCACATTTCCTGTAGGCCACAAAAAAATGTTACTGAGACACACAATTTCAAGAGTGTTTTACCGCCTGGCGACCACACTGCTGCAACAGCAATGCATGTGACATTTAGCCACAGGATCTCACTCAACCACGTCAGTAATATTACTGAGCTTTAAATTAACGCCATGTTTGTCACTGATCCCTTGACTAAAGCTCACCACGACTTTATCTACGAGGACAAAAGCGTACCAGTCTTAATGTTCCATGACGAAGCCTCACTGAGTGAAAAGCTTCTATCTGATGTGTGTAGCGACTCCAGAGTTGGATGAGGAGGATCCGTGAAATGCCTTTATGCCATTATCCTTCTGAGAGCCCCACATAATAACATATGGCAGCAGCGGATTATATCACACGAGCGCTTTGCTAATTTCCACTACGTGGGCATCCATACTACAGGTTAGAACAACTCTATCAGCTAATGTCCCTCTTGCAGATAGGACATAAGAAGCAGCAATCCCGTGGCAGCTAAATATTGGGGGTGCCTAGTAATTTAAACTTGAAAGATGGGTGGCAAAGGAAGGCAAATAAATTTATTCTGATGTTTACATGCAAGATCAGTGAGCTTTTGTCCGGTCAGTTTCTGCCCGATAGCCCCATTAGTCACTTTGAGACAGTTTTTATCAAGCGAGGAGCCAGTCACATAGCCAGGGGTTAGCCTACAGGCCTGGGCAGCCCCTCCCTGTTGAGACAAAACCCTGGCTATGTGCCTGAGAAGAGCATAACGATGATGCAATTCATAAATTATACGAGTGCCAATCAAAACAAAAATCGGCTTCGCAAACCTTTGATCCAACACCAACAACCTGGAAACTTCATGAAAGTATTAGTGTTTTATGCACTTCATGGCAGAACAGTGTTGAAAGGTGTGAGCGCGGCTCCTGTATTTTAATAAAATGTTAATTAATTTTTTGGTCGAAATTCATGCATTTTCACGTAAGGGGAAGAGAAGGGGATGCCTCCAGGAACCAAGAGCACCACGAGACTCATTACGCACTGCTCTGTCTGCCATGTTGTCGGCGAAACAGACGGATGAAAGGAGTGCACTACTCTGCAACGAGGGCGCTACAAAGTGCACTATATCTAACAACCTCACCGTGGGCGTGCGCTTGCAGAGCTTGACATACCACAAGCAATCCATGCATCACAGCCTGTTTCCTGTGAACTAAGGTTATGACGGAGTCATACATGCGCTGATCATTCTATTGCGGGATATAAAAGTGGCTCCGAGTATACACACCAGTCAAGATGTCTTCGACATCCAAGCTGTCCTGTGGGGTATAGAGCTGCCGAGTGATCCGCTTTGACCGGAGGAAGTTGTGGAGAGCCACTGTGGCCAGAACGATGTCAGTGGCTCGCTTTGGCTCATGGCGAAGGGGAGACCGGTAGATTTGCCATCGGTTCACAAGCACTCCGAAGGCATTCTCAGACGTGCGGCGGGCACGTGAAAGCCTAGAAGAAAGTGCACAGGTGTCAACTAAGCAACTAAAATGTTGGCGTGCTTTCGTGTGATCCCCTATCCTAGACAGGCCTTTCTGACATAGCGAGCCGGAATGACGTGCTACATCACTGCTGCAGCACTCGCAGCTGGCGGGGCTTTAAATCGGCCATTGGCAGACATATTTTATGTTAACTGAAATCAAAACTAACTTCCCTCAAACATCTGGTCGAAAATTCAGCCCGCCGAAACCAGTGGCTCAGGATGGCCTAATCGATTAAGGCACTGCCCCGGTTAGGCAGAGGTTATGGATTTAATTCCCAATCCTGGCCGAATTTTTGGCCAGCTCTCTTTCCTTCCTCGTTCCTTCAAACTTAATGAAAAAATGAAAAGCCCTCCCTTTCACCCTTTCTTTTGCACATTACTCACAGCTGCACTTGTCAAAAAACAACCCTTCTCACCATATATATATATATATATAAATGAAACTGATTATTGAGGTTGCCTTAAATGCATAGCCCATAGCTCATGCTTATCAGGTATATAAAAGAATAGTTCAAGATTGCGCATCAATTAAAATGATGTGCTATCCATGATACTTTTTCATGCATGCTTCATGCCTTGAAGCCTCAAAGCACTCTATGTTTAGCTGAAGTGACATGACATGCATTATATCACACATTTGTTCGCTTCTCCATAACCACTGAACCAACAGTAATAATTTATGGGCGAATCTCTACGCCTGATCTCTTTGCCTCTGTTTGTGTGCACCGATCCCTCGTGCATACAAACATAGGTGCACTGTTTGCATCCCGAATCTACCCCATAGTATCTTCAAAAACTGGTAGGTATGCCAAATGAGCATGGATATATATCTCGGCTCATACTATCCACAATAGTACACTCTACCTGTAGTTAAACAGCCGCTTGTCAGTGGTGAGCTCGGCCGCAGGGTATGGTCTCATCAAGTAGGGTTTCAGCCCAAAGCCTTCATCCCCGACAATGACGTAGGGTGCCGACTCTCTTGACCTAGGAAGCAGTTCGGCATCCGGAAGTATGGAGGGCTGCCTCTCCAGTGTCTCCTTAAGCTTGCAGGCGCCCCAGATGCCGCTGTCGTTCATACGACCATTTCGGCCGACATCTACAAATATGAAGTTTAAGTCTGCATCCACCAGTGCCATCAAAACAATGCTGAAAAATCCTTTATAGTTTCGGAACTGCGCCCCAGTCTCATGAGGTGGCACCAGGGCAACGTGTTTCCCATCCAGTGCACCAACGCAATGCGGAAACTGCCACAGGTCCTGGTAGCCCTGCGCAACAGCCTTCCACTCGGCAGGACTACTGGGCACCTGAAATAAAAGGAAAAGGTACTTACAATCGTAAGAAATCTAAAATTGACCTGCGTGGCAAACCCAGGCTGGGAATTTAGGGGTGGATGAGTGTGTGACCCGATAAAGCTTATTCTTATCAGGTTGTCAGCTTATCTTCAGAATCAGCGCCGATAATGATGAGAAGTGGTTTAACCAACAGGCCATCTTGGTGTAACGACTTTGCCAGACTTGTGGGCGAAAGTTTTATTCTCTATTAGGTTCGGCGTGTGAAGTCTGTTGTCCCATTAAGATACATTTTGGATTATTTTCAATGCACGGCAAGTTTGTGGGAGGGGGCAGGTGTCACATTCTGCATAAAGATACTGCAAGTCAGAAACCTGGGAGCCCCTCATCTGCTGCAAGTAAGCATCTGGCTCTTGCCATATGCCTTTGCTCATGAAGGCAAGCATGCACAAATTTAAGCCTGCCAAAGCTACCTTCACATGCATGAAGCGAGTGCTCGCATGCATAGGGCACTAGTCAAGATGCCACGTTTGCAATAGTCCGTTCGTGACCCCCAAGCACGTGCTTTAAGTTCCTCAACCGACAGCTTCGTACGCTATCCACCATATGCCCAAAGATTTTGATGCAAAAGAGTGAATTCGTGCCAGACCCTCAATGGGCAGGTTCACATTTAGAATGCTTAGTGCCGGTTGCCTAGTAGTAGATGCCCTGCCTCCAACATGCGCTTTTTTTTTCACCATGCTCTAGTAGCGCCTGCGCGCTTGTGTTATTGAGAGTACAATGCTTGCATGAAAGGTGGGGCTTCTACTTCATTTTTAACCTCTCGCCAGCTATAGTAGCGAAGCCAGATCGATTAGGGACGTTTTCCGCAGAAACACGATTGCACTGGCTCCACCTTTTTTTTTCTTTATTTGAATCAGAGGGAGATAGCTGCCACCTCAGATATAGTTTGAACACTTCATGGCCCTTAACCCTCAAAGGGGCACTACAGAATTTTCTGAGATTCCCTCTTTATAGTGATAACTCATTCTACGATCTCTAACAATTTTAAAATTACAATCATGTGCATATTGCCATAGGAATCTGGGAAATCGGAGTGTGGACAAATCCAGGGACAAATAAGCACAAGCACATGTATTTACATGTTTCTGTGTCTTCATTTCGCGTCTTATAATTTTATTCTTTGGAAATTTGTAAAAGAATTTCTAGAATACCTTTAGGAAATCATCCCTGAGGACACTGTAGATCGCAGGACATACGTCTGCCACAATGTTGGAGACTGTGTTGTGCGCCCTCCGGAAGTGGTACTGCAGCGATGTCTGACTGTCTTCTGAAAATAAGTATAGGAGATTGTGACAATGTTAATTTTTACCTTTCTACCGCCGGTTGGTGTCGTTTTAGCCAAACATTATCCGCAAAAGAAAAAAAAAAGGAAATAACCATAAAACAGTGAGGGAATGGCAGCATACTTAGAAAATACTGTATTACCGCAAAAGGTGTGGCTAGCGTTCCATCCAGACCATAGAGTTATTATAACGTACGCTAGAGGTTCAACTGGCGCTAGTGTCTATGTGACTTCCGTGATGCAAATTGAAGCAGACAGCAACCAGTCTACTTTTGCGGTGCTCCTGTCACCTGTGCATTCCTATGGGAAAACCCGCGTGCATTTTGTCTCTTCGCCGGAAAATAAAACGGAACACTTTGGTTATTTGGGTCGTACCGAATAGTATGTACCTCGATTAACATTGTAAAAGTGTAATTGCTTTAGTTAGCGCATTTTTCTTCATCAGTGAACGATGTTTTGACTTCGCTACATTTCAGCCCCAAACATGTGTTCGGCAGCAGGTTATGTAAAAACAATCGACAATTCAAAGCAAAATTACAATCAAAAGGAATATAGAGTGTTTCGAGGCTCGCCAACATTCCGGTGATGCTTATATATTGCTAATATGCCAGTCCTGTCACCATATGAAAATGCCCCCGTCGTGCATGAGCGGATAAAAACATTCAAATAAAGAATGAAGTATGTGGGCTACGAAAGGTGTCTCTTCGTATTGTTTTCTCTGCCGGGCAGCTTTTATCGGGCACTTGTTCTCAAGGATTTCGAGCGTGCGGGTGATGTTTTCAACGCAGAACAAACATCTTCGCACATCTTCACGAGCAGAACGAATGAAGCGGTACTTATATTTAAAATCTGAATATATTACCTGGCCTTCAATTTATTTTGATCGTACATGCCCGGGTAGTTACTGATCTTGTGTTACTGCGTAGTTCTTGCCGTCTCCCTTGGTTTCCAGATGTCCTTCGTTCGTTTGGCACGTATATCCCTCAAGGTGAAAAGCGCCGACGTCGTGTTCGCGCTAAGAGTGTCCGACAGTGCACATAAATACATGTACGGAGCCGTTAAAGCACCGTTTTTTAATGGAATGAATTTGAAAGATAAACGCCGTAACCGACCAATTCTTTCATCGGCCTGACTGAGAAATGTTCCAAGCTACCTAGTACGTAGGAATTATTCAGGATATTTTTTCTTATGATCGAGCACAGGGAGAAAATGAACTCACTCTTTCCCATAGAAAGAGTGAGTGCATTACCGGAAGCCAATTTTGGACTGGTTGCTGTCTGCTTCAATTTCCGTCAGCACACTAGCGCCACTTGAACCCCTAGCGTCCTCCAAAAGTTTCGTCGACATTTTTTTTTTTTTTTAATGATAATTGTAAAAAAATTAATTAACATATCGGTACATGTTCGACAAAAAAACAATTCGAAAAAAAAAAAAAAATAGCACCCACCGCGAATCGAACCCAGGTCCTCTGCGCGTAAAGCAGACACCTTACCACCCGCTGGAGAAACTGATTTTTACCACTCGTTTTATACGAGACCCAACATGGACGGAGCTCTATACTTCGTTTCACTTTATCTGCGAGCGAAGCCAAAGCTAGAAGCGCGAGACCAGCGCCTTTTGCATTTCTCCCCAGCTCGCGCGCTCGAGCAAAGCCTGAACGCACGGAGCTTCCGTGCTCGCGCTTCCAGTTTTGCCTTCGTTCGCACATAAGGTGAAACGAAGTATAGACACTCTCTTTCGCAAAACTCATCCCAGGCAAGCTTTCCGTGCGGTCCCAATATACTTGCGGCTGTGACAGCAAGTACAACGCTCTCGCAAAAAAGAAAAAAAAGACTATTCTCTTCGGCCCGGGGAGGGGGGGGGGGGGGGTGTAACGCGTGAAAGTAGTCGCGGCCCAAAGGAAAGGGAGGCTGCTTCCGGCAATAATTTCACCGGGTTAATGTGCCGGCAAAATAGGAAACTCCTGGCTGCTGAAGCAGCACGAATTCGTACATAAAGCAAGGCCGAAACTTACCAGTGGCAAGATATCGCAGTGTAATTGCGAGTCGCTCTCCGGCCGGGACACACAACCGGAAATTGGTGTCCCTTTTCTCGATCAAAGGTCGTACCCTTGCAAGAAGCTCCTCAAAGGAGCCGGTATCCATTCTGATCCAGCGCCGGTACGCTTCGGAATCTTCTAGGGCCAACTCCCTCATCAAATTCTCATAGGCGCCTTGTTGGTGCACTCTCTGTAGCCACTGGCTGGTCCACTTTGATCGCGGCTTCTTGGTTGGTGGCATCTCGTCGTCTGAGTCGACGGCACATAGAAGCGCCAAAGCAGCCGCAGCAGCAGTTTCTACTTCGTGCGCCATCCTGGTGCTAAACGCAACTGCGCACAAGACGACGCGCGCGAGTTCGCTCTGGCACGACGAACGCTGCGGGCGCACCGTCTCGACAGTCTCGACGCGATGGTTCCGGTTGCACTTTGCCCACTGCGCAAATGACCGAAAGAGAGGAAGGGTAGGAACGGAGGGTGAGGGAGGAGGTACTTCGTGTCGTTCAACATGCTTTCTCGGTGTGACAGGCTGTTGTCCGACCGTCGGACAACAAGTCGGCGGAGATGGTTTCCGGGCGACAACGACATGTTTCCCGGAAGTTGCTGTTGCCGCAATGTGACAGGGTAGCCGGACACGTGTTTCCGTCGTGTTCTCAGACATAGTCCTCCGACTGTTTCCGCAGTGTGACACCGCCTTAACAGTATTATAATGTGTCCCATCTACGTTTGCTGTCAGTTAAACAATATTTATATCCATCGGATATGGTCCTACATCCAGAGGCTTTTAGGTACCTTTCAGGCTTCTCTTTAATTTAAGCTTGAATTTGAATGTGATTTAAACTTTGAATGTACTGAATCCTTTTTTTTGTAGATCCAAATTGGGGGAGGGGGCGGGGGGAAAGGCAGAAAGTCAGAAAGAGAGGTGGGGCTTTTACCCCCATACAATATTTTTTGGTTTATTTCAGCCGGCAATGAGCCATGGAAACTTCAAAACTAAAAAACAAAAACGGCCATATTCTTGATACACCCGAGACATACTCATTGAATAAAACGTTTCTAGGTAGGCGATCTGTATGCTATTCGACATACTAAAACCAGAGACGAATGCAAAATAATTATGAGCACAAGCACGGGACCCGACCCATTCGTCACAGTCCAACTTGTCACCGGAAAACCTGTGAGATGACAACTGGTCACACCGGCTTTCTGGGTCTAAGTCATTTCGTCACAGGAACATTTGGCACAGGGAGTCATTTGTCACCGGAACACTTATCGCTAAGTCTTCTCTGTTTTCATCGGAACCGGGTCAATCTTGCATTACACAAAATGTCTGCAATGCCTGGAATTAGTCCTATATTTTTTTATAAACAAAAGAAATTTGTGCGCCACTTATAATTACACTTAGGACGCTCATATCTGGTACGACTACATTCAAGATAGTTTGGAACTAACGAACATTCGAATTTATACGAGAAATATTCGTGCCATTGTAGCAAGAAATTTCGATCACAACTAGCAGAAAATGCAAATCCGTCATTTATTGGATATGTTGGGACAATAAGAGCTGCTGAAAGGCCATGAATAACACATCACGAGGCCGTTACCATTGTGGCCGTTAGTGGCCCACATGCTTATCTTTGGGATCCAACCGACGTCTCTGCTGAGGTACAGTCGTCAGCATACGCTTGCGAGGCACGAGAGCGCTAGCTGAAATAACTAGCTGCGCCTTCTGACGGCGCGTTGCCGCTCTCAAGGCTCACGGTTTGCGCATGGGCTTCCTTTCGTGTTCGCAGTCATGTTTTTTTGGATTTTTTTGTCGCTCGCTTCTGTTGGTTTCTTTCGATGCCCACAAGGCGCAAGGTGCCGCGAAATGGTATATGTAGCATGCGAGCTCCGTCACTCATCATGGTGGCTGAGGCAGACGTGCTGCACGACGGCTGACAAGCGGCACCTTGCCCGGCTATCTCGTGCGCGTCGGATGAAAGCGAGGAGAAAGTATACATGACTGCAAGCTGGAAAGGAAGCGCATTCTCGACGCGCGAGTCTTGAAAGCGGCCGCACACCGTCAGAAGCAGCAACCAGTCATTTTGGCTGGCGCTCCCGTGCCCCGACAACTTTTGCTGCCGACTATACGTCAAAACGTTAAAAAAAATTTCTGATGTTTTTTTTTTTTGTTTTTGTTTTTAGCCGGAGAGGCTAGTTGTGTTTTTCAGTTAATTGTCGTTCTCCCACTTGTTTCTTATCTATTTGTTTAGCTGTTAATTTTTTTTAACTACGGAGAAAAACGCGATATTCCGCATCGAGTTCTACTTGATGTTGGACGTTTCTTGATATTCAAATATATTTGAACAACCAACACACTTTAGAATATTGCAAGAAATGTCTAGTTAAATATCTGACACATATATATGATCTGTATAAGTTTAATGTAGAACGATTTTGTTTCATGATGTACTAGCCTATATCATACGGTCACACTATAGCATCCTCACAATTTGGCATGCCAGTTTTGAAGACTGTGCATATGGTAATCATTTATTTGAAGGAAAAAAAAAGACACATGCTGTTCAGCATGCTCTAAAAGTAAGGTGCGCTAGCGAGCAGCTTAAACGACGCTTGTTCATAAAAGGCTCATGCGAAAAGAGTTCTTTGTCAAAGAACCACGTCATATCTGAGGTCTCTCTTTCACAATATACAAATTAATGCATTATCACGCGTATTTGTTCTTATTCCCTGCTTTCTTTTACGCCATTGTAAGATTACCCTGAATGTATGACAATAAAAATATTTAGCTTGCAACTCAAACGGTCAATTTCACTCTTTTAGATATTGACTATTCCTACGACGAGACCGAAGTAAATTCATTGTTCTTTCGCGATAAGCAATTACCCGTCACTTCGTATAAACAACTAGGTTTTAATACGAGTATTCCGCATGACGAGTATTCCGGCATGACAAGAATCCCTTGTACTAAAAGCCCTGTGACGAGTTGCCCCACCGGACGAGTTCACCTATAACCAGTGGGCTTGTGACGAGTATGCTTGTGACGAGTTCTCCTAGACCCGACAAAAAGAACGTTTCAGTGACGAAGAACTGCTGGCGAAAGACGGCGCCAAGTTAAGACAGAGGGATTACTTATCCTTTTTTTGACCCATTGTCTTGCATACGTCCCTGGATATCCTCCCAGACAGACATGACTGGCAATAAAATTAAAAAAAACATGCCATGTCTTTTCTTTTCTGTGTGTGTGGGAAGGGGGAGCTAGACGCCCTTAATTGCTGACTGCCATGAAGCGGCTACACGCCATTCGCACCGTACTTGGATCCTCTATGCAAGATGTCCTGCAGACTGAGCCTGAGTGATCCTCCTAGCTAGACGGCCTATCGAGTACTCGCGAATAAGCCAGGCTCTTCTAATTGGGTGTGCAGGATTGCCTTCGCCATCAGGTCTCCCAGTTCGGTGTCCGTCCTCTTTATTTATTTGTTTCGTCTTGTCTCTCTGGAGGCTTCACCGCTTTCGCTATAAATATTGATAGGTTTTGTTACACAGCCACACAGCCCTAAACCCACAGCGAACAATGAGCGTTAAGATAGCTAAGCAGAAAACAAACGCCGAGGTCTACGAAAGGTCAGGAGTGCCTAATCCGAAAGCGCTTCGAGACTTCGCCACAGGAATTCGGGAACCATTTCCCTCCCTTGTTTCTCCTCCGTGTGCGACATTTCGCTGATCTCTTTACGGAGAGGGTGGAAAAACACGACACCACAGCTCGCAGCGCGTAGAGCGAAATCTTGTGCTGTAGAATAAAGGTATACCCCGTACTCAGTCTCCACACTTGCCCGTCACAATCGGGGAAACATTGTAATGGCATGGGGTCGTGGATCGCTCCAACGTGATGCACGCTAAGAACCCGAGGCTAGCGGTTCTACCCCACAGGCACAATTTCTCATCCACAGCGTGTAATCATGTCGCTAAAAACTCAGACAGATTATAAATTTGGAAGTTGAGCGACTTCGGAAGGCTCAGCTCACGCTGTCTAGACATTTAACGACACATTTTGAGGAACACGAGGGCAAAGTCCGTCACGTGTCTGTCCTCCGACACTCGACAGTCATCATGGCGAAGGCCACCCTATTGAAAAAACCAGCACAAGCTGGTCCCAGCATCCAAGCTTCATGCTGAGTTATTGCTCCAGCACGCCCAGCTTGCCGTGGTGCATGGTCAAGCTGGTCCCAGATTCATGCTGGGTTATTGCTGCAGCATGCCCAACTTGCCGTGCTGGTCAAGCTGGTTGGATGCTGGGTCGCGCTGGGTGAATGCTGCGTAAATGCTGGGCAAATGCTGGGTCATGCTGGGTGAACTGGTCTGCTGGTTAAGCTGGTGGACTTCCCCACCAGTTTAACCAGTTTAAATTAATACACAGGGTAAACAAGCCAAACTCTTCAGAAAAGCCAGCTCGGCATCCAATTTATTATTTTCGCATTTGCGGTCTGCTCATAAGTGCTGAGATGCCACACATCATCTGCGCTGACACAGTACTGACCGACGCACAGGCTAGTTATCGGTGCGAAACAAACAATGCTATTAAAACTAGATTGCTTATCTCTCAACACGAAAAATACTAGACACACACCAAAACAGGCAATAACAATAAAAACTACTACACGAATGAGAGAAGCGAACCTGGGTCCCGCCAGTAATGGGGGCAAGCGGCCTCTTGCGTAGTTGGAAAAGGCGACGAAATCCGTGTGGTTTGAATGGCATTGGCGATACTCCCCAGCACCACCGTCATTCACGAGCACACACATGTTCGAAAACGTAAACTGACGCCTCAGTCGGGCGTCCGACTTCTTCCCGCGCTGAACAAACTGCCGCTTCTGGTCTCCTCAAATCCCGCTTCGCTTGCACCGCCGTTCAAGTGGTCTCCAAACAACGCGCATACAGCCGTCCCTTCGCAAATCTGCCCAAGGTAGCCAAACGTATCTCAAATGCTCCGTTCCTACCACTCTGTCTCTCTTCTCGCACACATAGGAAGCTCGCAGCGCGCCTGAAGCGCCCGGTCGAAACAAGAGGACAAAAAACAGGACGTGGCCTCGCCCAGCCAAAGCTGACCTTGGCGCGCGCGCTCCCAGCAATGCCAGCTCGACCACCTCTACCCGACCTCGGCGTGTGCTCTCCCAGCAAGACCAGCTTGGCCAGCTCAAACCAGCTTGGTTCAGCTTTAGCACCAGCTCTAAGCAGCATGACAAGCTTGAACCAGCTTTAGTACCAGCTCGAACCAGCTCAAATACCAGCTTGCCAGCTGCAGTGCCCGCTCGAACCAGCTTGAACCAGCTTGACCAGCTTGAACCAGCTTGACCAGCTTGAACCAGCTTCAGTACCAGCTGGAACCAGCTTAAGTACCCCA